>JAWNNV010000920.1:0-600000 GCA_035044485.1 Scaptomyza reducta
CACAAGAGAGATGCGGATAGGCAGTTATGGCATGTATGTATTTTGCTTGCTCAGGGTTGCATTGGGTGCCATCGATTGTGGCAGTGTGGTAAGTGTTTGTTTTGATTTCGAGACATTCCTTGTGGCAGCCATATCACATTAATAAAGCACATCAAGTTTGAAGCTGCAACATTTTTTGTCTTTAAATCGAGCAGTAACTCGGCTTAAATTACACAAACTGAACACGTTCCACATTTATCCGCAGCTAAAACCTATTTTTCAATATCTTTTTTCATACTCAGGCACTCAGTTCCCTAATCAACTCAAATCGCTCACACTTTGATGCTGCTTTTTGTGTGGTAACTGCATAATTGAATTCTTCTGCTTGATGAAACACACAAACAAGTGCATAACCGAATGAGTTGATCAATCAATTCGAGTTTAAAGCACAATGGACGAAAGCATGTGCGAATAACAAACATTTGTTAATGTATTAGTGGGAGAAATAGGAAGCTAAACGCATTGCAATGAATTGAAGTTGGTTAAAATGATCCCTTAATTATTTCTGCTTTACTCGTATTTGTGTAGGAATCCAGCTAGTTACACAAACGTTACTTATACTCCGAGTAATCTTGGCATCCATTTTCAGAGTTGTGCTTTTGGCACTTAATTCATTTGTGAATGTGACAAGTGGCTCAAACGACGCTAAGCCAACGAGCTTAGGGCCACGAGCTGTGACTGAGACCGTGATAACTTTTTTCGAGCATGAGAATCGCAGAGAGAGGCGAAGTACTGTGTGTGTAAGTAGTAGAAGCGAGAGTTGACGACATCGCTGTCAACGTTCAACTTTATGTTGATTACCTTTTTTGATTATGTCTAAGTGTGTGAGAGCCAACGCTGGCAAAAACAATAAACATAAACCAAATGACGAGGACGACGACGTCGAAGAAATATGATTGAAGTCGAAATAAAACTGAGCAACAGAGTAGAGAACAAGCAACAACAACCACTTGAGCACAAGCCCCATGTGTCGCGTATTCGACTGGAATGGGCTGGGAGTTGGTGCGCAGGTGACACGGCGGCGGCCACAAGGGACACAATCCGAGTTAAGGTGCACCTTCTCACACAGCACATAATCACTTGTGCCGGCGCACAAAATTAAATCCGAGTTATATGCACAAACACACAACAGGAGCAGAAACCAGAGCAACCAACAGAAGCGTCTGCTTGTTGTCGTTTGGGTTTGCTATGCGAAATATTCTAATTGCAATAAAAAGCGACATTTGTGTGTGTGTGTGGGTGTTTGGTGGGGGGAGGTGAGGTGGTATAAGTGGCGCACTCAAGAACTGGTGTCCCCGTTGCGACGACTCTCTAATAATCATCGAATAAATTATGCAAAAATCATTTCTATTGTTGTAAGTGGCTTGTCGTCGTCGTCCTCGTTGTTGTCCTTGTTCTGCTCATTTAGCTCCTGCCAAAACTCGTTTCTCTAACGCATTTGGTATCGCATTACATTTGCTTCGAGTTGCTACAACATAGAAACAAACACTTGAATTTTTAATAACTATGCGAGCCTTTTAACTTTTTTGCTCTTTGAACATTTTGAGCAGACAGCATTTGGCTATAAGATTTGAGCCCACAAAGTTGTTCGATGTTGTAAATAATAATTACGTTTTTCAGTCATTAAAAATGCTTCTGTTTCCACCACAAATCAACAGCAAGGAGTTTTGCATTATGTAGTTAAAAAGTTTTTAGTTATATCATCATATCTGGATATCAAAAGAACTTCTTCGACAAACAGGTACAAGTTATTGATACCCTCTCAAAATCTTCTTTACATGTTAACAGCAAGGATTTTTGCATTATGAACTTAAAAAGTTTTTAGTTATATCATCATATCAGGATATCAAAAGAACTTCCTCAACAACATGTACAAGTACATGTACCCTCTCTTCTGCTGCTTTACATGTTATTGATCCCCTCTCAAAATCTACCTTACATCTTATTGATCCCCTCTCAAAATCTACCTTACATCTTATTGATCTCCTCTCAAAAACTGCTTTACACTTACAGCAACATAATACTCCAATAAAGGATAGCTTAAGTCAGCAATTGGCCATTGTACAACCTGTGATAAAAAGCACATTATTTAACATTGAGCATTAAGAACAAACTGAACAACAAATTTCGCTTTGTGCACTTTGAGTGTGTATTTATTTAAATTTGGGTGTGATATTGGGCATGATAACAAGCTGAAAGCTCCATGAACTGTGGCTTATCGCTTGCTCAGCTTATTTGCACAGGCGATTGCTGAAAACCAATCGGCGTAAAATTGAAGCCAGGACATGCAAAAATCGTAAACAGGGATCTCGGGGCGGGTTTTCCGAGAGCGAAGCATGTGCCACAGCATAATAATAAATAAAAAACAAATAAAAAAAAAGAAACTGACGAGAACACGAGAGAAAGTGAATGGGAAAGTCAATGTTTTGCCAACTTATTGGGCGACGAAATATGAATTTCCAAATTAAACATACCGTTGGGAGTGCAGCGAAGTTGGCGAGGGCGGGGGGTGGAAGGCGGAGCTGCCAACAGCGAACATCGATTGATTGACGCGCGATTTGACACGTTGAAAATGCATAAAAAAAAAAATGAAAAAAGCCCAGCCTGCCAACTGTAATTGTTGCAACAACCCCAAGAACGATGCTGTTCGGGTTTCATATGCAAATCGAGAACGTGGCAGCGGGGCAAAAACCGCGTTGTTAAGCGTGAAATTTGTTTTTCCTACGCGTTTCAGCGGGGTTCACGCTGCCTCAAATCGAATTTCGGCTCGCAAGTCATAAGAAAATATTTGAATAAAAGAAAGCAGAACGAAAAATGAACTCGACTTTGCGGCAGGGGTTGGGCGACACCAGCCAATACTCCATTCAACATTCAACATTCAACGTTGACGCACTTTTTAGTCACATTATGTAAAATCAACATGCAAATAAGGTTTGCAGTTACCCAAAAAATTGGCATACAACATTTGTTCTTCTGCTTGCAACTCCCCTAAAAAAAAGAAAAAACAAACCATCCATATGCCACATTGGGGAACAATTATGTGCGAGTTTAATTTGATTGCTAAACGATTTTTGTTAAGTTCATTTTGAGAGTTCAGCGCTTTGCATATTTAAATATGTATCTGTAACAAGTAGAAAGGTTTTGGTTGGGGAGGATCTGACTTGGATTAAGTAAGTCGAAGTTAATCCTTCAAAATATTATATTTTAATCGAATTCCCCAAAGGCAAATGTATTTCGTATTAATTAATAAATTTAACATAATGAAATTACTTAATTTCTTTAATATTTGGTAATTTGAAGTTTTGCACAAATACCAACTTTACATGAAGATTTCTTTCAAAGAAATAATTTCTTAACAAAATAAATTACAACTGAAAAAAAAATTGATGTATTAAATGTATATACCAACTACCTATTTAAAACAAATATTAAAAAAAAAATAAAGCAAGTAAAAGTTTCGAAAAAAATTAAGAAAATATGATGATATTAAAAAAAAATCAAGCAAGTAAAAGTTTCGAAAAAAATGAAGAAAATATGATGCACAAATATTAATTTTACTTGCTGTATTTCAAAAAATTCAACTTTAATCTAATGCCTACAATATTCTTTCATTAATATATATATATAATACTATTCACTGTACAAATGATTGCCATGTAAAATGGTAAGCAAGACTTATTCAGTTAATTCGTATCGCATTCCTTGCTCTAATACGACAAATAATGATAATAAATGACAAACAAAATACCAAAAATTATGCTTCTTCTTTTTTAATATAAAGAATCATACTTTATGGCACTGCAGCACCCTCCTCCGCCAACCCAACAGGCTGCTTGTTATTGTTGATACAGATACACATTTCTTTTCTTATGATTTTTTCCATTTGGAGTCACAAAAGACAGCGCGGCACGTAAGCTAATAAGCGAAACAACAAAGAAACAAGCCAAAAGACACCGAACGCTTAGATAAATGAATGCACAGAGTCACGGAAACAAGCACACACACACAGCAAGTTGTATGCCCATCAGTCTGATACAGATACTTTGCATACTTTCGGGGGCAAGTAACAAGCGTGAAACAGAACCAAAAACCACAACGAAAAAAACATCAACTGCGAACAGGAACAAAAAAAAGTGCGTCGGTGAAATATATAAATGGCTTTTTATGTTGATTTCATGGTCGCAGCTGTTTGGAAAACGGCTTTATTCTAGCTCATAATTTATTATCTTTTTTTCCTTTTTTTTGATGAACTTTAAATACAAATTTGTAAGAGCGAAGAGCAGACATCAAAGTCTGTAAACTCAAGTATTTTATTAAGAAACTATCAAAATAAAGAACCAATATATATTTTGGTCCATCTTTAATGCTTTGTGCTTAAAGCTAAATTAAAAAACTTTCGCCTCTTTTTTTTGTATCGTTCTAATGAGCTGTATCAAACCGTATAAAACCTGTAAAAAAGTAAATTCCCCACAGAGAAAAAAAGGAAGTAAGTAAGGCAAAAAGTTCATCTACGTTCACGTTGGGGCATCAATATAGCATGACTCTACTTTATATAATCCTGATTGCTGGCGCAACCCTTGCATTTGCGACATGATAAATGACCGGTGTTATTCAAATTAATTGATCAAATCCGAATGTCAGACTGAAATCTGCGAGAAATTGCCAAATTACGGCATCAAATGATTTAAGTGGCGCACGGCGGTAACGCTTCTCACATAACCGGAGCAGGATGTGCGGATGTGGGGGGGGGAGTTGGTGGGGAGTTGGAGCAGCTGGAAATTTGCATGTGTCATGAAAGTGTTGTGCGGGTGAGAGTGCGGGAGTGTTTCATATGACACCCAGCATGCGGATGGACACAGAGTGCAGAGGGATTCATGCTCGTCCAGGATGTGAGGTATATGTGTGTCAAACGGTATAGCTTCCGGTTGAATGATTGAACAAATGAATGGCTTACAAACGAACGGACGCAAGGACTTTGGGACAGGAAGCCACACACACACACACTCGCACACATGGCCAGCGGCTATACTGACCAAGCACGTCGACTGTTTGCGGTTTTGGCAAGCCACCAGACTCCGGCAGCATTTGGATACCAACGGATACCACAAAAACCCCGCTGGCATACTTTTTGCTGCTAAAAATTGTAACGAAAATTGAAATGGGAATTGCAAATGAAGAGCAGCAGAAACGATTTATTGCCAACTGGACATCACATCCAATTGGAGTTGGGAGCCATCAGTTGGTCAGTCAATTGAGTTAGATTAATTGCATGTGCTCTTTGCTGATTGATTTGATGGGATTTTAGGAGTACATCACTTGAGAATCGTACAGGACTTAAAGGTGTTTCAGTTAGTTACGTTTTTGGCATTTTCCCACACACTTAACCAGGGCTGACTGGCAAGTGACATTGCCACTTAACACCCACTCATGTCACCCACCCACACGCACACCCACACACACTTACACAATCCGCTTAAATTAAATACCCGAAAGGCTAAACAAAAAAAGAAAACCGGTAGTGAAACCGCCAAGCCACCACACTCAACAAAACAACAACAACAACAACAGAAACTCACGTGACGACGAGGACTTTCTGCAAAATTTAACAAAAACAACAAGGGCGACACACCCTGCTCAAACTTGTTGTTTTTTTCTTTTATTTCGTCCACACTAATCGTCCCTTTATGCGACAGGGTTTTTCCTTTAGACAGGGTTGTATTGCCCTCCAGACAAACCACCACCAAAAACTACAGCCAAAGTTTCAACTTGTTGTTGTGTGTGTGTGTGGGTGTGCAAAAGAAAAGGACACCCGTTGCGGAAAGATCAGAGCAACAAGTGTTAGCTCGAAAAAAAAAAACAACCTTTTATTTCCCCAAAAAATAAATCAAGCAAACGATTGCGGAGTGAAGTCAAGATGCGAAAACAAAGCCACTTTTCGATGGCTCTAAGTGTTAAGCCCATAACTATGTCGTATATTTACATAAGACACCATCAATCGGATGAACAGAACCAGAAGGGAGCTGGTAAAAGGAAATCTAAAAAGAAATATGTCTTTTCTGGCTTAAAATACTGAAAGCAAGAGCAGAGACTACTTACTAAAAAGTATTTTAATACTACTTTTAATACTATATAATATATAGTATATATACTATATGTAGTAAAAGTAGAATATGGCATTTTATTGATTTAGTATATATACTATATATAGTAAAAGTAGAATATGGTATTTCATTGATTTTTATCGAATGTTTTTAACATTTTTCTAAGCATTAAAAGCTTAAAATTTAGCTTTTTCCATTTATAAATATTTTCTTTGTACAAAATCCTCAAAAAGTATTTTTATAAACTGAATCTTACGAACGATTTTAAACGGAACTCAAAGAAATATTATATCTTTAGCTTCCAGTTACAATCGAAAAACGTTGCTTGGCAATTGATACGTATAGATATTTTATTTGGGGGCGGTATCCACAGTTCCCTTCCAATGACTCTTCAACTGTTTTCTGACCATTTCTCACACCTGGCAGGGGGAAGCTGAGCTGGGTGGAACAGACAAACTTGGCTGACCCTCTGTCTGGTCTCAGTCGAAATTGTTTACCTTAGCATCAATTTCAACTTGCATGTGTACATTCCAACAACAACAACAGCATAAAAAGGTAGAGAATAAAAAACACACACATCACAAAACGCAATTCAAATTTAAAAGTGTTTATGGCAGCGAAATGTAAATTTGTATTTGCTTAAGCGAACGAGTACGCTAATATCAGTAAGTGTATAAAAAAAAAGAAAAAAAAACTGAAAACCTTTTCCGAAAACGCAAGTCACCCCCAGTTATGGTCAGCTTTGTTGAGGTTTTTCGAGTTCATATGTGGTGCGATGGTAAATAAACGTTCGGCTTATCACTAAACGGCAGTTAGCAAGTAATGCTGGCTTTCAACAGCTTCAAGAAATGTGAAGCACACCGAAAGATATTGATTACTAAATGTTCAAAATTCAATAACTTTGTAACTTTACTTACCTTGGTATAGTTTTGAACATACTGCAAACAAATAAAAGTGTTTCTACCAGTTTAAATCTTACCCAAACGAAGAAATTTCATGTTTGAAAATCCTGCTGGTAAAAAAAAGACAACCTGAAAGATATTGATTACTAAATATTCAAAAACCTCTAACTTAATAACTTTAATATACTTTTGAACATACTACATGATTTTAAAGTATTATTTCAATACAAGTAAAAGTGTTTCAACCAGTTTAACCAAATGAAGAAATTTCGTGTATGAAAATCCTTGCAAAACCGAAAGATATTGATTTCAAAATGTTCAAAAATCTAAAACTTTAGTAACTTGAGTATAGTTTTGAACATACTGCATAATTTTAAAGTAATATTTCAATACAAGTAAAAGTGTTTCAACCCGTTTAACCTTACCTAAACGAAGAAATTAAGTGTATGAAAATCGTTGTGGCAAGAACTGCAGAGTATTTTAAGGCAAACCGAAAGATATTGATTACTAAATATTCAAAAACCTCTAACTTAATAACTTTAATATACTTTTGAACATACTACATGATTTTAAAGTATTATTTCAATACAAGTAAAAGTGTTTTAACAGTTTAACCAAATGAAGAAATTTCGTGTATGAAAATCCTTGCAAAACCGAAAGATATTGATTTCAAAATGTTCAAAAATTTATAACTTTACTTACTTTAGTATAGTTTTGAACATACTGCATGATTTTAAAGTAATATTTCTATACAAGTAGAAGGGTTTCAACCAGTTTAACCTTACCCAAACGAAGAAATTGAGTGTATGAAAATCGTTGTGGCAAGAACTGCAGAGTATTTTAAGGCAAACCGAAAGATATTGATTACTAAATATTCAAAAACCTCTAACTTAATAACTTTAATATACTCTTGAACATACTACATGATTTTAAAGTATTATTTAAATACATGTGAAACTGTTTAGACACGTTTAACTTAAGCGAAGAAATTTCGTGTATGAAAATCCTTGCTGCAAACCCGAAAGATATTGATTTCGAAATGTTCACACCTCTATAGCTGTATAACTTTACTTACATTACTATACTTTTTACAATACTGCATGATTTTAAAGTAATATTTCTATACAAGTAGAAGGGTTTCAACCAGTTTAACCTTACCCAAACGAAGAAATTTCGTCTATGAAAATCTTTGTGGCAAAAACTGCAGACTATGAGAAACCGAAAGATATTGATTTCGAAATGTTCAAACCTCTATTACTTTATAACTTTACTTACCTTTTATATTTTTGAACATACTGCATGATTTTAAACACGTAAAAGGGTTTCAAGCAGTTTAACCTTATCCAAACTAAGAAATTCTATGTATGAAAATCTTTGTGGCAAGAACTGCAGAGTATTTTAAGGCAAACCCGAAAGATATTGATTTCGAAATGTTCAAACCTCTAGAACTTTATAACTTTACTAACGTTAGTATACTTTTGAACATACTGCATGATTTTAAAGTAATATTCCAATACAAGTAAAAGTGTTTCAAACAGTTTAACCTTACCCAAACGAAGAAATTCTATTTATGAAAATCGTTGTGGCAAGAACTGCAGAGTATTTTAAGGCACACCGAAAGTTATTGATTTTGAAATGATCAAACCTCTAGAACTTTATAACTTTACTTACATTAGTATACTTTTGAACATACTGCATGATTTTAAAGTAATTTTCCAAGTAAAAGTGTTTCAAACAGTTTAACCTTACCTAAACGAAGAAATTTCGTGAATGAATATCCTTGTTGCAAAAACTGCAGACTATGAGAAACCGAAAGATATTGATTTCGAAATGTTCAAACCTCTAGAACTTTATAACTTTACTTACCTATTATACCTTTGAACATACTGCATGATTTTAAACAAGTAAAAGGGTTTCAACCAGTTTAACCTTACCCAAACCAAGAAATTCTATGTATGAAAATCGTTATGGCAAGTACCACAGAGTATTTTAAGGCAAACCGAAAGATATTGATTTCGAAATGTTCAAACCTCTAGAACTTTATAACTTTATTTACATTAGTATGCTTTTGACAATACTGCATGATTTTAAAGTAATTTTCCAAGTAAAAGTGTTTCAAACAGTTTAACCTTACCTAAACGAAGAAATTTCGTGTCTGTGGTAAAAACTGCAGAGTATGTGAAGGCAAACTGAAAGATATTGATTACTAAATATTCAAAAACCTCTAACTTAATAACTTTAATATACTTTTGAACATACTACATGATTTTAAAGTATTATTTCAATACAAGTAAAAGTGTTTCAACCAGTTTAACCAAATGAAGAAATTTCGTGTATGAAAATCGTTGCAAAACCGAAAGATATTGATTTCAAAATGTTCAAAAATCTATAACTTTACTTACGTTAGTATGCTTTTGACAATACTGCATGATTTTAAAGTATTCCAATACAAGTAAAAGTGTTTCAAACAGTTTAACCTTACCCAAACGAAGAAATTTCGTCTATGAAAATACTTGTGGCAAGAACTGCAGAGTATGAATAAAGCCCATTTGTTTGGATGCAGTAGCTTTGGGAATGCAATTTGCAATAATAGCTTGGATTGAAACTCGTTTATGTGGTAATTTAATATCGCGTTGCATGCTTGCAACAAACGCACACAAACACGTTGCAACCAACGAACGAAACGCATCATCGTCTGCAGCTGTCGTCAGTGTCGCATTGGGATGTTGGGGTTATCCTGGTTATGGCAAAAAACCATTTTGCCGCATTTAATTAATTGTTCAATAAAATTAATAAACATTTGTGTGGGCTCCACCTACCCAACCCCACCCTGCCCTGCCCTACGTTCCCTCGCTGGTATGCCAAAATGCATGGCATTTTTTGGGTCGCTGCGATGACATTGCAATAAGTGAACTGCCTCCCCGCCTGCCCTCCCGCCACCGTGCCGAACTGTCGCTGCTGTTTTGACTGCACTCTGTGTGTGTGTGTGCAATCTGTGCAATGTTTGTGCAAGCCTCAGAACAGAATGGAACCAAGTGGAGTCGACTCCGCCTCGAGCGTGTGGAGTATGTGAAAAAGTCGTTTGGATGTAAAAACATTTTGTAAATTGCTTCATAAATATCAATTTGTAAAATAATAATTGTTTGCTCGACTGTTTTATTTCCCTTGTTTTGTTCATTGGTCTTGGTTGGGGTAGGATGCAGTTGTTGTGCCTGTGTTGCTATATGCCTCAATTGACTGCAACGCAGCAAGGACTCCGAACATGTTGACTGCAACGTGCTGTCTAATGTCTGATGTTGTTCTTGTTGTTGCATCCTCTTCACAAGCGTCTGTCTCTTTATGTTCCTGTCAACAATGCGGAAAGTGTGTGTGTACGTGTGTGTGTGTGTGCGTGTGTGTGTGTGTGCGTGTGTGTGTGTGCGCGTGTGTGTGTGTACCTGTGATGTTTTCATATCGTGGACAATTGCTTCATAAAAGTTGCGGCGGACAGTAAATAGAGTTTAGCTGTCGCTGTCTGATTAAAGTTTTAGTGGCTATAACCAAGCCAATTGCCTTGTACAGTTGGATGTTGCACATGTTTGGACTCAGAATAAAGCAAAATGGGTCGCAGGACATTTTAAGGGAAGTAACTTATCTCCTCAACTGAGTACATGCATATAAAACTTTCGAATCTAATTTTGAGTGTGATAAAAATATATGTTGAAGTTATATTTATTTGAATTCGAAAATCAAAAGAATATATTTACTAAATTTACTCGAGGTATTGAATAACTCTAAACGATAGTATCGATATTTTTGTGTTATGTTATCGATAACTTGAAAAACACTCTTTAAGAGCAATTGGATTTAAAATATTGTAATTTAATTCTAAATCTTATTAATCGATTAATTATTAATTTATTATTATAGGTATTGAATAACTCTAAACGATAGTATTGATAGTTTTGTGTTATGTTATCGATAACTGGAAAGACACTCTTTAAGAGCAAATGGATTTAAAATATTATAATTTAATTCTAAATAAAACTTATTAATCGATTAATTATTAATAAAACTAGTGTTGAATATGACAAAGAAAATGTTTTTAATAAGAATTATATCTCGTCACACACTGAATGTCAAAACTGTAATACCCTTACGCAAAGGATATCTAAATGGTTTGCCTGCGGGCACTTTTTGACGCTTGCGTAAAGTTTTGCTGGTGCGTATTTCAATTTAAATTTATGTTTCATTTCATTTATTTTACTGTCAGCGCTCTGGTCCCACGTTCTATTTGTCTGCTAATGGGAAAAGTGTTGCTCAAAAGTGCATAAATAATTTGGTTTGTAAAATTTCATTTACGTTTTCGTTTTTCCTCTTTTTCCAAACTTTCGACTCATAATTCATATTACATTTACGCATTTGAAACTTGTTGTAGTCCTTTTTTTTTTCATTTGCTACCTCGACTGCCAAAATTGAAAAGTTCAAATTCAATTTGAATTCAATTTGCCAGTACTTGAACTTAGGTGATGCGAACAGACAGACAATGAAGAAAAAAACACACGAGATGTATGTAATGGGTAGTTTACAAGCTGCACTTTGTATTAGTCGGCACGGGGGTGGAAGGGTCGGCGGCAGAAATGGAACTGTTTGGCTGGCAAGTGGTATGCATTGAAAAATGTTAGGGGTTGAGGGTTCGAGCAGTAGCTCTTCATTTTTATACCCTAAACCCATTGAAAATGGATAAAAAGGGTATAAGGGTTTGGTGCAAAAGCATGTAATAGGCAGAAGGAAGCATCTGCGACCCCATATAGTATATATATATTCTTGATCAGCATCAGGAGCCTAGTCGATATAGAGACTATAAGAGCTAGAGACTTCAGATTTGGAACATAAGATCGCCTTATCCCTATGCAGTACAAGTTTGTTTCAAATTTTCGATAACTTTCCCCGTTTCCGATATATACATGTTATCGATAACAACAAAATCTTGAATTTGGAAAATGTTGTGATGAAGTTTGAATAATTATTCAAAATAATGACAATCTGTGAAATTTTAACTGAAATCGGTTGAGAAACACCGGAGATATGGAACTTTGAAGTTAACTCAAGTGTGCAGACACACACACATACTTGCAAGCAGTATAGGGTTCAGGGTATCGCCTGGTCGGGATTTCTCTACTAGAGATTTTTTCATTTTTTTCTTGCTGCTGCTGATAAATATTTTTGCGAGCAAAGAAATTAATAGGAATTTTTTTTTTTTTTTTTTTTTTGCGGAATTTTTGTTATTGACTTTGTTCGATGTGGAAAAAATGAGCTTACATTGTTTGTTTTTCGCATTTTGCTCTTGGCTTGAGCTTAAGCTAGACCTAAGACTAAGGAATATGTGAATTAAAATGAAATTTTTAATTGCATTTTTTACATCTTAGCTTTCCATTCAATTCTTGTACCTTTTCGCATTTATAGAAATATCTATTAGACAACCTATATATGTTTGTTACATGCCGCAGCCATTATAATTTGAAATACTAATGGCTAGGCACATAAATTTCATTAAAAATGCATTTACGAGAACTCAAAACAAAAAGCGACCGCAGTCAAAGAACTTTTAAGCAACCCTCCGCCACTTACCTTTTCGATAGATTAGATCCTGTAGAGGAAACCCAGCTGCGAGTCGGCCAATTTTACAACTCCAACTTCTTGTTTCCGTTATTGTGGCTTAATATTCATGGTAATTGCAGAATGCTGGGTTCAGCTGTTTCTCAAATATTTTAGTAATATCTAAAAGGTAGCATCCTCGAAGCATCATCAAACGCGTAAAAGCTAAAAAAGATAAATATTTACCCACTTTTTTTTTTGTTTCTTTTTTTAACATTTCTTTTGATTATTTTGCTGCATCTTTGGTGTATCTGTGAATTCTAGCTAATGAACTGTTGGACGGTTGGGGGGAAGAAAGTGTAACGAATGCCAAAATTAGGATATGAAACAGGACACAAGACGTGACAGCAGCAGCAGCCGTGGACACAAATTAGTCGCACCCCGCCGCGGCAAATGTCTTGAGTTACATTTTGATGACTTCTTTACCTTTTTGGGTGCGTCTCTCTATTCCCCCCCTCCCAAAAAAAAATTACAGCTTTTAAATGTTAAAAATTTCTTCTTTTATGACAGTCGACACACGGCGCGGCAAATTGTTAGGGATTTTTTTTTGTACTCAGCAGCTTTTTTTGTGTTTTTGTTTTTAAGAGATGTTTAGCATAAAATTGCAATAACCATTTTAAACAGATTTTCTGCCTATTTTGTTAAGAACTTCTGTCAAGTTTAAGGCCAAAAGGTGTTCTTTCCCTTTGTGTTGCAGTAAAAATGTTGTTGGAGGATTTCCAAAGGATATTTATTAAAGTGTCAGTTCATGGATAGTTTGTGTTGCTGTTGTTGTCTGTGTAATATTATTTTACCTTACCCTCAAGTGTCTCTCCAAACTGCAGCTCAACGTGCTCGTCGCGACGCAGCCCAATTTCATTAGACTATAATTTTTAATTGAAAAATGTATATCATTTCGAAAGCTACCGCCAGCAGCAGCACACAGACTTCCCCCCGCTCCAGCGCTCACTCCTCCGCATAAAATTCCTACAACGTCGAGTGGGAAAATATTTTGTAAGCAGATTTATAGTTTGGAAAAATAATAATTATTTGCACAAGGCCAAAGGAGCACAGACACACAGAGAGAGACCAGGCAAAAGGCGTCTCCCCCTTAAGCTCCAAAGCTGGGCGATGCCATCCACCACATAGTAGACCCTCTAATAACTGTAACTCTATCAGTCTCTGTGTCTGTGTCTGTGTCTGTGTCTGTGTGTGTGTCGCCCATTTTGGTATTGCCTGGTGCTTAATAAAAGGCTTTGGACGCAGATTAGTTTATCATTTAATTATTTTTTGCCTTGCCACCCAAGAACCAAAAAAACCAAGAGAACAAATTTTCATGTGCTTGAGACTTATGTAAAAGTATTGATGTATCTGTGTATGTACACTTTTCGTTTAATTGTATTAGTTTTGCCCAAAAATGATAAAACTTGTTGTTCCGAGAAAATTAACTGAAACCCTAACGAATTGCTGAGCTAATCCCTGTGGATATTCCTTCAGTTGGTTATGTTTCCAAAACGAATTATAGGGAAAGATTTAAATCATTTATTCAACTTGGTGAAAAATAGAAAAATAATATCTAAGCTTTAATGGCTTCCCGACGGTTAGAGAAAGTGTTAAATTTCCAATGGAAGCACAAAATTAAAGTTGAAGTGTAATCAATGGTCAGATTTGTTGTTGGTGTTGGTGTTGGTGTTGCTGGTACGGTCAGCAGCTTGAACTGTCTAATTGTTTGGGCTGCTTTGTGACCTTTTTGGAAGGTGTCAAACGCATTTGCCGCCAAACCCTCAACACCCCGCCCCGGCACGTGCGTGACTTTGATGCCAAACAACGCAACACTTTATATAATATATATTGAAGCTGGCGCTGACCACTGACTTTCACACATATGTGCCCATTGGGGGGCGATTTTCATTTAATTTAGCTTTTGACAACAGTTGCCTTTTAATTTCACTTCATTAACATTCGAAAAAAAAACCGACGAGAGTGACCGAAGCAGAAGCAGAAAATATCTACTCGCCCTCGTTCTTCTGTAATTGCTGTCAAAATTTGTTTGTTAAGTGTTGGCCAACTCCCACATTGCCACACCCTTCTTGGCGACGCTGTCTGTGAATATGTTTCTGTGTTTTTTCTTTCGTTTCCATTAAGTGACATTTCGTTGACTCTAATTTCAATAACTCGTCCGTAATGTACCATAAAATGATACAATAAATACAAATTACAGTCCCATCCAAATATAATGCAATGAATATTTCTAATGGTCCAAGGGCAAGGGCAAGGGCAAAGGAATCTAATAACATTAATGACCGCCAAGAATCACGAGCTGGACTCAGTCTCAAATCATTTTGCAAATCTAATGAGCCTCAACGGCATAAAAAGAGGACAAAAATTTTGGGAAACGAAAACGAAACGAAAATAAGTCAGAAAATGATTCCAACATAGAATTTTAGGTACTCTGCCTGGCTATTTATATAATCATCCCTTTTTTAACACACTTTACTACATAAATCTTAAGTTAAGTAAACTATTTCTCTGAATATTTAGTTTAGGTCTCTCTAAACTTCAGGCTAGAGTATAGGAGTTATCGCCAGGCGACAAACGAAACGAAAAGAAGTCAGAAAGAGATTCCAACATAGAATTTTAGCTACTCTGCCTGGCTATTTATATAATCATCCCTTTTTTCAACACACTTTAATACATGAATCTTTAGTATAAGTTAAGTAAACTATTTCTCTGAATATTTAGTTTAAGTCTCTCTAAACTTCAGGCTAGAGTATAGGAGTAATCGCCAGGCGACAAACATTTTGTGTGCATGAGAGCATAAAGCGCGAAAATCGACAGCGCAAACTGTAAAACTGTGAAGCAGTTCGGATATATTTTTGGTGTTAGATGTGGGGTAGGGGTTTGGCATGTAGTTGCCGGCCCTCCGACTGGGGTCAGCTGTCAGTGGGGTGCGAAATCAGGAATTAAAACGTCTTAATGGTCTGCTGTCTTTATGAGCTGTTTGTCTGCCTAACACAAGGGTGGTTTCCTTCTTCTTAGCGCGTTTCAGTCCTGAATTCCTTCCTTCCTTGCTGCCTTTGCTTTTTTTTTCGTCTACGTCCAAGCGAAAAATTGTTTTTCGGTGACTTCTGTGAGTTAATTTGCATGTAAATTAAGCAAGCAAAATGTTGCCTGTTCTCTTTTTATTGCTCTAATGTTTCAATTAACACACTTAATTTCTATTTAAACTTTAATGAGACCGGGTTGAGGAATGGGTGCTGATTGTTCGCTGTTTATTGTTAGTTGTTGTTACTCAGAAAGGATTTCGATTTTCGATTTTAAAGTGAATTCAAGACTCGCTTTAAACGTTAGTCTAAACATTGCACTTATAATTGCTTCAATGGTTTATTAATGAATTAATTAATAACTCGAAATGTTTATTTTTCTTTTATTTGTCATTATTATTTTGTTGTTTGTTGCATTCATTGTTTGTTCTATGTTCGGTTTTTGTTGATTTGTTCGCTTTGGTCGGTTCGATAATTTTAATTATTTTCAACCAAGTATTTTACTGGACTGCATTTTTAATTAGATCGTGATATTTGTACGAACAATCAACAAAATAATTAAATGCATTCAAGCATTTTTAATTGTTTACGCTAATTTGATGCTTAGGCAATGGGCTCCAGCTCATTTTGTAGCTCGGCTCCACATACTACGTACTACAAAGCAAAGCAAATGCATATTTAATGTGTTATTTCCATTTGCTCACTTCATGGTTTGGTTGGCTGCTTTTGTTGCTTTGTCAAATGGCCGAAAGGGTTATTATAAATATTTGTATTTGATATATGTAAATAATGGCAAAAAAAATCGGGAAAATACAATTTTCAAACTATAACTAAACTCATTTGAAAGAAGCAATGAATTGGTTGGAAATGTTTTTGTGAAAGTATATGGAACAGGCAAAAGGAAGCTTCAAAAGTTCGTGATCAGCATAAAATGATCGATAACTCTTCCGTATTTCGATATTGTGTGAGAAGCAATACTCAAAATAATCAAATGATTGGTATGTTCATCAAAACCGATTGAGAAACACAGCATATATCGAAGAAGTTTAAAGTTCACAAGAAAGCTTCGAATGTTCGTGTTCCGCATCAAATGATCGATAACTCTTCCGTCTTTTGATATACACATGTTATCGATAGCATTGAATCTTGAAATTTGGAAAACTTGGAAATTGTCTCAAAAGCAATGCTCAAAATAATCAGAATCTTTGGCATGTTCATTAAAATCGATTGAGAAACACTGGAGATATCGAAGAAGTTCAAAGTTCACAAAGTTCGACGACTCTTCCGTCTTCAGCTATACAATAGTTATCGATGTTGTTGAATCTTGGAAAGCTTGGAAATTGTCTGAGAAGCGATACTAGAAATAATCAGAATCTTTGGCATGTTCATCAAAATCGATTGAGAAACACTGAATATATCGAAGAAGTTCAAAGTTCACCAAGGTTGGGTTAAGGGTTCAGGGCTCGACGAGAGTTTTCTTACTTGTTTTTAGATACACTTACCAAACGAACCGTGCTTGACATCCCAATTCATTTCTTGAAACATTCCTTTTGCCACCTGCATACACTGAAAACAAATGCAAAGAATGCAACCAGCTGCAGGTGCGTGCCTCGCTTTGTGTTACTTTTGGTTGACTAAGAAATGACTAAGAGCAGCTTGCATTCCTGCCTTTTGTTAACAATCTGAGACCTCTAAACTGTCATTAGGCAGAAAAGTGAGAACGGCGAGCAGCTAATAAAGTTTCAAACTAATGCGAGCCGACAAATGTAAGGCTGGCCTTTTGTTTGGCCAACAATGCAATGGCAAACAGCAATTACGTGAAACACTTTCAAGAAGGACACAAGCCCACTCCCCCCTCATCGCTCCGCATGTAAACATAGTGCAAACAAAGGTGTCAGAGCATTTCTTAGTCAAACGGAAGCCAAACAACCCAGCAAACAGACAGACACAAAAAAATATATAAAAGCAGGACGGCAGGCACTTTGATGGCAAACAGCGGCAGTAACAGGAACCAAAAGGATATCGCGTGCCACAAAATTCACCATGTAAACACACACACAAACGCATACACGAAGACAATGTGGCATGCAGACTACGTAAAAGCTTTCAACGTTTGATTTCATCCACCCAAAAAGGTGGCTCGTGTGTTCTCGTGTTTTGTTTTATTTCATTGTGATTTTATGCTAGTCGTTTTGTTTTGGCATTTTGGCAAATATTAGTTTCATACATTCATAACAAATGGCATGCTATTGTGTTGAATGTCGACTCGAATGGGGCCATCACAAAAGCTATGTGTACATAAATCTATTTATGTATGTGTGTGCATATAGGTTTGTACAACTGTGAAATAAGCTTATTCAGCATTGATTGTTTGTTGTTTCGACGAAAGAGTAATTAAATGAAATCTTTACGGCCATAATGTTTATTGTTGTATTTCGATTTTATTTTTAAAACATAAAATTACATTTTAGATAAATGCTAGGTATACAAAAGTTGATTTTACGCATATAATTAAATGTTATGGATTGAATATTTTGGCTTGTCAAAACATTTGATTCGCAATAGACTAAACAAAATATTAAAAAATTATATTGTCGGTCGTCTTCTTCACTTTTATTTCTTTTCCCTCTCGAAGAATCTGCAATGAAAAGGAAAATAAATAATTAAAAAATAAAAATAAAATAAAAAATCACGTTTACTATGATTAAAAATATTTATATAATAAATGTTAAAGGGGGTATAATGGTTTAGCACATGTATGTAATAGGCAGAAGAAAGTATGACCCCGTAAAGAATATATATATTCTTGATCAGCCGTGCCGATAGAGCCATGTCCGTCTCTATGAACGCGTCGATCTCAGAGACTATAAGAGCTAGAGACTCTAGATTTAGAACATAAGCTCGCTCAATGACTAGACAGTACCCGTTTGTTTCAAATTTTCGATAACTCTTCCCGTTTCCGATATACACATGTGATCGATAACAACAAAATCTTGAATTTGGAAAACTTTAAGACGGCGTTTGAAACATTAAACAAAATAATGACAATCTGTGAAATTATTATTAAAATCGGTGGAGAAACACCGAAGATATAGAACATTGAAGTTAACTCAAGTATGCAGACATACTTGCAATTTGATGTATGTCCAGAATGTACGGCAACGATGTCAGTAGCAACAATGTTAAGCTTATAATGATTTATTTGACTAATTTACAAGTCCCTGCCTAAAGCCAACAAATCATTTTTCAAACAGGCCAAACGCTGACAGGTGCAATTTTTCAACATAAGAAGTCATGCAACATTTGTGCATTTAAAATGTGCATAAACTTTAAAGCTGCAACAACAGAAACACACACATTCACATACTTAAACCCATTGCTTGCCCCTCGCACTAAACCAAATCAATTAAATTCAATTAAATTCGTAAAACCACAAGCCAAGTGCATTCGTCTTGGGTAGGCGCTTAACCTTATCGCACAGCGTCAGTAGTCACTGGGAGCCTGATGTTGCAGCCAGCCCATTCATGCCACATGGCATGGTAGCTCCATTGTTATGCTTTTGTACTGGGCCCACAAGGCCCAGTGCTTAGCTGTCAATCTTATTCTAATTGAAATGCGTACACAGCCTCTCACTCTCTCTCTCACTCTGCTCTCTCTCTCTCTCTCTCTCTCTCTCTCTTACTCTCACTCTCAAGGAGTCAGCTTCACAAATTGAGTTTTACGGACAAACAATTGAAATGGCAAGGTATTAGGGAATATTCGGACAATCATAGGGTTACACTAGTTAACAAAAAACATAAAAAAATTATTTAAAAAATACTACAATTAATAAAAAAAAATTTTTTAAATAAAAAAATAATAAAAAATAAATACTAATGCACTAGTTAACAAAAAACATAAAATAATAATTTAAAAAAAAAATAAAAATTAAAAAAAAAAATTAAAAAAAAAAAAAATAAAATAATAATAATAAATAAATTCGAATGCAAGAAATTTATTATAGTAAAGGTTTGTTTTGTTTTTAAAGTATTCATGCAATATAATAAGTTACAATATTATTATTATTAGTTACTATTAAAGAGAGAGATAAATGAAAATCACCTAAGGGATTAATAACAAAACTCAAAAAAAAAAGATAGTAATGATAAAATATTTATTGATACTCGTGACCAACAAACAATTCTATTTAATAAAGATATTTCGCCTAATAAATTTACAGTATAAGGAGCTGCCATATAAGCTGATCTTAATAAAAACCATCATAAAGCTATAGCAGCTATAATGGTAAACGATTTGATTAAAAGTTGTTCAAAATGTTTAATTAAAAGTTTTATCGAAACAGAAATTATACTTATTTCTATAATTATATTTTTATATATATTGTAAATGTATTTTTTGAATACTTTTATGATTGTTTACATAACAAACATTTTCCTGCTGACTAGTGTTATCAAAATCAACAAGTTAACTGCATTTGGCTGCACTTTTGAGGGTCTGATGCGACGGCCCCATTTAAACCCAAACGTCAGGACATTCAATTTGTTTGTTTCTCGGATTCTAATTGCGCCACTTGACTTTGCTTTTTGTTAGGGGATACCAGACAGAGAACTTACTAATCCTAGACACCGGATAATTGCTATGAATATTTCTCGCACCCCAAAAAGCTTCGTTTTTGCCATTCTTTGTTTGTGTTTTTTAGAAGCGGTACAAATTTTTATTGTTAATTAATTAAAAAAGTTTTTTGCACCGTTTTATATTAAATATTATATATATATATCATTTTTTCAGCTATGCCGTTGGGTTGCAAAATGTTAACAATTTATATTTCGCACACAGCTTGGGGTTTGGCAAGCCTTGTTCAAATATTTGAAAATATTTAAATTGAAATTTTTTGTGCCTTTTTTTTGTTCATTGTCCATGTTATGAATATGAACAATGTCAATTTGTCGGCAAAGTCGCCTCAAGGCAAAAAAGGTTGACAGCACATCGTTTTTTTTTTCGTGTGTCCTGTGTCCTTTTGAAATCACAGCGAAAAACGTTTCGCATTTCGACAGGTCGACTTTAAAATTCCAGTCGCTGCATGCCAAACACTTTAAGTTGCATTTGCAACATCCTACTACTACTACTACTACTACTACTATAAAAAATCAACTCTACAACTAATCAAAACAAATTCAATTAAACGAGACAAAATTCGGGATGGCCAAAGTGGCAAACAGGCTGGCCCAGCTCAAGCTCCAGGTTCCAGGTTCCAGGTCCAGTCGCTTCGCAGGCCTTTTGCATGCGTTCTCTCTCTCTCTGTTATCGGGCAGCACAATCCATTAAAATTGCACATCGTTTACACCAAAAATCAATTCGCCAAAGCATTTAGGCATTACAAATGCCAGCCCAGCCACCGACTGACTCTCTAGGCAACACCAATCGAGTCGAGTCGAAGGGAACGTCGTGGACAGAATCCGCACATATTCACGCTCGGGCCAACAGTTGTCGGTGGCCCGCTTCAAAATGAACGTTGATGGCCATAAATTTCGCATACGGCGTTTGTTTATTCCTGGCTGCTGCTGCTGCTGCTGTTGTTTTTGTCGTCTGCCCTCGACAAAGCGATAAACGCAGCTTATAAGGCTGCAGCCAACGTTAACGTTCACGTTCAACGTTCAGTTGGAGTTGCTTTGAAATTAATCCGCCAGATACTCGTACGTTTTGATGCCAAAAATTAAAGCCCAGAGAGTTGTTGTCTGTTTGGATAGAACATTGGCTGTTTGAATACAAATCGCTTGCACAACATCAAAAGGCAATTAAAGTAGTGCATTCTGTTTCAAATAGATATGAAGAAAGGCGTTTCAAGATGTTTTTCTTTCTGACCTACATTTGATTTGCCTGTTTCTTCACTCACTTTCAGTTCTCCAGCTTCAGCTCTTATCATTTGCACTTCCAACATGTCGCACGACAAATAATGTCTATCGGAATGCGAAGAAGAATCGCGCGTAAGCAGGCATCTGCTGTCCTTTCGTGCCTGCGTTTTATTAGTGTCGCCTCAAACAGCAAATTAAGATTAGAATGCCGACGCCAAAATGTGTCTTGCGGACTTTCAGCTGTGTGCCATGAGTTATGGCATGCATTAAAGCGCAGCAAAAAGGCTCTCGAAGCACATATATATATATTCAAGCTGAAGTCGCTGATATCGGTAAGTAGGAACTGAAGATGATTGGTTAGCAGACAAATACATATTAGGGAATTTAAGAACTAATAATTTAATCATTCATCCAACAGCTTTCTTCTAACAGCAATGAACATTCATTACAGAGAGAATGTAATGGAAATTCCCAAATTCCCAACGAGTAGACAGGGAAATTTCCCCACGAGCTTAACCACAAGTTTATTCCCTTTTGTTAAAAGGAGGGGTACTCTTGTTTCCTCTCTATCCATTACATTCTCTCTGATTCATTATGGCATGCATTAAAGCGCAGCAAAAAGGCTCTCGAAACACATATATATATATGATATCGGTAAGTAGGAACTGAAGATGATTGGTTAGGGAATTTAAGAACTAATAATTTAGTCACTCACCCAACAGCTTGCTTCTAACAGCAATGAATATTCATTGACATGCAATTATCTAAATTGAACTTCAAAGTTTTGTTCTTGACATTTATGAGTTGTCAACACCTTCAGACGCACATCTTTAACATAAACGGTTTCCCAACCCCCCCCATTTTTAGCATTTTTACAGTATGTTTGGCAGCAATAACAAACGTCAAATGTGATTTACATAACGTACAAAACAGGGGCGATGGTTTGGAATATTCCCTGTCAAGGTTGTCTTCATACATTTTTATCATTTGCTGATAGCAATCTGAACTCTGAGTTGAGCTGCATAAATTACCTTGTTTTTCATTTGGGATTGTGGAACTTTCGCTTACAAAGAAAGCAACACAACAAAATACAAACTTAGGCCTTATTAAATTTGACATGTTGCACGTTGCCAGTTGCCCGTTGCCCGTTGCCATTAATGGAACAGTAACAGATGAACAAACGCAAAGTTTTGTACATTTTTCAACATTGGTACGAACATCCCTTGCTACAAATCACAAGATAAATTGTTTTTGTTCATGATTTATATATTTATAAAAATATGTGAGACCTTGCCATCCCCCCTTAAAAAGCAACAAATATTAATATTGTTTATACATCTAGTGTCGAGGGGGAGAGAATGTGAATGTTATTGGTTTTTACGGACTAAGAAGAATAATATAAGAAGTTTTGCTTACCTTCTTGCCTTATACTCTTTAGTTTAGGGAGTTCACTTGCTTTAGGCGATGTTCGAAGACCTTGCGATTAAGAACCTCGATTAGTTTGCCCGGATCATTGGGCTTGTTGCACGTTTCCTTGGTGGCAAAGTGCTCCAGATACTCGTCGCGTCTGCAATAGAGACACACACCATTGATGAACTCCTCCACACATATCGTTGCGTCTGTGGCACGCATCCAGTCGGCATTCGATTGTTGCCTAAAAACATCGCCCACATAAATGCGTGCCGTAGGTATTGCCGTAAAGGCATTCGATGCGACAGTTGTTATGGGATTGTATTCGAGATTCAAAACCAGCAGATTCTTAATCTTATCAAACAGGCCACTGCGAAGAAAGGAGCAGAGAAATGCCAAAGATTGAAGATTTGTGTAGCGTGCAACTCACCCTTGAATGCGATCCAGATTGTTGTAGGCCAAATGGATTTCGAGCAGCATGGGCGAATGATGAAAGAGTTCATCCGGCAAACGGGCAATGTTGTTACGCTCCAAGTGCAGCATGAGCAGCTGCTTCTGAGACTTGAGGAAATCCCTGCCCAAGTAGCTAATGTTACTGCGAATGCCTATGTAGGAGAGATTCTCCGATTTCCAAAACAGTTCGGCTGGCACATTGTCGCCACAGTTGTGCAGATCGAAGCCGCGCAGCTTGGTCATGTGCCACAGCTCCTTGGAGCTGAGCAGCGACATCTCCACGCTGCTGTTCTTCAGCGAGCAGTCGAGCGAGAGCTGCTCCAGCTCCGTCTGCTTGGCAAATATCTCGCTGGCGACACGGGCCAAGTTGCGCACAACGATCGATAGGCGCGTGAGTTTCGTGAGTGGATGGAGCAAAGTGCCAGGCACATCACTGCGGCCTTTGAGCGTCAGCTCGGTAATCTCTGTGACATTATCCAAGTAGCCCGCGGGCAGCGTGGCTCGAAAGCCAATTAAGGAGAGTTTCTTTAGCCCCGGGTAGTTGGTGAAACGTTGATTCAGTAGCTCTTCGCGCTCGTCACGCGTCTCAAAGTAGTTGGAGATCTCCAGATCAGTGTAGTTAGTGATGCCCAGCCTGGAGAGCAGGTGTCGTATCGTCTGGCCATTGGGTATGGCGCAGTTTTCGATGCACAGCCGGCCAATGCGTCCCGCTTTAAGTGGCGGCAAATAGCCAAAGCCGCGTGCATCGAATATGCTGCAACTGATGCTGTACAGATGCTTGGAGCTACTCAACGTCACCATGCCGCACTTGATGCGCTGATCCTGGCATTCGCATTCATTGTTGCCCTTCAGCAGTGCCTCGCAGCCTTCCTTGGTGGTGTAGGGAGCGGCTGGTTCCTCTCCCATGGTGACATTCGCCTGCACCACAAGTTGTTGCACGCACAACAGCGACAGCACAAGCAGCAACATTCTGCTTTGTTGCTTCAACATCGACTGAATGGCTGCAACGAGAGAGGGAGAGTGTGGTTTGAACTCAACTTTGACCTGCCTAAGGGCCTTGTTTGCTTATTTCACCTTTCAGGTAAGTGAAAATTTCCATCGAACTTCAACATGCCCCGTAAGTAGTAGCCCTAGCTGCATTTAATACCCTTGTTAACAGTCTCTAGGTATGTTTAGCGACTACCTGAGTTATAGTACGAACAACTTGCTGGAGTTTAAAAGTATCTGTTCATTTTGAAGGCACTGAATTCAAATTTCTTTCATATTCCTAGTATTTTGACAAGTTTTAATCTCTTAAGAATCGTTCTGCTTATCTGCCCACAAAAGTTCAATGCGCTTGCAACTTGGCTTAATATAGTATGAGAGCACGTTTGAGATCGTTTTTTTGCCTGGCTCGATTATAAATATGGCTGCTTGGGCGCAAAGATAAAGAAGAGCGAAAAAGCAAAAGAAAAGGAGAAAAAATTAAATTTCATTCTGGTTTTCAGTTTCATTACAAATGCAAAAATGCAAAATGCAAAATGGCAAAGGCAGCCATTATCATCATTTGGGTCTGGCTGTTGTTGATCGATGATCACATCCACATCCCAACCAAGTCCGAGTCCAACTTGGCCCGCTTGTTGTTGTTGCACGTTTCGCTGTTCGTTTTGTTTGAGGCGTTCATGCGTAAATGGCTTGGTTGCCCACCTTTACGCAGTTGCATTCACATATCTGGCCAATAATGCATTTGAATTTCGCTGCCGCCAGCCATATGATCAACATCGACATGAACCAATCAGCCAAGCCAAGCCACTTTTCGCTTCTTGGGTCTCTCCGCTGCTTCGAGGCAGGGGCAGCATACGGTGGCAAACAGCGCTTTTTTTTCTCTCAGCTTTTGCCTCGAATCTCGCCGGTTCGTATTCCCAAGAGCTAAATCAATAAATTACGTGACAGGCATGCAGAAAAGTTGGCTCCTTGACTCCAGCGATCTTCGTTCGCTTTGATTGAATCAATCAAAAAATATATATATGCTATATGCATTTATATATTTGATTTAAACGCAAAAGCGCCATACATACTTATATTTATTATTTCGGGCAGATCTTTCGTTTCGCGGCCATAGCAATAAATTGTTATTGTGGCATACCAATGAGCTTGCCTCGGGGCATTAAATGTTGTAAAGTTTTCATTTCGTTCGCATTAAATGACGCTTTAAAGCGTTTAAGTTAAGTTTATGCTTTGCGGATTTAATCAAATATCTTTGACTTTCGCTGTTTGCCCAAAACTTAGTTAAAGCCAATAGAAACAAGTTTTCAATCAATAATAAATGTTGTGGGTTTTGTTAAAAGTTGTTGTGCATTGGCTAAAGGATTCACTTGGCTCGAAAGTTTGTGAATCCTGGCAGGCGAAAGGTGGCGAAGCCATGTTGCCACAAATCTTCATTGATTTTGATTTCTTGCACTCGCCGAGGCTAAGCTCTTTCAGGCAGGCAAACGAACAATGTTGAATGGTAAATACTTTTGTTCGACTGCCGCACAACATGACAGGCAAATAAATGGTCATAATCCTGCCCAGACAAAAGGGTCTCTGCCTCTCTCTCTCCTTCAGCTAATAACTCACTCTCGCTCTCTCTGTCTCTCTGTGTCTTGTCTGGGCTAATGGAGGAAAACTGGAAGCCTTTCTTTTCATGCGATTTTGCATTTGATTTATTTATTGTAAATTATATGCCGCATGCAAATTGCTAGCCCTGTACATACAGCAAAAAATGATTATTAAGTTGTTGTGCAATGCTTTTCCAAGAATAAACGTTTCCACGTTTACGCTAAAATTGCCCGCAAGGACTTCGCCTCCTCCTTGCAGTTGCTCAAATAATAATTCGCTTCAAATTCGAATACGCACGTTTCGTAACAACAATAATATATATATATGCATAAGAAGGCAGCCGAAAAAAGAGAAGTATTATTATGATAGCCCGAAGGCTCTCTCTCCCTTTCTCTGTTTTCACTCTGGTAAAACCCTTTGCCCAAGGCATCAACGTGTTACCCTCCCCGCTCCGCCCCGCCCCGCCCACGCACAGTGGCAAATCAAATAGACGCATGAAATTGAATACTGCGTACCATTTTTGACATTTGCCTTTGAAAACAAACGAAGTTCCAGTTCCCGCTGCTTAATGGCCAACTGTGGGGGAGCCCGGAAAATATTTCATTGCGAGTGTTTGGTAGTTCTTTCTTCAGTGTTGCCGCCTATTTATTTATTTTAATTAAAACGGACACGTGTTGCTGTTTTCTTCTTCTTTCCATGCACCAAGGGCAACTTGGGCGCGACAGGAAAAAGGCAAAAGTAAGAAACATTTCTGTGTCCAAAGAAACTCAACTCTAAGTGAGCCGAAATAATTCGATAGCAAAGGGGAATATTGGGGAATAAGTTTTTCTAACCCCTTTGGATACATTTTGTTATGAAATCGCATAACATCCACATTTGAATGATATTCAAGAATAATATTCATTGTTGAAAAACTGATTTAGGTTTCACAGCTAATTAAGTTTCCCACTAATTTATGTGGAACTAATGAGCGATAATCATAGCGATAGAGTCTATATATGAGATATGTAAGCTTGAATTCTCAAGAATATTTGTATGCAATTATTATTCGAATTTTATTTGATTACTGGATTATAATAAAGAAAGAGACAGCTGGATGTTTGAGAATATATGTTTGACTTACATTATACATAAAGTAACAAGTAAGTAAGCTCTAGTCGAGAAATACCGACTAGACTATACCCTGAACCCTTTACTTTACGCATACAGTCAGGGCTTGCAAGTATGTGTGTGTGTCTGCATACTTGGCTTAACTTCAATGTTCCATATCTCCGGTGTTTCTTACCCGATTTCAATAATAATTTCACAGATTGTCATTATTTCGTTTAATGTTTAAAGCGTTATTTAAAAGTTTTCCAAATTCAAGATTTTGTTGTTATCGATAACATGTGTACAACGGACACGGGAAGAGTTATCGAAATTTTGAAATAAACTTATACTGCCTAGGTATTAGGCGAGCTTTTATTCCAAATCTGGAGTCTCTAGCTCTTATAGTCTCTGAGATCGATGGAACTAGTTGTATCGACTTGGCTGTTGATGCCGATCAAGTATATATATACTTTATGGGGTCGTTAATGCTGCCTTCTGCATGTTGACAATCCATTATACCCTTTTTACCCATTTTCACTGGGTTCAGGGTATAAAAAGGAAATGCAGTATTGATCCATATCCCAAGTTCTGATTTTTAAGGCATCGAATTTGAGAATCGGTTGACTTTTGAGGTAGTTCGAATACCAAATCTATCTGATATAACTCAATCTCTTGAGAATTATATTAAGTGAGTTTTTGTAGCTTCTTCCCATGACAACTGCCACTGCTACTAAGGCAGCAGCAACAGCCAAAATGGGCGTGACAATTCATGTTGCACAGACTTTGCATATACAACCGCCTCCTTTTGCAGAAGCTGTTCGCTGCAAGCACCGAACTGGCTCACAACAACAACCCAGACCAAGACCAAGACGAAGCCAAGCTTCGAATGCCCCTAAGTGCTCTTTGTGTAAAATTGCGCTCGGATATACACTCTCTACTACAACATTATGCCCCCTGATCACAATCGTGTCTAGAAAGTGGTTATGGTTCTTAACAGCGAACCAAAAAGGAGAAGCTAAAGCAGAAGCCAGTAGCTGCACCAAAAATAGTTCAATGCCTCGCCAGTTGCCTGGTTGCCTGTTTACTGTTTCTTAGTGCACTTGCAGCTATTTCTCAAAGTGCGTAGCAAATCATAAAAATGGCTACCGCGTGGCGGCCTCAAAGTTCGCCAAGTTTTGAAGCGTTTCAGCATCAGCAGGGCATTAATTTAATGCAATTAATGCAAATGATATGAAATTATGAGTGGAACATTGAAATCGCCCAGGACAACTGAAAACCGTTGCCTGCCACACACACACACACACACACAAACACACAAATAGAACTCAATTTGCAACTTTTTGAAGTCTTCGTCAACGTTGGTTGCTCGGCTTTTTGGTTGCTCGGCTTTTGCCATTTGCACTCATTGAAGGAAAATTACATTTTTCGACTTAATTGAAACATTAGCCAAACATTTTTATCTACTGCTCTCTGTTGTTCCGTTTCCGTTTCGGTTTCCGTTTCCGTTTGCCCTCTGCGTTCATTTACATTCAAATTAACTCGTAATGAAAATGAGTTCAGAAACTTTGTCTTTATTGCGGGTGCGGGTAGGGGTGGGTATGCGGGCGGGCGGGGGCGAGGTTGTGGCATTTAATTAGTTGTTGTTTGACGCTGTTTGTTGGCCATTTCGTTTGGCTTAGTCAGCTCAATTATCTACGCACAATATGCTACGATTTTGTAGCCAAGCTTTATGATCTATTTGCCTTGGACACTAACCAAATCTCGTTTCTTGCATATTTACTTAAGTTCAAATGAAACGATTTTATTATAGTACAATTAAGGAGAGACTCTTTTTATAATACTTAAAAGAAAACTGGCTTTCAGGCTCTATAAAATCTGTTTAAAGGCTACGAGCTTTCAATTTTGAGTATGCTAAACATTTTCGTCCTTCAAGAAGTATTTCTATTTAAATGTTTTATTTATTTATTTGTGTATTTTCATTTTTATCAAGCACGAAACAATATTTTCTAGTTTTTAAACGAATGGCGCAGCTTTTCTATTATTATTATAAATTTATTAATTTTTTTTCAAATTTGTTTCTATAATAAATCTTTTGCTTATTTTATTTTTTTAAATTTGTTTCCATAATAAATCTTCTGGTGTATTGTTTTACCCTGAACCCATTGAACTTGGGTAAAAAGGGTATAAGGGTTTTGTGCAAAAGGCAGAAGGAAGCTTCTCCGATTCCATAAAGTATATATATTCTTCATCAGCATCAACTGCCGAGTCGATATAGCTATGTCCATCGCTCTCAGAGACTTTAAGAGCTAGAGACACCAGATTTGGAACACAAGCTCGCCTTATGCCTAGGCAGTAGAAGTTTGTTTCAAATTTTCGATAACTCTTCCCGTTTCCGATATACACATGTGATCGATAACAACAAAATCTTGAATTTGGAAAACTTTGAGAAGGCGTTTGAAACATTAAACGAAATAATGAAAATCTGTGAAACTTTAATTGAAATTGGTTGAGAAACACCGGAGATATAGAACATTGAAGTTAGGTCAAGCATGCAGGCACACATACATACTTGCAAGCACTGTACGCGTAAGGTATAGGGTTCAGAGTATCTTTTAGTCTGGATTTCTCGACTAGAGCCTTCTTACTTGATATTTTATATTTTTTTTTATTTTTATATATTTTTAAATCACCTTAAAATTCGCTGGGAGAATATATCGTAACATTATTTCGATAACAGTTTACTCATCGGAATATATCATAACATTATTTCGATAACAGTTTACTCATCGGAACGATTTCTTATTTCATTGCCTGCAACAAACTAAATACCAAATATATCGAATACATATATTCGAATGCCTTTTTAATGCTCATTGTACTCAAACACTCAAATCTGGCGAAACAGAAGCACACACACACACACAAACAGCATCCCATTCCCCTAGGCAACAACAACAAGAACAACCGAAGCAACAAGATTTTTTTGCAAACACAGCAGAAATTGAAATCTGCAGTCTCCGGAAAGCCCCAACCCCAACTTGCCAGGCATTTTAGCACTTCAAATTGGCAAACAAACAAACTCACGTTTCAAATGAAATGTGAGCATAAACAGACATTTTTCACACACACACACACATGCATTTGCCAAGGTAAACAACTTGAATGCGGTCGGACGGAGCCGAAGGAATCAAAGAACGAGGGAGACGGGTGAGAATGGGTGGCACATTCACTTGACACGCAAATATGCATAAACAAGGCATGAATATTCATGCACGGAACGAGACACACACTTCTGTGGCATGAAAAGGACTCGTTGCTGTACGTGTGTGTGTTGGTGTGTCCTGATATCTCGACTTAGAGATGAAATGCAATGCGCATAGAAAAATTTGCAAGCAAATGTTTGCACACTCGGTCGAGAGGTGACTGAACCTAAGTGTTGGCCATGTCGGGTGTTGCACATAATACGATGTTATGCAATCATAACAGCATTTGAATGAATGACATGTTTGCTCGGCTCCGCTTTTGATATGCCTACTAGGCACAACCAGGTCGTTCACGTCGATATTAAAATTTTCAAAACGACAAAAAAAACAAAAACATTTACACAACAATCATAAATCCTTGTCAATCACACGCGTTGACACAATATCCCAGCATCATCATCATCATCAGAAGCAGCCTTATCCTAATCCTCATACCTCTCTACCACATATATATATATATGACTCTTGAGCATTAAACTTGTATTGCTAGTTGCAGCATCTTCGACTTGCGTAAGCGGAACTGATTACATCTGTCGTCATCGCCACCAACGTTTTTGAAGGCTGCGTGACAAAAATTGTTGACTTCAGCCCGTCCGTCATTTATTTGATGGGTTGTTGCTTTGACAGCTGTGTCTTCGATAGCGCCACACACCCACTCTCCCCCCCACCGCTCACTTTTGCATCTGACTGGCAAAAACTTTTTGGCCACGCTCGATTGTTGTAGACATACTTGAATAGCTAATTTCAATGGCTTTTATACTTCCTTTCATTTATCTCTCTCTCTCTCTCGCTCTCTCTTCTGTCTGGACAACACACCATCAATCATGTTATAGTAGATATATTTATTAATATATATAAATACCTTTGTGGTTTTTCCTTAACTTCATAAATTCTCGCTCAATATTAAAATTGCTTGACCTTAAGACTTGAAATACAGCCTTAAAACTAGTAAGAAGTAAGAATATAGTCTGAACCCTATACTTTATGTGTATAATCAAGACTTCCACGTATGTGTGTGTGTGTCTGCATACTTGAGTTAACTTCAATGTTCTATATCTCCGGTGTTTCTCAACCGATTTTAATAAAAATTTAACATTTTGTCATTATTTCGTCTAATGTTTCAAACGTTATCTCAAAGTTTTCCAAATTGAAGATTTTGTTGTTATCGATAACATGAGTTATCGAAAACTTGAAACAAACTTGTACTCCCAAAGGATTAGGCGAGCTTATGTTCAAAAATCTTGATTTTGTTGCTCCTATAGTCTTTGAGATCAACGCGTTCATACATACGCGCATGGCGTGTGTGTGTGAGTTCTATACTTAACTTCAATGCTGCATATATCCGGTGTTTCTCAACCGATTTCAATCAAATCTTCACATTTTGTCATTATTTCGTCTAATATTTCGAACGTCATCTCAAAGTTTTCCAAATTCAAGATTTTGTTGTTATCGATAACATGTGTATATCGAAAACGGGAGGAGCTATCGAATTTTTGAAACAAACTTGTACTGCGTAGCGATTAGGCGAGCTTTTGTTCCAAATCTGCAGTGTCTAGCTCTTATAGTCTCTGAGATCGGCGCTATATCGACTCGTTTGCTTATGCTGATCAAGAATATATATACTTTATAGGGTCGGAGGTACTCCCTTCTGTCTGTTACATACTTTTGCACAAAACCCTCATACGCTTTTTAGCCATTTTCGATGGGTTTAATAAACGCATTTTGATATCCGTTTGCCTTTAAGTATTAGTTTTTATATCGTTTCAGATAATGAGAATGGGTTCCCCATAAAAAGGAATCGGCTAAATATATTCATTATATAAATAAGAATGCAAATTTGCATATAAAATTATACAAAAAAACCAAAAAAAACATGAAAATCAAAAGCAATTCACAAATCCAAAGCTAATCTCAGCAACACAATGTTGCACCAACAAAAAACAACAGCAACAACAACAACATCAGCAGTAACAGTAATAAGCGTCTCCGCCTTGGGGCAAGCATTTAACATTTACTCCACTTAAACGCTATTTAAGCGTGCAACAAATGCAAACCCAAAAAAAATATATATCCAACAGAACGATAAGAAAGTAATTTGTTGTTGTTGTTGTTGTAGTTGCGTTTAGCGTGTCGAAGATTAAATACCCTTTCAGTGTTATGAGTAAATAATTGGCAGGCTCAAACATTTCATGCCAATCAGAACAGTTTAAGCCCGAATGTACAGGATACTTTTGGTACAGCAAAATGTTTGGCTTGAAATATTTGAAATAAGTTTTCAAGACGACTTCTTCAAATATATTGAAACGTGATTCAATTGATATGTGTATGTAAAGCAGTTAAACAGTTTTAGCCGCAAACCCAACGGTAGCTACTTTTTGGCTTTTGTCGGCAAGGACAGACGGCATTAACCAAATTATTTAATTTGAGCAGCTAAATTGCTTGGCAAGAGCCAAAGTGGCTAAAACCACAAACACACAACACCAACAACAACAACAAAAATACAACCGCAACAGTTTACGGCTTCGCTTCTGCTCCTAACAATATCTCATTGTCAGGCCTAAATCATGTTTAACGATCAATAAAAAAAACAAGTAAGAAGGCTCTAGTCGAGAGATCCCGACTGGACTATACCCTGAACCACATATGTAGTATGTGTATGTGTGTGTGTATGTATAACTTAACTTCAATACTCCATATCTCCGATGTTTCCCAACCGATTTCAATAAAATTTTCACAGATTGTCATTGTTTTCCAAATTCAAGATTTTATTGTTATCGATCACATGTGTATATCGAAAACGGAAAGAGTTATCGAAAATTTGAAACAAACTTGTACTGCCTAGGGATTAGGCGAGAATATGTACCAAATCTGGAGTCTCTAGCTCTTATAGTCTCTGAGATCGACGAGTTCGTACATACATATGGCTATATAGACTCGTGTGTTGATGCTGATCAAGAATATATATACTTTATGGGGTCGGATATGCTTCCTTCTGCCTGTTACATACTTTTGCACAAACCCATTATACCCCTTTCACCCATTCTCAATGGGTTCAGGGTTTAAAAAGAACCAACTCAAAAGAAACTCTCTCGCTCTCGCTCACTCCATCTCCATCTCTCTCTCGCTCTGCATAGGAATTCTGGTTCTCCGGAACTCAATCATACGTCGCTTTGTGTGGGCTTCTGTACTAACTCAAAATGTGTGAAAATAAAATGCGAAATGCTGTTGCCAAAAGCGGAAAAGTTCAAAGCTCGCAACATTGTTGCCAGACCGAATTACAAATTTTTGTTGCTTGTTGCCAGATTGATGTTATTTTATTGTCATTGGTGCATATTTAATGTACGTGTAGCCGAAAGCAAACACTGAAGCGGCCAGACATAACTACTATAAGTGGTAAAACATTGTAAACATTTCTATCATTGCCTTTCACTATCTCTCGTCTATATCAGTCTGGTCTGGGCTTCACTTTATTTGTCGAGTACTTCAGTTCGACAGCTGTACCTGAACTCATGCCATAAAGAATTTAATGAATTTATCGCAAGTACGTGGAAATCAAATTGCAATCTTGCAATGTGCCAACAGCTGTCCGAATATAACTAAAACAAACCGTAATATCATAAGCGGATAGCATTATTTCCGCTCATTTTAATTTTGAGTAAAAAAAAATAAAATTTATATTCAAAAGATAAACACACAAATCAAAGTCATCCATAATGAAACTGAAACCCAAAAAGAAGAGGAAAAAATCTTGGAAAAAAATTCTTTGCATTTTTGGGGTAATTTCTGAAGGAGCAGGGGAGGGGAGGGCAACACGTGCGGGGAGTTTTCATGAATTTGTATCAAAAATACCGCAAAATCTTATTAGAAAATTAAACGACTTGTTTGGTTTTTGACTTTTTTGTTGGTGTTTTTTTCTTCTGTTCCCAGTAGCATTGAGCTAAGTAATTTTTGTTGACATTTGACGAGGGGGTGGGTGGGTGTTATGCTGGCAAATGCATTGGGTAAGTATTACAAACAACTGCACTTATAAGTCATAATAAACATAAAAAACAGCCGCGCACAGCGAAGCCAGTGTTAACCCACTGTGCACAGTGGGTAATGGGGGGGGGGGGGGTTAGGAAACTAATGCGTAAGGGAAATTATAATAAGCACAGCTTTTCGACGGAGTAAAATATGAGACGCCCGCAAAAAGTAATGTAAATCGCCCGATGGCCTTTGGCTTTTCATGTTTTGCCCATTCTATGCTTTTTGTCGGACAAATAAAAAGGATTTTCGTCGGAAGAAATGCGAGACGTTTTATTATACCGTTAGCCGGTAGGCGGTCTATGTGGGCGCAGCTTTACTATACCCATTACCAGAGCATCGCAGAGGGGATAGTAGACGAAAAGACTGATGAAATTGTAATGTAAATATGTTCAGTTCAACTTTTATTAAGATAAAAATGTTTAATCAAGCACGTTATACATTATTGAATATACAGTTTGCCCATAAAAGGTTGCGACACTGTGAAAAATGTTGATATTTTCACTTTAGAGCTATAATGGTCACACTGGTTGTTGTTATTAATATTTTTTTTATTTTTTATAAATAATTCAGTCAATTATCTCTTAAACCTATTAAACAGAACTTAAAAAACAATAACATTAACAAAGAAACATTTAAAATACTACCAAATGCACTAAATTCAACTGCCCATTAAAGGTTGCGACACTTCATTTTTTGGTCTGTTTTCGTTGCGAATTTCGTATTTACAGTTACTTTTCTTAAAAATAAAAATGCGCAGTTCTTGGTAATGCCATTTTCTGAGAATCTTCATAATTTGAATATATAATTTAATCATTATCGGGAGAGTTTTAGACGGGTTTTAAATGCCATGCAAGCGGTTATGTTTTGATATGCACCAGTTGGTTAATTGAAATATGATTCAATGTTTAAATGCATAATGACATAATCAAATATATTTCATACTCATTCTGCTGTTTATTATAGCATATTTGATGTTTAAACTAACTACGATTCATATTCAACAAACGTATAAAATGTTTTCATGTACATTTTCTTGTGATTTTTTATCTTTCGGACAGGATATCTACTAGTCGACCTGTTTTCTCTTGTTTATTTACTAGACTTGTCATATTGCAACGGCCTCACGCCTGGCTTATTGTATTTGTTTTTTTATTCTTTCGTTTTGCTCTTCGTTTTTATTGTTGTCGACAGGGTCGTTTTGCATTGTGCCGTTATTGTACCTTCTGTAAATGGATTATGGCAATTAAACTGTGTGTGTGTGTGTGTTATACAGGGTGCAAAAGTTATTTGAAAATATCTCAAGACACATTATACAGAAGCACGAACGGGATGAGCAAATAAATATGTAGCTCGATTGACTTCAATACATCACGCAAGAAACTTCGAAATTATTTTAACCTTCTTAGATTTATGATTTGAGAATTAGCTTTGCTAGTCATTCGAAAAGTAATTAAAGAACCGCAATCATCATTAGGCAATGCCACAAAATGATAATCCAAATGATTCGCCTGAATAGTTAACACGAATTTCACAGATACTACCAGCAATAATTTATTAACTAGACAACAAAGCAAATGAAAGCTGACACGACTAAGTAATACACTGTTTTTACCATATCGATATATATTTACCAACTGATTCATAAACCTAACACCATTTGAACATACTCTTTCTTTTTCAGTGAGAACAGCGTATGCGTTTTCTGTGTCTTTACACATATGTACCGTGAAATTGAACAAATAATGTACCAATAAAGTAGGCGACTCAACTTCAAGCTCGAAACATTTCTGATTATTAATCATGTCTAGCGCTCTCGCTCTGTCTTTTACGTATCAATCCGCTTTCAGGTCAGCACATGTAGAACACACGTAAAACGTAACATAACTGTAAAATGGCTAAACACATAGTTTTCTCCCTCTCTCTCCCTTTCCAACACACTCTCTGGCCTTTCCACTGTTTGGTGTATTTGTGTTATTTGTTGTACATTTTCCGTTATAGTTTTACACAAATATTTGAAATTTGAACTATTATAAATACTTTGGATGCAAAAGCACAAAATGCCAAGCTCAAAACAAAACAAAAAATTCATTTGGCATTGTTCGGTGCCGAGAATAGTTGGCAATTGGGAACCACATGTGTGAGAGCGAGAGAGTGAGAGAGCGCTTTTACAGCTAGAGCAGCCCATCAAAAGACATTTAAATATTTTGCGGTTTATTGTGCATGCCTGAGCCGGGACAATGTAAAGTGGAAGAAGCAGAACAGTCTTCACTGCTTTTCTCACTCACTCTCTCTCTACGGGACACATGCGACAGAGAAGTATTTTATTTCATTTTTTTTTCTTTGTGAGTTAGAACAACAACACTCAAACCTAATGTGAGATTTATACCGAGTCAGCCGCCCTTTTTGCTTGACATTTATGAAATTTTGTGCGGAATTTCAACGACGAGCGAACGAAAACTTAAAAGTAGCAAAACAAGAGATGAGGTTAACAAACTGTTTCGCTCTTCTTCTTCTCCTTGTTGTTGTAGACGGTTCTCATATTATGATCAAATTATGAACGTATGTGTGTGTGTCTCGGTTCCTTTGAAGCTACATTTAAGTTTTAATTTATATGTAAATTAGCTGTTGCTTTATATATTTTGTTGCTGCTAGAAAAAGAAGGGCACAAAACTGCAAATAATGACACATTGAGTGATATTTGATGACGATTCGCTTAGCTGCCGATGTTGCAACGTGTTGCAGGTGCAGCATATGCAAATACAGCATATGTGAATCACTATAAAAGTTAGTTTCTTATAACTTACGCGAATTTATAGTTTTTATAATGATAATAATAACCTCTGTGTAGCAGCAGAAATGGATTAATTAACGTCAAAATGTGTAAAATTGATCGAGCAGCTAGAAAACTTTGACCAATAATAATATTGATGATCTTTCAAGCTTTTCCCACAGTCTCTAATGATGACCTGAGGCTGCTGCTGCTGCTATCGCGTTTCTAATTAAAACATTAATTAAATGTTCAAGCTTGGGAATACACACAAGCTGTCCAACCAGTACAAAAAAAAACAAGTATTGATATTGTGTTTGAACTATTACAAGTGTCAAAAGAAGTAGCTGCAAACAGCAGTTGGGAATTATAACAGTTAGTTCGCAATCGTAGCCGTACAATCGTCATAATTTATGTTACCTGCTGTCGCATTCCCCAATATCAATCACAAAAAATTCAGCCACGACAAAATTGATAAAAACCACACACAAAAACAGAAACAAACAGCAGCAGGCAACAGTTATTTATGACGAAAACGAAGCCAGTGGCAATTGGCGACGGCAGAGTGAGCGAGAGAGAGAGAAGCTGAAAGCAATGCCTGTTCGACAGCTGCCAGCATTCCCACATCATTTAATTTCGATTAGTCGGACAGTCAAACACAAACAAACGAAAACAAAACGGAAACGAAACGAAACGAATCGAACGAAATGCAACTTGTCGCTGTTTGGGCATTGAATAAGCGCGGCAAATGCTCTCAGACACCTGACCTCGTCCTCGTCCGCGTCCTCTCCTCATCCCGAACGGAACGCGAACGTAATTGTCACCTTCGATATGTACAAAATGCCTAATTGACGCCTAAAGGGCGCATTCGATGCCAACTGACAGGGGGTTAAATAATATTGAATGGGGGAGCAGCCGGCAAAGTGCAGCCAACTTGTCGCCTCGCGCATTTCGATGGTTATAAAACGTGCAACATTTTGTGGCATGCACTAACAGCAAAAAAAATAGTTATAAGAAAACTGGTTTTTAAGGGTTTACCACAAATTTAGTATTTATCTGGTTTTTGTTTTGATTATTACCATAGATCAAAGTTGTACCAAGGGATAATAAATATTTGAGGGCAACTGAGCTGCAGTTTGAGAGTTATTGACCATGTTTTGTTGTACTCAACTAAAACTTTATTTATATGTTGAGTTGCAGTTTGAGAGTTATTGACCATGCTTTGTTATACTCAACTATAATTTTATTTATATGTTTGAAACCGTTTAAAAACTTAGATTTATATGTTTTCTATGCTTTCAATTACTTTGCCTGCCCATTTCAATTAGTTGTGCACCGTTAGTTTGGTAATTTATTAATGTGCTGCGCAAAACTTTGTTGTTGTTCCGTGGTCTTAGCTGCGTTCTTTCCCTCTCCTTCGCGCCTTTCTATGAGTGCCTGTGTGAGTGCGTTTGTGTTTTTGTGTGGCTGTCTGCACTGCTCTGATAAAAGCTATTATTGTTGTTTTCTGCTTGCTCCTCTCAACTGTTGTTTTTGTTGTTCATAACTATTGATTTGAGCTTTGTCTGTTTTATGTCTTTTAATGTGAGTCGCTTTTCAGCTTTGGTTTGAGAATAATTAGCTACTGCATTTTTTAAGCAGGTTGATTTTAATAAGAAGGCTAGTTGCGCTAAAACTGTAGTAAGAAAGAGACAGAAAGAGCTAATGAGCGTGCAAAAAGATTTTTTTCCAGCAGTCTAGTGCATGCAGAACTATAACGTCATTTTAGTCAGTGACTTTAAAACCTGCAAAGCATTTAATCTTTATTGCACATAGCGGGATCGAACTGTGCAGAAACAGTTATATAAGCGGGCCTGTGAATCTTAAACTGTGAATCCTAAAAGTGATTCTAAAACCTAACTTTGAACGACTTCACCAGACTAGTTGCTTTCAAACTTTCATCTTTATTGCACATAGCGGGATCGAACTGTGCAGGAACAGTTAAATAAGCAGGCCAATGAATCTTAAACTATAGTAAAGGAAGTGATTCTAAAACCTAACTTTGAACGACTTCACCAGACTAGTTGCTTTCAAACTGTTGACTACAATAAAGAGAGGTAGCAACGTATATATATATATACATATATTAAAGTAAATACTTAATGATTTTTGTATTTTACTTATGAAGTCCTTTCCACCACACCAAGAGTATAACAGGTTAATCGCATGTAATATTCTGAATACAAAATGCGTTCATGTAAAAATAGTTCAGTTGTCGACAAGTCTGAACGCGCGTCCGTGCCACAAAAAGATGGACATGCCGAAGGCGTTGTTGCGACAGCAGCAGCCAACATGAATGGCTGGCAGGATGTGTTGCTGCTCGACGAGGATGATGCCTCGCATGCCTCGGTGCGTGAACGGCAAAGGGGAAAGGGTAAGTGGCAAGGGGGCAGGGGCAGGGGCAGATACGCAGGTGGTATATGTGTAAGTTACACGAAAATAGCTGTGGCATTCCTTTTGAAGTTTACGCACAAATATGAGCCAACACACGCAGTGAGAGTGAAAGAGAGAGAGAGAGAGTGAGAGTGAGAGGGAGAGAGTTTGCTGGCCACGAGGCAGGATCATAATTAACGCAATAATCATCGATGAATGAAGGGAATATGAATGAACAGGATGGTATAGGGGGAGGGGGGGAAAAGAATGACCTGTTTGAACGCGTTTAACTTATTCGCATTGTTGTTGTTGTTGTTGCTGTTGCTAATGTTGTTGTTGTTGTTGTTAACTAGGCATGTGTCCAAAGGGGCCCAATGTATAAAAAGGCTTCCCAGCTGCCTCACTGAGCAACAACCCCCCACCACCCCCCCTCTTTCATAATGTATGTACGTATGTGTGTGTGTGTGTGTGTGTGTGTTGCGCGTGTTCATTTCTCGCAATTTGCGTAGGTGATGCCATGGAATTTGATTTTCACACGTGTTATTCTCTGCCATGCACCCCGCCCCTCCCCCCTCACACCACTCCGCCATTTTTGTTGTGTTGTTGTTAATAATAATAATAATGCAAATGCGTCGGTGGAATTATTTTCCACTCAATGATTTCGCACACACGCGCCGCACACACACACACACACAAACACACACAAAAATAGAAAGCCAAAGCAAGGCAAACTTCTTCTTCTTCCTCAAAAAATGAAAGAGCTTGGCAACAGTGCATCTCAAACTGTACACTGGCTCAATCGCTTAAGTTGAGTTCAAGTTCGAGTCATAAATTGTTCACGAAACGATGACAACTCTATCGCTAGCTCTATCTCGCTCTCACACACAGACAATCATCATGGCGCTGACAACTAAAACTGTTGCTTTAAATCACGCAGGTTCTTCTTCTTTTTCTGCTTCTGCTTTGTCGCGTGATCTTCGCTGGGAAGAAGAAGACTTGACATTGGCATGAAATGAAATTGTTTTGCGATTGTCCGATAACATATAACAATCGGAGACGATTTTCATTTTAAAACTTTGTTGACATGACTCCACTTAAAAACCGTCTAATCATAATCATGCTACAAATAAATATGCATGAAAGTGCACTTGGAAAAATTTACTAGCTAGAAAAAATCATTTTCAGACTCTTAACTGTGTATTTGTTAACGAATATTATATTCCTAATATACTTAATAATCTTAACTGTGTATTTGTTTACGAGTATTATATTCCTTGTATACTTAATAATCTTAATTGTGTATTTGTTTACGAGTATTATATTCTTAATATACTTTTCTCGAATTTAGTTAACTTTTTTACTTTGTTTTTAGTATAATAGAAACTCTTTTTTAATCACATCTGATTTTTAATCATATTTAATAAAATAAAATAAACTTTTTTCTGTTGAAAACTCAAATTTTTAAACTTTTTTACTTTATTTATAGTGTAATAGAAACTCTTTTTTAATCATATCTGATTTTTAGTTATATTTAATAAAATAAAAAAATTTTTTTCTGTTGAAAACTCAAATTTTTAAAATTTTTTAGCGAAGTTTTAGTTTGTTTACCCAATAATTGAGTTAAAAATAACTCAATAAAATATATATATTTTTTATTAATTTTTTTTTATATATATATATTTTTCTTTTTACTTTAAACTCAAATTTTTAAAATTGTTTAGCGAAGTTTTAGTTAGTTTACCACATAATTGAGTTAAAAATAACTCAATAAAATATTTTTTTTTTTATTAATTTTTTTTTTTATATAATTTTTCTTTTTACTTTAACGTTATTAACACTAAAACTTAGTGACTGGAGTTAAATGTATTACTCAGCTATAATTTTTTCCAAGTGTACATACTTTATATAATGTAAGTGCATGTGCATGTGCATGTGTGTTTGTGTGTGTGTCGGAAGACTGAACACGAGCAAAGCGATTCGAAAAAACGGCAAACAAAACGCGGCTGACGAATTGCATTGTAAAACGCAAACAAAAACCAAAAAAAAAGAAAAAAAAAGAACAAAACATTAAAAATCACGCAATACTTATTAGTGTAGTACAGTGTTGTAGTGCAGTGTTGTTGGATTGGTGGAAGGTGCAGACTTGGCCCCAATTTCGACGGGGCAGATAAGCATCGAAAGACTGCTCGGCCATTTTGTTGAACGAAAGAGTTTGCGTGTGTTATGCAATTTATCAAAATGCATTTGATTTAGTTGTAAGAAGAAGCCAAAACATAATTTCCCTCTCTCCCTCTCTCTCTCGCTCTCACCTGTTATGGATACATTTGGGCGCAAGTTAACGCAACTTTTAGCTTTATTTTTAGCTATAAAAACAACTAAAAATGATAACAAATTACTTTTCTGCACATTCCGATCAATCAACAATCAAGATTGCCTTCAATCCATTTAAATTGATATACAAAATGTGTTTCTGCTTCTTCTTTTCGTTGCAACTTTGTAGCATTTTCTTATAATTGCTTGCTATAATTTTATGCAACAAACAACAAGGAGCTAAACTAACCTCGACTTAAAAAGTGGACGTAGATTTATGCGATATCACACACACACATACATACAGACATTATATCGATATATCAAACGAGCAGCAGGAAAGAGGCTGGACGTTGGGGCGGGCCGGGTTCAATGCCGCGTTGCAACAGTAGCAAATAATAATAACAATAAGAAATCAGCCACAAATACCGACACAATATTGAACTTAAAATAAGAAAAGGATTTATGATGCACACAAACATATATATATATATATATATATGCACATGTGTGTGTGTCTTATTTTTTGTTTGCATTTATGACTTACAAGCCGAGCGTTGAAATAATCAAATATAGCATCTGCAGTCGCCGCCGTCTGAGCAACAACAATTTCACGTTTTTTTGTTTTTGGCAACCAATGCAAGAGCCGAGCGCCAACTGTTCTTGCATCTGTGTGTATGTTTGTATGTGTATTCGGTTGAGAGTTTCAGTTGCCCATGCATTGGTATTTGTGTTCGCGAATTCCCGCAATTTCGCTCTCTGAGCGTGCGTGCGTATGTATGGCTGTGTGTCTAACTGTATATCTCTCTCTCGTTCGCTCGCGCTCTCGCTCTCTCGGGCTGCGTGCTTGTGTGTGGTTGAAATGGTTGTTCAATTTCCATTTCCATTCCCATTTCGTTGCTTGGCTCCGCCTTCGAAAGCGGCGCTGCGCAGTGTTCCACTCCATGCCATTTCGTTCCTTATGTACAAAGCGACTGCGCTGTGTCTTTACAAACTTTTGTGTTTGCTCTTTGCTGTTGCTTTTGCTTTTGTCTTTGCACTTTTCCCATTGCTTGTAAAGCGTACTCTTTTCATTATTTACTTAAGAGCTTTTGCTTTTGTTTTCGCGTGTGCGTGTGTGTGTGTGTGTGTGTTTTGTCGTGCTATGCATTTGTTTATGCGTCTCGTTTTAAAATTTAAAGGCATTTCCTTGCTGGCTTCCTGCGCATTTTGCCCGCCCCTTTTTGGTCCAACTATAAAATATTGTACTATATTGAATAAATATTTTACTTGCAAGGTAAAAACAATATTTTCGTTTTAGTCTCCCTCTCCCTCTCTCTCTCACTCCCTATGTGCTTAATTTGGGGCTGCTGCTGTCAGCTTTGCATTTGCTGTCCTGCTGCTTTGCCTAGTCTCTGACTAATTTAAAATTTATGCTTTTCAAATTTTGTTTGGCAATTTCGTAGTTTTGTGGCATGAAAACTGTATGCCTCTTGGTCGGAAAATATAAGAAAATACTTAACATATTTCTTTCATTCTTTTGCATTCTTTTTCTTTGTTATATTTGCTACATTTTTATTGCTTGGGTTTTTTTTTCTCTCAACTTTTCATTTGCAATTTTCTTTTCTTGCTTGCATTTTATGACTTTTTCTTAAGCTCTTCTTAACAGCCACAGCCACACCCACACTAACACACACACACACACACGCACACAGACTTACACAATGGCATCCGCCATCCTTGCCAATTGGCAACATCTGCGTAATGCAATTTTCTTCGCTGGCTAGTGAAAATTTCTTTTTTACAAACACTTACTCTCGCTCTCGCTCTCTCCCTACTCTCTTTCTCTTTCGCTCCTTGTGCCTGGCTTCTTCTTGCTTCTTTTCTTTCCCTCCACTTTCGGGATTTATGTAAGGAAACTGCGCATTAGGCATACAGGCATCAATGCCTATAACTAACACGGACGCACAACTAACGGCAAATACTAAATATGCTTTGCGCCTTAACGTATGCTTTAAAAAAGTTTCAAAATGTTCCTTCTCGATTTGTATGCAAAAAACATTAACTAAACATAATATTTATCATTTTTTATTAGCTTCCTTTGCACATATCAAACGATCAGCGCAAGGACTCCTATGTATGTGTGTGCCTATCCCTAGTTTGAGTGCCTGGCCGCATCCTGAGTGTCCTTTGTTGCAAGTTTATGACCCTGCAAGTGACAATAATTCAAACCTTTTACAAAAGACCAGCTTCACTTCACCTGCAAATTTATGATCAACGCCCCGCCCCCCTCTATCCCCTTGGGATTGCTGCCCACATCCGGAGCATAGGAATTTTTTACCAGATTTGGCAAAAGGACGTAATTCATAGTGCAGAAAGCTCGTAAATACCTGTGAAGTTGCAAGCTTAAATCCTACGTTGCAAGCAAAGAATTTCCGAACTATGTATACCCTGTAACACAGAGAATAAGCGCCAAAGGGTAGCTAACGTTCGGCAGCAACAGTCAAAAGGACTTGAACTTAAAACGCGACTTAAAACTTGCTTAGAACATTTTTCATTGTTTTAAAAATATTTCAGAATTTTTATGAACAGTTTACAGAGTATTCTGTAGTTGCTGATTCTCAGCTTCTACACATTTTTATTCAGCTTTTTTATGCTTTCCTTAGCCCCGAATTTGATTATCATATTTGTTTAATATATTATGAGCATCTCCATGCCAGAAGTTTCCAGCATATAGTTTGTCTATTTGTCCATCTTCAACCCCTAACCACAAGGATTCTCATATTTTTTTCACATTTCATTTCGTGTTTTTTTATCAGTTTGCTGACTGACTTGTGAAAAGTTTGCTCAGCAGTTTTTGACATTTTGTATGATGGATTGCACTTTATGCTAATTGAGCTTAAACACACTTACGTACATCAACGTACATACGTACATACATACGAACATCTTTTCGCATTGCTCTTTCGCTGTTTTTTTGCTATATCAGTATTTGTGCCCCAGCTGAAAGGGGTTGGAGAAGCAGAGAAACTGAGAAGGAGAGAAAGAGAGAAGAGCAGTGACCAATAGCGAACTTATTTGTGCTTCCTTAGACAGATTGATGGAGAGGAAGGGAGAGAAAAAGGGTTCGATAGTTCACAAATGGATTGATTTTGTATGATGACAAGAAATAAATGAAATAAGTTTTCTCAGCAATAAAAGATCTTCGAAATATGTTGCATTTGACTTCGTTTGTGAAAAAGTATGTAAGAGGCAGAAGTAAGCAACTCCGATCCCATAAAGTATATATATTCCTGATCACCATTAACAAACGAGTCCTTCTGTATGTATGAAAGCATCGATCTCTGGGACTATAAGAGCTATAGTGTACAGATTTGGAACATAATCTCACCTAGTCCCTAGGCAGTACAAGCTTGTTTCAAATTTTCGATAACTCCTTCCGTTTTCGATATACACATGTGATCGATAACAACAAAATCTTGAATTTGGATAACTTTGTGAAGCAGTTTGAAACATTGAACGAAATAAAGACAATCTGTGAAATTTTTATTGAAATCGGTGGAGAAACAGCGGAGATATGGAACATTGAAGTTAAGTCCAGTACACACATACTAGAGGATTTCTCGACTAGAGTCTGCTTAGCTGTTAAATATGTGCTCTTGAGGTTCTGCATGCGACTAATGAAGTAATCATGCTTACTGTCCTTACAATCCTAGCTAATAACTTCTTTCCTATTACTTCTAAGGGAATTTGAATTCGTGACCACAGTACAAACCCCTTAAGCGGTAAACTATTAACAGAAGTCGCATAAATTTCAAACACAATGCGCATTCATTAAACAAATTGTCAAAAATGAGAAAATTAGCCATAACAACAACAAAAGTATTCAAATATGAATGCGAAGTCAAAGATGGAAATAAATTTAGTTTTTCCTTTTTAGCCGATGATGATGATGTATGATGATGGATTGTCAACTTAATTACAATGCCAAACAAAAGGCAAATTGCATAAAACACTTTTCCACTCCTGCGAGTGTGTGCTAGTGTGTGTGTGTGTGTGTGTGTGTTATGCCAACTGCCGGCAATTTCAACTTTTCAACGGGCCTTTTTTGGCAAATGCAGGACGCGTATGCAAAAGGCAAACATGGCAGGAAGGACGAACACACAAAAGGACACGGGCAACGTGGCACGCAACAGTGGCAAGCAAAGGGGAGTAACGGCTTAGCTGCCTAATCTTGGTTGCAATTGTTCATCAGGCAGCAGGCATCAGGCATGAGGCATGTGGCAAGGCGGCAAGCGGCAGCTGAAATCAGCTTTACAGCTAGCTATTTCAAGCATATTCTTTCGAACGAACCCAAAACCGCATAATAATTACACTATCACATTCCACGCACACACACACATGTCCGGCATCCTTTCACACACACACACACACACACACACACAGTTAATAAGCATAGAGTGAGAGCGAGAGTGAGATGGAGCATCGTAAATTAGAATGTTTTTGCTTTTTCACACAATTAAAGTCAACATTACACAACGAGTGGGGTGGGGGGCGTGGCGGTGCGGTTCGGGGGGAAGCAATTAAAATTTTCCATTGCCTTGCAATGTTTTTCCCCATTTAGTTTTCGCTTGTCATCTGATATATGTGTACGTACGTATGTGTGTGTGTGCCACATGTGGCATGAAGATATGAAGCAACGCAACGTTTCGCGTTTCTATTAATTAAAGCGAAGACAAGTTCATTTGTGATAACTACTCGGGCTTATCTGCACTTCACTAAAATGCGCTCAATCATTTAGCTAATCGACCCCTTTTTTCTGGCCAAACTGAAAAGTTTAAATTCATTTCTCAGCCACAAATGTTTCCTGCGTCCAGCCCCCAACAAAAAAAACCCCAAACTTTGTGTTCTATGTCCTTTTCGTTGTTGTTGTTGTTGTTGGCCAGCCTTTTAATGGCATCAATTAAAATTTTGCGTACGTGACAAGAATTTTGTGCAGCAGCAAAAACTTAACTTTTGATGTTTTTTTCTTACTCTTCGAGAGCTGTGGCTGAAGTTCATCAACCAACAACAACAACAACAACAACAACAGCGACAACAACAACACAAAGCGTAAAATTTTAAATTTTCAAGCGTAAAATTAAAATTGTACAAGAAGAAGAAGAAGAATTGACGAGCAGCAGAAGAGCCAAGTCTACTCGAGACGAGTGTTGACCTGAAAAGAAGAAGGAGGGAAAAAAAAGTTGTGGGCGTCGCCAGTTGTTGTTGTTGCACCAATAACGAGTAACAATCAAAAAGGGTTTGCCAATGTGCCTCAAACGTCTTGAGTCGTCCGTGTCTCAATGATGATTATGTTGATGATGATTGCCATGGCAGGGAGGCTATAGCTAAATCATAAATAAACTTATTCCAATCGAGTAGGAGTTGTGAGATTAAACAGAAACAATAGCTTGATATGTCTAATTAAAAAGTTGTTACAAATGTAACAAATTAAAGCTACGAAGAGTCGCCCTACATGGAATGCAACCCTGTACTCATATCTTCACCATGGCGTGGTGAATTTGTTGTCACAGGTGAAAAGCGTCTTCTATGAGTTTAGCTAAAGATCCTTTTAGTTTGTAGCTTAATGAACGAATATAAAAAAGTTTCCTTTAATATATTTTCGCCAATTTCCTTAAGAAATGTTTGGAACTACTCAAATTTATCTATTCAATAGCAATTGAGTGGTCGATTTTATAACTTCAACTTTTCGTGCTTCTTATAATTTTTCCAGGAATTTACAACATTTTAATAATTTTAATATTTTTGCCCTTCAACAAATTCTAGGAACTTCCTTCGAGATATTTTTTTTTTTTTTTTTACAATATTTTCTATTTTCCTTTATTTATTATTTCCAAGAATTTGATATTTGATTTTTTTACCTTGACATTTTTTTTTGGAGTCGTTCAATTTAATCTTTTCCACGAATTTTCAATTTTTTTGTCGTTCAATTTAATCTTTTCCACGAACTTTCAATATAGTTAACAAAGTTTTCGAAATTTTCTGATGTATTTTGTTATTAATAGTTAATATTCTTACATTTTTATACCCTGAACCCATTGAAAAAATCGTAAAAATTGTTTAAGGGTTTTGTGCAAAAGTATGTAACAGGCAGAAGGAAGCATCTCCGACCTCATAAAGTATATATATTCTTGATCACCATCAACAGACGCGTCGATATCTGTCCGTCCGTCTGGCTGTATGTATGAACGCGTCGGTATCAGAGACTATAAGAGCTAGAAAATCCATATATGGAACATAAACTCGCCTAATCCTTAGGCAATAAAAGATTGTTTCAAAATTTCGATAACTCTTCCCGTTTCCGATTTACACATGTGATCGATAACAACAAAATCTTGAATGTGGAAAACTTTGTGATGCAGTTTGAAACATTAGAAGAAATAATGACAAACTGAAAAGTTTTTATTGATATGGGTAATTGAAATAAACTCACACATACTTTCAAGCATTAACTATACGCGTAAAGTATAGCGTATAGTCTAGTCGGGATTTCTCATTTATTTCATACTTTTGTTAAATTCCTTCGAACAAGTTAAATTTTCTTTTTCCAATTATTAATATTATATAATTTTATTTATTTTCCATACATTGTTTTCTCTTTTTGTAACTTTTGTTTTCCCTTCTGAACATTCTTCCATTTTTTATGCCCTTACATATTGTTCGATTTTCCATCGATTTGTTTCCCCTCCCCCGCATTCGCATTTTAATCACTAAACAAATAGCAAGCCACAACGCATTTATTTGTGCAATGGCGCGTGAAATAAATGTCAACCGCAACTTAAACCGCATATGCTGATACCCCTCCTACCCGTACTCCCCCTCCACCGCCACCTGCTTCTTGGCATGGTGGTGCCAAACCACCCGAGACCGTTACACATGGCCCAGACGCTGCCACATACCCACACGAGGGAGGGAGGGACACGACATAAGCCAACGTTTTATCTTTTTATTGGCTGGCGTCGTCGCCATCGTCCCCGAATCCCCCAGATACAGAAAGAACAAGAAAAGCCACAGCTAAAGCTAAATAAGTGCCACACTCCAAGTATTTTTTGCCATTTTTCCAGACCATTTTTCATGCGATTTTCCTTTTCGCATCTTCAACTTGCTGCTTTGTGATTTTTGTGATGTTAATTTTGTTGTTGTTGGCTTCTTTAATATTCATATATATATATGTATATGTATATATGATTCTCACAGTCGATGTGTGAACGTATGCATAAACACGATTATGATTTCGATTTTATTTGCTATAGCATATCGCCGGCACACATGGGAGTTTGGGCGGGAGTGGGAGAGACAAGTCAAGGCAACGAATGTTGCTAATAAATTTCAAATGCAACAAAGTGTCGAAGCGACGTATGTGTTTACGTGTGTGTGTGTGCGGACAGAAGTCCAACGAAGATTGATCTGGCGGAATAAATGGACCTGCACGAGAGGGCGAAACAATGGACTGCAGGCGATTTCATCGTGGTATTATTCATTGTTTTTTGGCAAAGGGAGAAACACCCTCAAAAAAAAAGAAGAAGAAAAAACTTCAGCCAGACGACGGTGACAAAACGTAAATAAATTGTCCAGCGAGCAGCGAACCAGCGAACCAGCCATGAAACGGTTTTTGTTGGCTGGAACGAGACGCTGAACAGACATTTAAACGTTTGTACAAGCCCATGAAATGATGTCCTTGCCCAGGCCTATGAAAGACAAACGACGAGGAGGACAACATTGGGGAGCCCAACAGGCACAGAGCCAACAACATTTAGTCAGTCAATAAAACTTGTTAACGCCGTAATTGCCGGCAATTTATTTATGTGGTTTATTTTTCGCTGGAGTTTGGGTTCGAATTATATATAGAAAGAAAGTTGATCGAATCTTTTGCTTTGGCTTTACCTCAAAAATAATTAAAAATTTATTAGAACACGCGCACATTTATCGGCTAACAGCACGCAATGTTGCAACACACACACACACACAGTAAATGCGAATGCAACAGCTCCCGCTTGATTAATTTAAATGGCGGCTCCGACCGCCATGCAGACCTTTGACTCGAGCCAAAGGGAAACGGAAACGTGGACTTTTGCATGTTACGCAAAAATTAAGTTGTAGCAAGTTGCAAGTTACAAGTTACAAGTTACAAGTTGCGAGTTTCAAGTGGCAAGTAGCAAGTGGCGAGGTCGTCTTCTCAATGTGAATGGGCCATGACGATAGCAACAACAACAGCAACAACAACAACGCAAACACCACACTACAAGTCGAAAGAGAATTCTAATTGCGATTGCAATTATATTCCAAAAGGAACAATGGCGCTTGAACAATGCCATGGAGTAAAATGCAAATGGCGTTGTGTTTGTGGTGTTAAAAACATGCCTTAAGTGTTGTGCAGCAGTGTCAGCAGGTGTAAGGGTGTTGGTAAACACAGTTACAAAACTTATAAACTAGTATTTATCCAGTTTATTGCATTGGAAATTCATTAAACTTGAAGAATTCTCAAGTAAAAGTATCTGCAGTTGTTATAAACATGGTTACAGTGTTATGTAGTGGTGTAAGGGTGTTGGTAAACACAGTTACGAAACTTATAAACTAGCATTAATCGAGCTTATTGCATTGGAAATTAGTCAATCTTGAAGAATTCTTAAGGACAAGTATCTGCAGTTGTTAAAAACATGTCTTAAGTGTTGTGCAGCAGTATCAGCAGGTGTAAGGGTGTTGGTAAACACAGTTACGAAACTTATAAACTAGTATTTATCCAGTTTATTGCATTCGAAATTCATTAAACTTGAAGAATTCTCAAGTAAAAGAATCTGCAGTTGTTAAGAACATGGTTACAGTGTTGTGTAGTGGTGTCTGAAGGTGTAAGGGTTTTGGTAAACACAGTTACAAAACTTATAAACTAGAATTCAACCAGTTTATTGCATTGGAATTGAATCAATCTTGAAGAATTCTCAAGTAAAAGTAAAATAATTTAAACTCTTATTTTATATAGTTTAACTTGTAAACTATCAAAGATAAGACTAAGATCTTGTGAGCTAGCTTCTTAATTTATGTTAATCATATGCATGAATAAGTAAGCTTTAGCCAGAATGTCTTTGCTGTCCAAATGTCAACACCATATCGAATTCCAGCTAAATTTAGCTTGAAATAAAGCGGAACATATTATTATTGGTTCCATGAAAAGCCGTTTAGCTTATTTGCCAACTCTCTGTTGGCCATCGGCAAAGATCAAATGACTTCGATTTGCATAAGCATTGTGACAACGACATTCCATGCAACAGCCCCACCACCCCCAACCCACCTTAACCAGCTACCTGCTAACCATCGAGTACCACCTGCCACTAAGCTTCATCAAAGGGGTGCTAGAAAAAAAAGAGCGGAACGCTTGAAACAAGCATATGTTTCTCCTTGTTGTTGTTGTTGTTGTTACAAGCTCAATACCCAATTCCCTTTCCCACAACCCTTTACCCCAACCCCCACACAGTCTATTTGCGAAGCTAAATGTTGGGGTACGCAAAGCATTTTGTTTCATGTGTCAAATTTAAAATGACAGCAAATTTAATCGATTTATGCTTTTGTTGCTCTGATTTGCGCGCATCCAAAAGGGGCTGCTTTCTATAAGAGGGAGGGGGGACTTGAAACCCCTTCCACACTCTTGCTGTACAACTAATTAATGCGACTTGAAAATGGAAAATGGAAAATTGTTTCATCAAAGTTCTTTATCTTCTTGGGCATCGAATGAAAACTTTTCGCACAACGAAACTTAATTGAATTGAAATGTCTGTTTGACATGATACCACACATATACTGAACAAGAAGAACATACAACATAACAAACATAACATTCTTCTTGCCATTAGCATAAGTTGTTCTTGTTGTTGCTTGGTTGCAAAGGGTTTCCAGTCTACAAATTGCCTTATTAAGTATTTAAAAAATGTAATATTTAAAGAATTATATACATATATGTATGCAAATATATATATATTTTAATATTGGTCATTAAAGTCGGTTCAGAGAAGTTGGTTTATAGCTGAAGGGCTGCAAAGCAGTTAAGTTAAAGCTCATGCAATATTGTGTATAATTTTTATAGTTTCTTATATTTCTTAAAAGGTTATTTAACATCATGCAAGAAGAACATAAAACATAAAAGTATTTAAACAATATGATTCTGTTATCCTATCTGAAGAGGGAGGTTGGATATATATAATGAATTTTCCGCCTTCGATTCACACTTCCAGCAACCATTGAGATCAAAACACAGATAATATTATATAGATGAGCTACATTTTGTTATTGTGCCGATAAAAACTAGGTTCTAATTATGCCTTGAAGGGATATTTGCCCATATCAAGTATGTTCATATATTAAATGCATACATAAATATTTAAACAGCTTTAATAGCCGTGACGTTTCAGTCATTACGTTAATTAACTTGTCTATCTTACAACTAAATGTGATAACCTCAAAGTACTATATGGAAAGAACAATATTAATGATTGTTTATATATATATGATAATAAATATGTTTGTTTAACAAGCAAGAGACTTTAGTCGAGAAATGCCGATTAAAAGATACCCTGAAGTATAGGCATACTTAGTGCATAGAGTAAGTGCTGAATATGTGTGTGTGTGCGTGTCTCCATACTTGACCTAACTTCAATGTTCCATATCTTCGGTGTTTCTCAACCAATTTCAATAATAATTTCACACATTGTCATTATTACGTCTAATGTTTCAAACTGCATCTCAAAGTTTTCCAAATTCAAGATTTGGTTGTTATCGATCACATGTGTATATCGGAAACGGGAAGAGTTATCGAAAATTTGAAACAAACTTGTACTGCCTAGAGATTAGGCGAGCTTATGTTCCATATCTAGAGTTTCTAGATCTTGTAGTCTATGAGATCAACGCGTTCATGTAAAAGACGGATGGACAGACGGATATATCGACTCGTCTGTTGATTCTGATTAAGAATATATATACTTTCGGGTCGAAGATGCTTCCTTCTTATACCATTTTTACCCATTTTCAGTGGAATAAATGTTTCTTGTCTTTATTTTGACTTTAAGTTATCAGTTGTTCCTATTAAAAATGATTAAAGTATGTCGAAATATTTTAAGTTTTGAGCTTTCGTAAAAATATTGATATAATGCAATCTGGCAATAGAGTTCTTTGTGTGTGTGTGTGCGGAAAAGTGCAGAAGCATCATCTGCATATCTGCAACTGTCCCCCAGCACCCCCTCCCACATAATGTGCCATCTCTGGGCTCCATCTCTCTCTCTCTCTCTCGTGCCGAGTGCAATTCATAAATTTTGAGCAATGATAATCGTGCTGGGCATGCTTTTCGTTATGTGGAAGAGGGGAGGGAGGCAGATTACTAGTCAGCAAGTGTAACATATTGCCAGGTCCACACACACACACACACACACATACACACACACACACATTGCAGATTGGAGTCCTTGCATATGCATATGCATTGGTTCTTTACAGCTGCCAGGGATGCAGTGGCAGTGGCAGTGGCAGTGGCAGAAAGAGAGGGGAATGGGATATGCATGTAAGTGGTACGTTGGAGTGGTACGTAGACGCGTCGCACACCCAAAACAAACACTCGACGCTTTTGTTCTTGCTGATGGAATTATTTGTTCGCACATTGTCAACTTTCCTGACAACCCACTCCGACTCGTATCTGGCCATGTGCATCTCTCGGCATTGCTGCCTTTCACACTGTTCACCCCCCCAACCCCGTCCCTCCCCACCACCACGCAACAACAACAGCACCACAGATATCAGGCCAGGTCGCATATATGCAATATGCAATTTGCTGCCCCACCACCAACACTGTCAAGCATTTTTTGTGTCTGTGTGCAGCTCTCGGTGCTTATCTTTGCTTTCATTTCATAAACCAGCGACTCTTGCACACACACACACGCACACACACAGAGAGCATCCCACATCCGTATTGTGCTACTGTTCCTGCTGCTCTTGACCCAAGCATTTGGTTACAGTTTTGTACAATTTTCGGGCACCACAACACGAACTCAAAACTGCAAACAATGAACTGCGAAACACTTTGCTGCAACTGCAATTGAGAGACTAAATCTGTGGCTGTTGCTGTTGCCGTTGTTGTATGTGGACTGCAGTTCGTTACTGCCACACATTGTGTCATCAGATTTGAACTTTTGTGGGGCTGTCATAGCCAGAAATTGGTTGCATGCAGGCCAAACGGGGCACAAATTTGGCCAGCCAGACTGCGACTTGATTTGTGACTTCATTAGGTGTTGGTGTACATTCTGTCTTACGCGAGGGGCAGTCGAAACCTAAGAGTGAGAGGGTTGCTATATATGTTGCCATAAATCATATGAATTGCTTTTTCAACTTGAGCCTTTTACTCGACTTTTTTGTTATCATAATTTCAGTTTGCAAGCATTACAAAAACATCAGAAGAGTAAAGCAATATTGACAGTCTACACTACAAAAACATCAGAAGAGTAAAGCAATATTGAAAGTCTACACTACAAAAACATCAGAAGAGTAAAGCAATATTGAAAGTCTACACTACAAATACATCAGAAGAGTAAAGCAATATTGACAGTCTACACTACAAAAACATCAGAAGAGTAAAGCAATATTGAAAGTCTACACTTTTCAATGTCTTAGTATCAGAAAATATAAGAAGAATTTATACCCTGAACACCTTGAAAATACTGAAAAAGGGTATAAGGGTTTTGTGCAAAAGTATGTAGCATGCAGAAGGAGGCATCTCCGACCCCATAAAGTATATATGTTCTTGATCAGCATCAACAGACGAGTCGATATAGCGCCGATCTCAGAGACTATAAGAGCTAGAGACTTGAGATTTGGAACATAAGCTCACTTTATCCCTAGGAAAGATAAGTTTGTTTCAAATTTTCGATAACTCTTTCCGTTTTCGATATACACATGTGATCGATAACAACAAAATCTTGAATTTGGAAAACTTTGAGAATACGTTTGAAACATTAAACGAAATAATGAAAGTCTGTAAAGTTTTTATTGAAATCGATTGAGAAACACCAGAGATATGGAGCATTGAAGTCAACTCAAGTAAGCAGACACTCACACATACCTGCAAGCACTGACTGTGTGCGTAGAGTACAGGGTTCAGGGTATCGTCTAGGCGCAATTTCTCGAATTCTCTTCTACTTGACTATATAGTTTAAATATACATAAAGTAATATGAATTTGGTTTGGCTTTAGGATTTACAACTTAATAACAATGCAACATGCAATTTGGCTATTTAAGCTTAGGTTTTTAACTGGCACAAAAGAAATTGCAGCAATTATTTATTATTAAGCATTCGTTGTTTTCACTTCTTTTTAATCAAATAATTTTCCACATCAACAAATAGAGTATGATAATTACGAATAAGTTTTTAAATGTGCAGATCATGTCTATAAGATCGTTCCAATTATAATTCTCACATTTTTGCGGCAATTTGTTAAATGTGACTAAAAGTTTTTGAACCCGTTTTGCATACTTAAAATTGCTATTGAAATATATTTATATTTTTTTCTTACACTTCCTTGCATTCGGGTCGTTTATCAAATGGGCAACTGCAAACATGCCCCATTGGTTGGCGCACTTGCCACTCAGCCAATTCGGTTGTGCAACCTGCTTTTGCAAGCTCGCGGCACTCACTCAATGGTTCTTGTTCATTTGTTGAACTATTGGAACACACACACACACACACACACACGCGCGAACACACACATAACGAAAGCCATATTTTAAGCATGCAAGCGAAAAAATTTGCATATAAATGTGAAAACACATTCAAACTAACAACCAAAAGAGCAACGTTAAGGCAATGGTTGTGGACATGGACATGGACATGGATGTGGCTGTGGATGTGGCTGCGGAGTGGACCCCAAATGGATGGAGGATGCCGCTCTGCTGCTTTCAAAATGGGGGCAGCTTCGAGTGCAGTGAAATAAATAAAATTTTTGTTGCGAACGGCCATCGAAAATGTACGAAAAAGTAATTACTTTCGGCTCGCTAAAAGGGGGTGGTGTGGTGTTGGTGAAACTACTACAACACAAGCTACACCACACCCCTCGCCCCAACCCACCGCACTCCATTATTCTTTAGCCATTCTCGCACATATGCAAATTTAGTCAAATGCATTGCACTTTTGGCTATTGGTGGACATCGACGTTGTCGCAGGCAGCCATTTGCATGGCAGGAGAGAGAGAGAGTCCGACTCGGACACGCCTCTCACACCCGCCCGCCTCGTAGCAGTACGTACGTTAACCCATTGTCGACAAAATTATATCATTTTCGATCAATGTAATTATTTTGCTTTGGTCTACAGCATAATTACGGCTTCTACGTTGTCGGGCTTGTGAAGCGAGGGGTGGGCGGGGGGTTCAATGTATGACCAGCGCGTTGGTTGGCTGACTGCCTCGTCTCCTACCAACGGGCCAACCAACCAACTGGTTGGCTATTTTTTTCTTTGTGTTACTGCTAATGGCCTCGGCTCATGGTTGACATTTTCCAAACAGTTATGGCGGCCATTTTGGCGGCACTCTCTCTCCCTCCCTCTCGTTCTCTCTCTCTCCCTCGCTCTCTGTGCGTATGCTGGTTGCACTTTTCCAAATAAAATGTCGTGTATGCAAAAATACACACACAGCAAAGCAGGCAGCCATTTTCCACAACTTACGTGCAACAAAGTTGCACTTACTTAAGGCAGAATGAATATGCATTGAATATTCATTCACTATTCTGATTAATAAAGATCATGTTTAGACTTTAAATGAATGCATATTATTAGTTGAACAATTACAAATTCGACAATTGCTTTATAGCTTAAGCTCAAAAGGAATTAACAACCCCAACAACGAGCTGTCCAATCTGCATACTAACCTTGCAACTTCTTTGCTCAAAGCATCTACCGAAAAAAAGACAGAAAAGAAGGTAATCAAAATGCAAGAGCGCAACCGAAGTAGCGGATGCGGGAAAAGCAACAACATCATGGCTGCGGGCTATTCCACCAAACTGCATTCCAAATCAACAACAGAAGCTAACAAAACATGCATCAAACTCATCCACAACCTCATCAGCAGCAGCAGCAGCAGCGGCAACAACAACTGCAGCAACAACAACAAGTAGCAGTCGAAAATGGACTACGATGAGATGATGATGATGATGATGAAGGCAAAGGAGGCCTCGGTTGGTACACTCCATCGCCTCCCCATCCTCCTCTTTCCTACTTTTTTTTTCTCAACTTCTGCCTAAGTCAGCAACTATTCCATCAAACCGGCAACTATTACAATAGCAACAACAACAACAACAAACCCGATTCGTTGCTTATTACTTACCAAACAACTCTGGCAGCTCTTGTAATGAACTTGAGACATTTGATTGACTCGATTCGCGACTCGCAACTTGCGCCATGTTGCAATGAAAAATCGCTGCTGCAGCAGTCGCCTTCGCCGCCGTGGCTATGAATGAATGATGAATGCCATTCCCGGTCCCGGTCCCGGTCTCTGCACCAGCCACAGACAGAGACTACTCTACTCTACTCTCTCTCTCTCTCTCTTTCTCTTTCTATCGCTATCTCTATCTTTCTTTCCCAGATGCTCTGTGGCAACATGGAAGCCACGAACGCTGCTGAGAAATATATCTAAATGTGAATTTTAAGCTGAGTAAAGGAAAAGTGGCATAGTGGCACAAAACAAAGCAATAATTATACGGAAAATATAAGTAAAATACTTGTAATTAAAAAGATTTACAGGTGAAATTAAGAACAAGAAAATAATTACATTTACACTCAAGGAAAAGTTTATGTTTCGTCCAATCAAATATTAATTTTATTATTTTTTTTTGTTATTTTCAATAATTTAATTAATAATTTCATCATTTTTCTATATCGAATCATTTTTTCTTAGCAGGTTTTCATTTTTACAGTAACTCAAATATTCAAACGTATACTTGATATTTTTTATTTGTCTATATAGGTAAGATTCTCACTATCAGAAGGACTTAACGGTTTTTGGGAGCTTTGCACATATCATTTTTTTTTATTATTGTTGTAAAATAAAAGTTTAGAGTATTAAACTAATAAAAAGAATTCAAAAAGAGTTAATCATACTCATTAAAAATTATTAAAAAATATTTTTAAATATGTAGTTTAACTGAAATATAATAAGTTTGGAAGCACTGTGCACAAACGTAGGCGTTGTAAAATAAAAGTTTAGAGCATTAAGCTAATAATAATGAATTCGAAAAGAGTTCATCATCATTATAAATTATTAAAAAATATTTTAAAATGTGTATTTTAGCTGAAATATAATAAGTTTGGAAGCACTGTGCACAAACGTAGCCGGGATGTACACTAGCTTGCAGAACAAGTAATCCTTGGCGTTTCTTAGCGGCATATACAGACACATAATATACATATTTATACTTATTATATAAAAAATATATATATATATATATATATATAAATAAATATGTGTGTGCGGCTGTTGTAGTACGTGTGTATCATAAAAGAGCTTTAGGCGCGGCACAGCGCTAGTCAGCTGCGGCAGATGGCAAAAAGATGCAAAGGTAGTGTATGTACCATGGAATGTACATATGTAGGTGAGCCGAGCGGCGGCGGGGGGGTGGGGGGGGAGGAGTAGAGCAAACGAAGACAACGTCTTTCGTTCATAGGACGGATGGATGGACGGACGGACGGAGTGCAGACATTGCCAACAATTTCGCGTACGTTTTGTGAATTTGTAATTTTAAAATTATTATTGCCCGAGCAGCGAACTGCAGATGGAGGGGCAAGAAGAAGCGAAGATCCTGTGCTGATGGCGTTGATGGAGCTCAGCTTTGGCAGCCAAACACCATTTTTGTTTTTTTCGTTTTGCTTCTAGAGATATGTTGTCTGATTGGAAGTTTGTTAGCTGCAGTTTTGATTTGATTCGCCGCAAATTCGCAGACAGAAGGAGCACAAGTTCTGGGCGTTAATAACATTGGCACTGTTCAATATACGAGGTGTTCGAGGCATATGCGTCAGTCCTTTGTTAAATACACACTTTTTTGCGTTCGTCCTGTGGCAAAGTATTTTGTTGTTGCTCAAACGCATCGACCCATTAAATGTGCTTTTCATCCTTTTTTCCGTTGCGCTGGCGGTTATTTACATGTGGCCACATGCTGCAATCGTACAAAGACCAGGATACAGCACTTAACATACCCTTTCATGCATATAAGAAAAAGGAAGCCTTTGTCACCAAACTAAGAGATACGCATTACCTTTACGAACTATATTGATTGTCTAAGAAACTTACCAAGAAATATTTCGAAAAACAAATGAATGCATAATCAAACACAACACGTTGAGTCCCTTGATACTCTATATAATATTGATAAAAACCGAAATAGCGAAAAAATGGCTCTTTGTCGTTGATTTACACGAAAGCAAACGACTGAGTCCGCGCCTCCTCTTTATGAATTCGACTCAACTGTTTACTCATGTAAATAATTAAGCAAAATAATGGCGTTGCCCCAACATCAACACGCAGCAAACGCAAAAAGGATCTTCCTCGTGTGGCTGTGATTTTTTTTGTACACACATATGCTGCATATTTATGTGTGTGTGTGTGTGTCAACAAAAGACAATGTAACGTTTATTGTTTGGCCTTTTCGTGGACACAACCACGCACAGTGCTCCCCGCCCTGCTTTGCTTTCCTTTCTACTGTGTCCGGCTCTACATGCCGTTTCTGCTGTCTTTTGTTGCGTGTCCTGCGTGTGAAAATATAGAGAATGACCACATTGGGCATTGTCCTGCATTCAAAGGGTATTTTAATATTGTCACGATTTGTCTGACATGTTAAAGGCGCAATCCCTTCAGCATGTTCTAATATTCTGTTCCATCTTTTTTACCCCACAATATTTAAATTGTGTAACATTTGCTTCTGGTTACAGGGTATCGAATAGTTGGGTTTCGTTTACTAAAGTCCTTTTAGTTGTTTGTATTTTGAAGCAGACACGATTGCACATGTCCACACATGTTCATAAATTTTTAAAAAATTTGATTGGGCGTAAGAAATTCATGGAAAAATTCATGCATATTCGAAATTGTGTGTTTTAACTTAGAAAGGCAGCAGGAATCTTTTTCTAAACTGAAAACATTGAAAATGGGTCAAAAAGGTATGCAAAAGTATGTAACAGTCTGACAGAAGCAGCTCCCACTCCATAAAGTATATATATTCTTTTTCAACATCAACAGTCGAGTCGATATAGCCATGTCCGTCCATCTGTATGTATAAACTCGTCGATCTCAGAGACTATAAGAGCTAGACACTCCAGATTTGGAACAAATGATTTCCTTATTCCTAGACAATGCAAGTTTGTTTCGAATTTTCGATAACTTTCCCCCGTTTGCGATATACACATGGTATCGATAACAACAAAATCTTGAATTCGGAAAATTTTTAGATGCAGTTTGAAACATTAGACGAAATAATGACAATCTGTGAAGTTTATATTGAAATCGATTGAGAAACACCGGAGATATGGAACTTTGAAGTTAAGTCAAATACACACACACACATATATACTTGCAGGCACTGATAGTATAGGGTTTCGGGTATCGTCTAGTCGAGATTTCTTGAATTAAGCCTTCTTCCTTGATAACAATATGGTTAATATGTAAATTAAGTTATTTTCAAGTTATAATCATGACTACGTAATATAATTGAAAAAAGACATTAATAAGCTTTCAATAATGAAATATATCTTAAGAATTGACTAATTTCCTGAACCCTCAACTTTTTCACACTTTACATTCAAGTTAATTTAAATCTCAACATCCACATCATATATTTATATCTCAACATCAGTTATTAACATCCTTCCATATATACAGCTCAAGATGTGCATAGGAAAAAAACACAAGTTGCAGCTTAGAAAGTTTTGTTAAGCTGTCGTCGAACTTCCACGAAGCTTAATTTGGTGCTGGAACACAAATTGGGAACTGTGCTACCACAGAAAGTGCGCCAGAAGTATTTTGTTCTATTTACCTTAACGCAAACAACATTTGCCAGCTGAAAAGTAAAATCTAAATGAATTATTGGATCCATTAGCAAAATCCATTTACACAAATTTAATGCAAAAGCAGCTTCTCTCTCTTCTCGGCCAGGAGCAGAAAAACACAGAACAAAAAAAAAAACTTTACACACTTCGTTGAACTTTTTGGCAGTGGCTCTGTTCTTAAGGGTGAAGAGGTTGGAGAGGGGTACGCTTCGGGGGTTTAGATGTTTGGGTGGGGAAATAAAAACTTAACAATTAAAAAATAAGCACACCAAAGAAAACATTTTGAGATTTACGCATAATGCGTAAAGGGTTGCCACTCAAGTAAGTTGGGCAGGGTCCGGAGTCTGAGACCTTTAGCAGTTGCATGGAAAACAAGTGAATAGCTCGCGACTGGGTTATACTCTGCTAATAATGTGATAAAGATTGGAGCTTATAGACATTTGAACACTCAGGTTAGAAGTATCATTAAGCACTATATGTTGAATATACTGTTTCTTCTTTCCAAACAGAGTATATATTGACAAATGTAAACGTCTACGATGTTGGTCGCTTATACATATTGGCCCGTAGCGCATAAAGCTTTTTGGGGTTGGTTCGGCTAAAGAAAATATTATTTTAACTTTTGCAACAAGGCTAAGTGGAACTAAGTAGTAAGGCGCTCTTCTATTTATGTCCTATTCCATAACAAATGCGTTAAATAAAGGTTAACGGCCAAAAGCAAGCTGCAAGACCATCTAACCGGAAGTGCATAACATCGGATATATTGCCACAACAGCTCGATTTGTGTTCAAAAGAGATTTTCGACTTATTACTCCTAGTTATAACAACTTGATTTTAGCATATATATGTATGTATGAATATCGTATATTAATTTAAAAGTTAAGTATTTGTTTCTATTGTATTTTGCAACATTTCAAAGCAGCCCCAAACAATATGCATTTACTTATTTGTTTTTAAATTGTGTGTTTGTTCAATATAAAGTGATTTATTTTCAACATTAACCACAGCAGCACCTAGTATATATATATATGTATGTATATGCTTTTTAATTTATTTACAAACCACTTAATTTATTGTTATTCTGTTTTAATTACATTCTGTATGCGGCGTTAAATATGAAATTAAAAATGCATGCGCTTTCATTGTGAGTTAATTTTTTTCATCTTTTTTGTGGGGGATGGTAGAATGTTGTGGGTGTTATGAAAGCCATTGACATTAATGCATTCATACTTGAACAAAGTGCATATAAAATCATACAAAATAGTATATTGTTTTTAAAGTTTGTGGTATCGCATTTTTGTGCATATTGTTATAGTTCAAAGTTCAACGACTTGTTTAAAACTAACAAAAGAAAGGAAAAAAGTATTGAAGATACTTAATTAAACATTTATATAGTTACTTAAAGTTAAGTCACGAATTAAAGGTATTTCCAAGTCGAGTATTCTTTTGAGATTGTTTTTTTTATTAGTTGACTAAAAAAAAAGGGTTCCATATTAATTATTATTTATGATAATATTATGTCATTTAATTTACAGGCAATATTTATATATATTTTAGTGAAATTCCTCAAAACATAATGAATAAGTTAATCGTGGAAAGCGAAATGATAACAAAGCTTTATTGTTATGATTTCAATAACATTTTAATTGAACAAATAATATGTGCTTAATTTTGATTTTTGTTTCGATGTTGAAACTTTCCCCCAGCGGACAGGAACACATGTCGTTCCAGTAAGGTTTCTTGGGGGACACTTGATCGCTGAATCAATTGGAACCCAAGCTAATCCAATATGCAGTCACTCAGTTAGCTGCAACTGGTGAGTAACCCAATACCAAACACCCAGACAAAAGCAAATTGAGCGGAAAACCAGAAGGCGCCTGGTCAAACTCGATCCTTTAGTCGGTATTTTGACATTTGCCGCCGTTTGTAAACAACAGTTATTAAGGCTCATAATGAATATGAGCAACGGCACGAAGGTCAAACCAAAAAGACAACAACTGTGAAGTCCTTCAAGTTTCTGCTCGTATGTGGAGCCAGCCCAAGCTGAGAGTGCAAAACCAAAGTAATTTTATCTGGGCTGCCTTTGCTTCCTGATGATGAGGCTGAAGCATGAAACTGCTCACAAATTCCTCTTGATAACGACGAGAAACCAAATTTGTAGTTGCTGTTTATCAAATGACATTTCCTGGCACACATCAATAATTATGCTTGGATTACAAAAAGCAAGGCACTTTTTAACACTCTAAAGGCATTAGGGATAAGAGTTATATAGTATATATATATATATAGTATATGATTGAAGAGCACATGACAAAAGATGCGTTTCCAGAATAAACCCAATCATATGTTAATTAACACCAGAAAAGTATTTAGAAATATAAGTTTCATATTGCCGAAGCTGATAGAAGTTATTATCAAGAAGAGAATTCTGTTTCAGTAACTTAAAAAAACCCCGTCAAAGAACATTCCAAAATCGACTTAATACACTTACTTTTTGGTTCTCTTTTTCGTTATATTTCTTTGTTAATTTTTTTTGTGTGTTTATTTTCCTTGCGCTTAAGTCAACAACAATTGTTAATTTCATTTTTCAAACGTCCCTTTGATACTTGCATACCGCATTAACACCCTCCCTATATATTCAACTTCTCATCGGCTGACGGATGGACTGACTGGCCCTTGGCTCAGAATTTGATATGCCATTTGGCTCGCGAGGGGGGGCGGAGTGCTTTAATTTTATTTGCACACAAATGAAGGCACCATTTTGACGTCTCTTCGTGTTTCGTGTTTCGGTTTTCGCTTCTTTTTGTGGCCAGTGCAAATAAAATTCATTATAAATATCTAATTATATCAGCGAGACCCACCCAACAAAAAAAAAAAAAAACAAAAAAAAAGCCCCTCAAAAAAGTTTACATTTTTCACCGTTTTTTAGACGTTTTTTTTGCTGGTAGCCAACCTTAAAAAATGTCAAGCCACATTTGACAATGATGAATCTGCTTTTTTGGGGGAAGCAACCCTCAAGAAAATATATATATATATATATTGTGTATCCGAAAACTCAGCTGATAAACTGATTATGCACATCAATTGAGCACTCTTCATCTTGTGGCAATTGTTTTGTGAAAATTGAATTCCCTTTTGTATCTCATATTGCATTGAAAGCCTGAGAAGTTTGTGGCTTTCTAATTACAAAATACAATAATAAGTAAAAAGGCAAATACTTTGCGGCTTTTGTGCACCTGCTAACACTGCAAAGGGAGCATAGATAATTATGAAAAGGTGAATGAGGAGCTCGTGGTGGAGCACCCCAAATTGGCAAAGGTATTTGTTTAAATTATTATTGGACTTAATTATGCCAAGTTGGCTTCTGCGACGGCGGGGGCAAATATTTCTTGAAACAAAAAAAAACTTGAAATGAAGCCAAACTAAGGCGGGTAAGAATGAAAATGATGAACAAAGACAAGGAGAGTACACAGAAAAGTAACTTTAAGTATTTCACTTTAAAATCTTAAGTATTTATTAATTACATTTTTGTTATTGTTATGTTCACCAGACCTGAAGCTGAAGACAGATCTTTGTGAGTAATTTAATTAAAATCTTTTCAGTTGAGTTCTTTCAACTAGGTGGGCAATGGTTGCCATGATAATGACAACAGATAAGACACTTGGAAAGAGTTATGTATGAGTGGCTCGCCAACTGTTACAAGATAAATTCACCACGACCACCATGACTCCCAAACGGTATGTTCAATTAACTAATTAATCTCAGTTTTGTTGACAACTATATGTCAATATATTGAGATACATAGATGTCAACAGTTATATGTTACAGATAGGTTAACACATGAGTGACCGTCCAACTGTAACAAGACAAATTCAACATAGCGATGACTTCAAAACTGTATGTACAATTAACAGATTCAGTTTGGTTGACAACTATACGTCAATCATACTATAACTGATTGATTGATTGACGGATTGTGCTTGCCAAAGGCACATACTAGCTTCTAATCACAATCACAGACATATATCAACAAATATCTGCTGTCCATTAGTGAGATATAAACTAGTCTGTGTAAATATGGGAGATTAGAGGACAACATATACAAAAGCCATTGAGATCCATAGATGTCAACAGTTTTATGTTACAGATAGCTATTTGGTAAACCTATGAGTAGCTCTCCAACTGTAACTAGGCAAACTCACCAGAGCGGTGACTCCAAAACTGTATGTACAATTAACTGATTCAGTTTTGTTGACAACTATATGTCAATCATACTATAACTGATTGATTGATTGACGGATTGTGCTTGCCAAGGCACATACTAGCTTCTAATCACAATCACAGACATATATCAACAAATATCTGCTGTCCATTAGTGAGATATAAACTAGTCTGTGTAAATATGGGAGATTAGAGGACAACATATACAAAAGCCATTGAGATCCATAGATGTCAACAGTTTTATGTTACAGATAGCTATTTGGTTAACCTATTTTGTGCGCACAAAGCCAAAATGTCGAGATGTGCATTCAATCTGTAAGTAAATACCCGAAAAGAAAGTAAAGGACAGGGCAGCTATTTAACTTGAACACAGCGCTTGCTGCCGATATAAATCAAACAACAATAAGAGGCATGCATAGATATTAACACGGATATTACATACAAAACACAAAGCACACACACACACACAACGCACTCTCCGTAAATCAGGGGTCATTGCAGATTAACTATGCGCCTCCTCGCACGCTCTCGCACTCACACACTCACACATTCTCTGCACTCAACTCTCCGCATTGTGATACACGCCCCATTGTCAACGGTAAGCAGCGTGTGAGGATTACGCTCTCCCTCTCCCTCTCCCTCTCACTCTTTGCCTTCCCTCACAGATAATGCTAACAATGTCCTCTGTCCTGTGTATAATTGGTGGTGACACATGCGAGCATTCTTCTTCTTCTTCCTATTCTTTCTTTATGTGTAGTTTGTCCTTGTTCGTATTGTTGTGACGGTTGTAATTAGGATCCCGTACTCAGTCTAATGCCCACAAATATATGTCCGTTGGTATTTTGTTTCGGGGTATTTAATGCTTCAATTGATTTTTGATTTAAGAGCCTCCCCGCTGTCTCGACTGGCAGCTGTTGCGTATAATAACCCGCCCCGCCCCGCCCATTCTCTCTTGGTGTCTGTCGGTTTTTAAAAGCCCAGCAGGTTGCCTGTCTTGGAGCCAGCTTAAAGATCATTCACAAAACAAAATACTAAAAAAAAAACAATACTTGTGAAGAGCAAGAAGATTGAACTCAATACTGAACATTATTTTAGCAACAGTATTTCAATAACATTTTTTGTATATTCCCTACGTAGGTTTATTGATATAATAATAGAATGAATAGGAGGAAGAGTACTTAAAATTCGATGCCACTTTTAGATGTTGATTTTCGAAGATTGAACTCAATACTGAACATTATTTTAGCAACAGTATTTCAATAACATTTTTATACCCTTAACCCATTGAAAATGGGTAAAAAGGGTATAATGGTTTTGTGCAAAAGTATGTAACAGGCAGAAGGAAGCATCTCCGATCACATAAAGTATATATATTCTTAATCAGCATCAACAGCCGAGTCGATATAGCCATGTTCGTCTGTCCGTCCGTCCGTCCGTCCGTATGTATGAACGCGTCGATCTGAGAGACTATGAGAGCTAGAGACTCCAGATTTGGTACATAAGCTCGCCTAATCCCTAGGCAGTGCAAGTTTGTTTTAAATTTTCGATAACTCTTCCCGTTTCCGATATACACATGTGATCGATAACAACAAAATCTTGAATTTGGAAAACTTTTGCAGTTTGAAATATTAGACGAAATATTGACAATTTGTAAAGTTTTTATTGAAATCGTTTGAGAAACACCAAAGATATGGAACATTGAAGTCTACTCAAGCGTTAAGTATAGGGTTCAGTGTATCAACTAGTCGGGATTTCTCGACTAGAGCCTTCTTTCTTGTTTTTATATTCCCTACGCAGGTTTATTGATATAATAATAGAATGAAGAGAAGGAAGTGTACTTAAAATTCGTTGCCACTTTACAGTTTGCAATCGATTGTCCCCTTTTTGGGTAAAAGTGAAATTTGGGGGGGTATTTCCCAATTGGTGGGTAATTTCAGTTCCACAAAAATATTTAGGGGTAATGATAATGATTGCTGGTCTAGATGTTGATTTTCGAAAACAATTCTAAGGAAATGATGTATCATGTGCGCAACAAGACGTTGAATGCAGCTACGTAATACCCATAACCTGATAAGGTCCGTCATCAGTATGACAAATATCTGCTGCTCATGTGTGCGAGATAAGCTTTTGATGCTCATCGCGAGACTCGAGTCGCAACAGTTGCAATTATACATTCCGAAAGTTAACACGTGTACTTGTTCAGATACTTTTTCGTACAGAATGAAGCTATTAGCTCTGAGCTTGCTGGGCGTATTGAGCTTAACACACGCTGCTGTTGATCGTAGCTCAAATTTGATTTGCTACTATGATTCGAGCTCGTATCTGCGCCAGGGTTTGGCCAAGTTGGATGCCAACAGTTTGGAGTTTGCCCTACAGTTCTGCACACATCTGGTCTACGGCTATGTGGGCCTGAAGCCGGATACTTTTGAAATGTTTAGCATGGATGTGGATTTGGATATGTTTCATTTCAAGGATATTACGCAATTGCGTAACAAGTTTCCACAACTGAAAGTTTTGCTGAGCGTTGGCGGAGATCGGGATGTGGATGAGTTGCATCCCAACAAGTATGTGGAACTTCTGGAGGCGAATCGGACGGCACAACAGAACTTTATTGACAGCAGTATGATAATGTTGCGTCGCAATGGCTTCGATGGCTTGGACTTGGCCTTTCAGTTGCCCAAGAACAAGCCGAGAAAGGTGCACGGAGCGATTGGCGCTTATTGGAAAAAGTTCAAGAAACTGTTTACGGGCGATTTCATTGTCGATCCCCAAGCCGCACAGCACAAGGAACAGTTTACGGATCTTGTGGTGAACCTGAGGCAAGCATATCAAGGCGCCAATCTGCTGTTGTCTTTAACAGTGTTGCCCAATGTGAATTCCACCTGTAAGTATGGATTTACTATTGGTGCTTATTAACCAAGTATTTGAATCCTCTTCTACTTCATTTTAGGGTACTTTGACATCCCGGAGCTACATCCCCGACTGGATTTCATCAACTTGGCTGCCTTTGATTTCGTTACGCCCATACGCAATCCCGAGGAGGCAGACAACACGGCTCCAATACACTTCCTGGATGAGCAACAGCGTCTGCCACATCTGAATGTTGAGTTCCAGTTGAACCATTGGCTACAGCATAGTTGTCCAGCTCAGAAACTGCACTTGGGCATTGCCAGCTATGGACGTGCCTGGAAACTGACCAAGGATTCGGGCTTAAGTGGTCTGCCCGTTGTGTCATCGACGTTTGGACCCGGTCAGGGAGGCTTACAAGTGGGCAGCAGTGAAGGTCTACTGAGTTGGCCCGAAATATGCTCCAAGCTGCCATTCAATCAGACAGCTGCCTATCGTGGTGCAAATGCGCCGCTTCGCAAGGTTACAGATCTGACACAGAAGTACGGAAATTATGCTCTACGGCCAGCTGATGAGGAGGGGGAGCATGGCTTGTGGGTGAGCTACGATGATCCGGACTTTGCGGGCATTAAAGCATCCTATGCCAAGAGCAAAAACCTGGGCGGAGTGGCAATCTTTGATCTGATCTACGATGATTTCCGTGGTCTCTGCACGGGCCAAAAGTATCCCATTGTGCGTTCGATCAAATACTTTTTGGGCTAATTTAGAACTTTTCGTAAATAAAGTTTAGTTATTAATTCTAATCAGCGAACTTGTTTCAATGTCAGACTTCTGGCCTCGTTCGCTTGAACCGCAACTCAATAACTTTGCTTACGCAATTCAATTATTGTAAGAGCAAATGTCAATGTCTTGTGATTCACTTGTTTAATCATTTCAACAGCTATGTTACTTAACTTAAATATTTGCTTGTCTGAATTATAATAATTTATTTCAGCTTATCACTAAAAACAAAAAAAAATCTTTCTGTTTTTATAGCCTGGTTCAGTGATCTCATTGACGTAACACACACACAACACACAAACAATTTCCAGAAATTGGTTGATAATATATATTTGTATATAGTATGCCTATTGTTCAGCCTCCTCAACGCTCTACAAAGCTCTGTTGATGCCATTTCCGTTGTCATTTGGATTTCAGTTACGGCTGGTCTCTCGTTACGTGCGGACGTATTTAATTGTGATCTTGTCGCCCCGTTAGCCCTCTCTGTCTCTTACTACCTACTGGGTGCTCTCTCCGAAGTCTCCAATAATGCGCTCTCTATGGCTCATTGTGACGTTGAGTGTGCTGCTTTCGGCGCAGCTGCAGCTGAGCGAAGCTTACTATCCTCATTTGGTTTGCTATTACGACTCACGCGGCTCCGAGCGAGAAGGTATGATGTGCTCTCTTTCATTTGATTATGTGTAAATGTATTTGTTTGGCGATTTTGTACAGGGCACGCTCAGTTCGGTCCGAACCATTTGGATATAGCATTGCACTATTGCACCCACCTGATCTACGGCTTTGCGGGCATCAATCCCGAGACCTATGAACTAAAGAGCCTCAACAAGCCGTTAGATTATGAGCGACGTCATTATGCAGAAGTGACTGCGCTTAAGGAGAAGTATCCGTATGTTAAATTCCTTTTGAGTGTTGGTGGTGATCGTGACTTGGAGCAGGAGGAGAAATATATCAAGCTACTGGAGGCTGGCACTCAGGGTCAAAGGCGCTTCATCGACTCCGCCAGAGATGTGGTTCGTCGCTTTAACTTCGATGGTCTGGATTTGGCGTTCCAGCTGCCACGCAACAAGCCCCGTGAGGTTCACTCTGCTGTCGGTACGGCCTGGGAGAGTTTTAAGAAATTCTTCACCGGCGATTTCATTGTGGACACCGAATCGGAGACCCATAAGCGACAGATGACCGGACTTGTCAAGGATCTAAGCATTGCACTCAAGGCTAATGATCTGCTGCTCAGTTTAACTGTTCTTCCCAATGTGAATTCCAGCTGTAAGTTGATAAAACTTTCCAGTCGCAGTGTATACCTTAAATTATGTTTTTTTTTCCATAGGGTACTTTGATGTTCCTGCCGTTTCTGCAGCTGTTGACTTTGTCAATCTCGGCACCTTTGATTTCGTTACGCCCACTCGCAATCCCGAGGAGGCAGACTACTCAGCTCCACTGTACGAGGTCTTCGACCAGAACCGCCTCTCGCACTACAATGTCAACTTTCAAATGGAACACTGGCTACTGCAGCGTGTGCCAGCCAGCAAGCTGAACATTGGTATCTCCGCCTACGGACGCGCTTGGAAACTCACCGTAGATTCGGGCACCACTGGACTGCCGGTGGTGGCATCCACGAACGGACCAGCGCAAGCCGGCCGAGAAACGAAGACCGAAGGACTTTTGAACCGGGAAGAGATCTGTCAACTGCTGCCCACTCCGGACAACATGCATGAGAAGGGAGCTGCAGCTCCCTTACGTGGAGTATCCGATCCCTCGAAACGCTTGGGTAGCTATGCTTTTCGCGCCGCTGATGAGAATGGTGCACATGGCTTGTGGGTTAGCTACGATGATCCGGATACAATTGCCAGCAAGGCGCAATATGTGCGAGCCAAGAATCTGGGCGGTGTCGCCTTGTTCGATTTGACGCAGGATGATTTCCATGGCGACTGCACCGGTTATCGTTACCCCATGCTTCGTGCCATCAAGGAGGGACTAATCTAAAATATCGAGGGTTCCTGCTTCAATTGTCACTTCGGGAGCGGTCCATTGTCTCTGTCCTTTTACTAATTAATTACAAAGTTGTAAACTAAAATGCGCCTCAAATTAATTCATTGGCTGGGCTACTGGTACAACTAAACAAGGACCCCCTCCTATACCATGGCATTTGACTTGCCTTGGATCGGGCTTTAATTGTCTGTGCATTGGTTTTCTTGGCACCCAGCGGTGAAGTTCGTTCGCTCGCTTAATCTTAATCGCCTTGCTACCATCTTGCTAAAATGTCATTTGAGCTTTTTTTCCTATTTTATTTTTTGTTTTTGTGGCTTGTCGTTCCCTTTGGCTTAGCTTGATTTGGCTTGGAGATTTACAGATTTCAGCACATGCGGCTTACTCCGCTTGACCTCTTTCAATATATGGTTAAAAAGGATACCCACTGAAGTATAGTGGAGAAATCTTACCATGTAGGAGGGGGAGCATGGCTTGTGGGTGAGCTACGATGATCCGGACTTTGCGGGCATTAAAGCATCCTATGCCAAGAGCAAAAACCTGGGCGGAGTGGCAATCTTTGATCTGAGCTACGATGATTTCCGTGGTCTCTGCACGGGCCAAAAGTATCCCATTGTGCGTTCGATCAAATACTTTTTGGGCTAATTTAGAACTTTTCGTTAATAAATACTTAGTTTAGTTATTAATTCTAATCAGCGAACTTGTTTCAATGTCAGACTTCTGGCCTCGTTCGCTTGAACCGCAACTCAATAACTTTGCTTACGCAATTCAATTATTGTAAGAGCAAATGTAAAGAAAAAAACTTGACTTGAATTGAGTTGAGTTGGATTTGCTCTCTTGTGAGCTTAACACTAAGCTCCTCTCTATGGAAGCTTTTTGCTATCGTCATCGTTCGCACATTTGTCTCTTGTGCTGTTTATTTTTTTCTTTTTCGTTTTCAGTTTCAGTTTCAATTTCAGCTTCAGCTTCAGTTCGATTTCATTTAATCGTTGTTGCGGTCGTGTCGTATCTGCCTTGAGGTGTTAGAATACTGGACAATGGGGCAGTTTGTGTTGCTATCGTTAGTTGCGGCTACGTTTCTTGTGGCTGCCACAAGTGGCGCCTCCAACTTGGTGTGCTACTATGATTCAGCCAGTTATACGCGTGAAGGTAGGCACAAACTAATCAAATTCTTTTAATAACACAGATACAGAAACTAGATACATATTATTTCTTATTTATTGTTGTTTTATGTGTGTAAAGTATATTTCTCTTATTCTTTTTATGAACTGTACAAAGTAGTTAGATAGTTAGAGACTAACTATCATAGATGATGTCATATATAACCCATTGAAACCTATTTATTTCACGTGTTTCATAGTCGCGATTTTTCAATAATGAATCAAAAATCACCTTTAAAGTTTTCACATTCCATGCGCAGATCAAGTATATTACTGATTTTCTATAACTTACAGCTTATTGAAATTCAAGCTTTGTAAATTGACATAAATATGTAGATTAGTTCACTTCAGACATTGCCAGTGAGGGTATTTCCCCATGGACCAGACTCGATTGCAAAAATTCCCAGAAATATTTTTCACACACCAAGTTTAGATTTGTTTACGCTGTTTTAAAACCATAAATTAGCATCTTCCGAAGTGTCAAACCGATCCAACTGTATGTATTCAAGCACACAACACAAATTTAACTTCATAACAACATAAACTTAATTTAAAACGCTTATCGCGTACACATATCACGAGAGGGAGAGCAAAACTGTGTCCAAGTTGACTATTGCGGTCCGGAGGTCAGTGGCTTATCAATCAGCAAAGAGAGACAACTAAGCCTCTCTCTCTCTCTCTCTCTCTTTTCTTTGAGTCGAGCTCACTAATCAGCTCTCTCACTCGCTTACTCTCTCTGCCATTTCATGTGTTTTTTAATGCATAACAATAAGTTGGCTAAATGCCAATTTAAAGTGTAAACAATTAAAAGCAAGGTCAGACAAACAAACTTACCGAGAACAGTGGAACAACACTAAGTTGTACAATATAATATATTCCAAGAAAAAACGTCCGATTTTATATTTATATGTAAATCAAAACAATGGCTTTGCAACACACACTAGAAACAGAAACCTGAAGCGTACAACTCACAGCGAGTCCAGCGAGACAACTGCCCCAGCAACATTGCCTCTGTTGGAGACCAAACAAGTGACTGACTTTGTGACGCATTGATGAACAGTGGAACAAAACTTACAAAACAAACGAAAACACCATAACACATTTGTAACAATGGATTGAAGAGTGTAGAAATAACATTATGCGATAGCTGAAATCAACTAATAGTTGTGACTCGAACAAACTATTTTGCTTTCATTTAGTTATTAAGATCAGATTTCTATATATACATATATAACTTTGTCACATGTAAGTTTTGATATGTACCAATCAGTTTTCAACAACGGTTTTTTACGTATTTCAACTGGACAATGAATATCTCAAAATACAATTTCAACCAGTTTGTTGTCGTTATTGTTGTTTGCTCTTAATTGAGTCACTGCAAGGGTGGGAAAGAGGAAGACACAATGACCCCCATAGTGCAGTGTAGAGGCGCCAATAACTTACATAGCTGCTGGCTCCATAGTATATTGCAGAGTACTTTATGGTGCACCCTCAATTTATTTACTTGATTTACTTTATTGGTTGCCTCTTCGTCAGGTCTGGGAAAGCTTCTGAATCCGGATCTTGAACTTGCTTTACAGTTCTGCTCACATTTGGTTTATGGCTATCTGGGAATTCGCGGTGATAACTATCAGGCACATAGTATGAATGAAAATCTGGACATCTATAAACATCAGTTTTCGGAAGTTACAGCTCTCAAGCGAAAGTACCCTCATCTGAAGGTACTTCTCAGTGTCGGAGGTGATCATGATATCGATGTGGATCATCCAAATAAATATATCGAACTACTCGAAGGAGAGAAAGTGAAGCAGACCGGATTCATTCAGTCGGCATATTCGTTGGTAAAGAACTATGGTTTTGATGGTTTGGATCTGGCCTATCAGTTCCCCAAAAACAAGCCAAGGAAGGTGCATGGTGAAGTTGGCACTTTGTGGAAGGGTTTCAAGAAGTTGTTCACTGGTGATTTCATTGTCGATAATAATGCAGCTCTGCATAAGGAACAGTTTACGGCATTTGTTCGTGATGTAAAGGATTCGCTGCGCAATGATGGGTTTCTACTTAGCTTGACGGTACTCCCGAATGTTAACTCCACTTGTAAGTAACGAAAGTAACTAATCTTTATTGCTGAAAACATCCTTCGTTCCTTAGGGTACTTTGATATACCATCACTGAACGGTCTGGTTGACTTCGTCAATCTGGCTGCCTTTGATTTCTTAACGCCCGCTCGTAATCCCGATGAAGCTGATTATACGGCTCCGCTGTACGAGCCAGCAGGACAAAACCGTCTACCCCACTACAATGCTGATTTTCAGGTTAACTATTGGCTACAGCAAGGCTTCCCCTCCAGCAAGCTCAACTTGGGAGTAGCTAGCTATGGCAATGCCTGGAAACTTTCCAGCGAATCGGGTCTAGAAGGTACTCCCGTTGTACCCCACACTGAAGGACGCGCTGCGGAAGGTCTGCAGACTGAAAAGGCTGGTCTGCTCAGCTATCCGGAGATCTGTGGCAAACTATCGAATCCACAAAACGAATATCTCAAGGGCAACGATTCGCCATTGAGACGTGTCACGGATCCCTCTAAGCGTTATGGCAACTTCGCATATCGTGCGGTATCTGGCGCCATAACTGATGGCATTTGGATTAGCTATGAAGATCCGGATGCCGCCGCCAACAAGGCAGCCTATGTACGTGCCAAGAATCTGGGTGGAGTGGCCCTCTTCGAGCTGGGCTATGATGATTTCCGTGGATTGTGCACCAGTGACAAGTATCCGATATTGCGTTCCATTAAATATCGACTTTAGATCTATAAGATAAGTGCGGAAATGTTCCAAAATAAAAAATAATTAACCGCAGATTAACACTCTAAAAATTTGTTGTTTTTGTCTTGTGATTCACTTGTTTAATCATTTCAACAGCTATGTTAGTTAACTTAAATATTTGCTTGTCTGAATTATAATAATTTATTTCAGCTTATCACTAAACACAAAAAAAATCTTTCTGTTTTTATAGCCTGAAACCATTGAAAATGGGAAAACAGAGTATAATGGTTTTGTGCAAATGTATGTAACAAGCAGAATAAAGCAGCTCCCATACCATAAAGAATATATATATTCTCAATCAGAATTAACAGACAAGTCGATATAGCCATGCCAGCTGTATGTATGAACGCGTCGATTTCAGGGAGTATAAGAGCTAGAGATTCCAGATTTGGACCATAAGCTCGCCGAATCCCTACCCAGTACAAGTTTGGTTCGAATTTCCGATAACTTTCCCCGTTTCCGATATACACATGTGATCGATAACAACAAATCCTTTAATTTGGAAAAGTTTGAGACGCAGTTTGAAACATTAGACCAAATATGTGAAGTTTTTATTGAAATCCGTTGAGAAACACCGGAGATATGGAACATTGCTGTTAACGCAAGTATACATATACACGCAAGCACTGATTGTACGCGTAAGGTATGGGGTTCAGGGTATCTTCTAGTCGGGATTTCTAGAATATTTATTGTTGTTTATTTGGCAGACCACGAGCAAGCTCTAAGTACATATACACTACTGTGTAAATTACCCGAACTGAGTGATCTCATTGACGTAGCACACACACAACACACAAACAATTTCCAGAAATTGGTTGATAATATATATTTGTATATAGTATGCCTATTGTTCAGCCTCCTCAACGCTCTACAAAGCTCTGTTGATGCCATTTCCGTTGTCATTTGGATTTCAGTTACGGCTGGTCTCTCGTTACGTGCGGACGTATTTAATTGTGATCTTGTCGCTCCATTAGCCCTCTCTGTCTCTTACTACCTACTGGGTGCTCTCTCCAAAGTCTCCAATAATGCGCTCTCTATGGCTCATCGTGACGTTGAGTGTGCTGCTTTCGGCGCAGCTGCAGCTGAGCGAAGCTTACACTCCTCATATGGTTTGCTATTACGACTCACGCGGATTTGAGCGACAAGGTATGATGTGCTCTCTCTCTTTCATTTGATTATGTGTTAATGTATTTGTTTGGCGATTTGGCACAGGCCTCGCTCAGTTCACTCTGCCCGATTTGGAGCTGGCATTGCAGTTTTGCACCCACGTGATCTATGGTTTTGCGGGCATCAATCCCGAGACCTATGAACTAAAGAGCCTCAACCAGCCGTTAGATTATGAGCGACGTCATTATGCACAAGTGACTGCCCTTAAGGAGAAGTATCCGTATGTTAAATTCCTTTTGAGTGTTGGTGGTGATCGTGACTTGGAGCAGGAGGAGAAATATATCCAGCTACTGGAGGCTGGCACTCAGGGTCAAAGACGTTTCATCGACTCCGCCAGAGATGTGGTTCGTCGCTTTAACTTCGATGGTCTGGATTTGGCGTTCCAGCTGCCACGCAACAAGCCCCGTAAGGTTCACTCTGATGTCGGTACGGCCTGGAAGAGTTTTAAGAAATTCTTCACCGGCGATTTCATTGTGGACACCGAATCGGAGACCCATAAGCGACAGATGACCGGACTTGTCAAGGATCTAAGCACTGCACTCAAGGCTAATGAACTGCTGCTCAGTTTAACTGTTCTTCCCAATGTGAATTCCAGCTGTAAGTTGATAAAACCTTTCAGTCCTAGTGTATAGGTTAACTTATGTTTTTTCCATAGGGTACTTCGATGTTCCTGCCGTTTCTGCAGCTGTTGACTTTGTCAATCTCGGCACCTTTGATTTCGTTACGCCCACTCGCAATCCCGAGGAGGCAGACTACTCAGCTCCACTGTACGAGGTCTTCGACCAGAACCGCCTCTCGCACTACAATGTCAACTTTCAAATGGAACACTGGCTACTGCAGCGTGTGCCAGCCAGCAAGCTGAACATTGGTATCTCCACCTACGGACGCGCTTGGAAACTCACCGTAGATTCGGGCACCACTGGACTGCCGGTGGTGGCATCCACGAACGGACCAGCGCAAGCCGGCCGACAAACGAAGACCGAAGGACTTTTGAACTGGGCCGAGATCTGTCAACTGCTGCCCAATCCGAACAACATGCATGAGAAGGGAGCTGCAGCTCCCTTACGTCGTGTGTCCGATCCCTCGAAACGCTTGGGTAGCTATGCTTTTCGCGCCGCCGATGAGAATGGTGCACATGGATTGTGGGTTACCTACGATGATCCGGATACGGCTGCCAGCAAGGCGCAATATGTGCGAGCCAAGAATCTGGGCGGTGTCGCCTTGTTCGATTTGACGCAGGATGATTTCCGTGGCCAGTGCACCGGTGATCGTTTCCCCATGCTTCGTGCCATCAAGTATCGACTACTCTAAAATATCGAGGGTTCCTGCTTCAATTGTCACTTCGGGAGAGGTCCATTGTCTCTGTCCTTTTACTAATTAATTACAAAGTTGTAAACTAAAATGCGCCTCAAATTAATTCATTGGCTGGGCTACTGGTACAACTAAACAAGGACCCCCTCCTATACCATGGCATTTGACTTGCCTTGGATCGGGCTTTAATTGTCTGTGCATTGGTTTTCTTGGCACCCAGCGGTGAAGTTCGTTCGCTCGCTTAATCTTAATCGCCTTGCTACCATCTTGCTAAAATGTCATTTGAGCTTTTTTTCCTATTTTATTTTTTGTTTTTGTGGCTTGTCGTTCCCTTTGGCTTAGCTTGATTTGGCTTGGAGATTTACAGATTTCAGCACATGCGGCTTACTCCGCTTGACCTCTTTCAATATATGGTTAAAAAGGATACCCACTGAAGTATAGTGGAGAAATCTTACCATGTAGAGTTAATTTATCATTTACTTTCCATGCTGTAAGAGTTATCAGTACAGGGTATTTTGTAGTCAGTGATTAGTGTACTACATCAGTGCTACTTGTTTTTTGTGTAATTGGCGCTACATTCGATCGAGGTCTCTATATGCGTAGTTGTTTCTCTGGCCGGCAGACACCCAACCCTTAACCCCTTCTTGCCGTTCCCAGCTAACGACCGTCTACTTACAGAAGCGCTGACATACCACCCGTGCCAAGAGAGTGGTTCGGGACAACTGGGAAATCAGTTAGCGGAAGAGAGACGCCTGGGCATTGTTGGCTGCCGACAACTACAAGATTTCAGACAACTAAATTAAGTTATTGTTTCTGCGAAATTTTTGGTATGCGACTCCGCTGCACAGCGTAAGGAAATATATTGGTCAGAGACCTCGTTACATAAGTAGAAACAAACGAATTGCATTTTAGAGGTAACTAACTAATGTTAACACATGTTAGTAGTTACATATGTATCTTGTGAACCTAGCCCTTATCAAAATTCAGCACGAACAGTATGCCGGCTGGTAGTTCCTGCACTATCTGTGCCGCTCATCTTTGTAAATCGTGATCTTATTAAGCAAAGTACACTCTAAAATTATTTGCAATTGGCGCAATGCCCTTTTGGAATGCAAAATATGCCATTAGTAGGCAATTGACCGTGGTGGCGTCTTCTTCCCATACCATGGTATCCTTAACGAAAGGGCAGTCGGTCTACACCGTCTAGCAGTGAGGAAAAAAGTAAGTTGTAAACATGGTATTGTTTAGCAGTCAGCGTCGCCAACATTTGCAGTCTCAGTCTCTTAACTGTGTATGTGTGCCATATTACATCGAAAGAAAGATCGTGTCTGCTTTCCGACTGCGACTGCGACTGCTGCCCCCCGACTCTGCAACTGGAGTCCCTAGCAGCTTGTCGCCTCATCTAATTAAGGCGCACTGACGGTGGTGGCGCAACAAGACCGCTTGCATGATATTTGCCTTGCGATTATTGCACAGCCTGCGCCCCATGCGAATGACAAATATGTTGCTTATGCCACTCCATGCTGCTCCAAGCTGCAACTGCCGCTGGTGCGACTGCTGCTGCTGCCTTCTGTGGAAGGCTCGAAGTCGCCAGTCGACTGGGTCTACCGTCTTTAAATAAAGATATTTTCGACCTCATTACGCTTTGTGTCCTTTTGTTTTGTGTGTGTGTTGTTGTTTGCTTTCATTCTCTTTTTTTTCCCCCTGTGGCCGATGAAGTGTCGCTGATTGCGCGTTGCATTGTTTTGGCTTAGTCAGAGATGTCCACGATGGCGATAAGAAGTGCATGGGAGCATAGAGATTGCTCCCAGCCAGGATTTGGTCAATTTGCGAACATTTCGGCCAACCAACTCAGATATTATAAACTGCTGCAACGACTTTTTTGTTGTTGTGTCTCAACGTATGTGAGTACTATCGATTGCTGCGCTATCTCTCGTTCGATTCCAATAATATCTTAATGTATCTTTAACGCAATTACGTACATCAACGAAACGGAGATGCTGGGAAAAGCATACTTAATCAAGTCCTTTACTCCGTGGAGCCAGTATCATTAATTAATGCTGTAGAGAATTTGTGAAAACAAATATATTAGTAAAGGTTTAATACTTGATAAAGAAGTTGAAGAAAGTCTTGGAAACCTTTCTTCATGGTTAGCTTGCAACTAAACTGCCACATTTTAATGGTAAACTAATTTTCGTAAGTCTTAGAACTACAAAATAAGAATTCAAGTCAATGCCCAAAATATGTTATTTGCAATTTTGTTTGACCTCTTTTTTTCGCGAAAGTTTCATGAAATAAAAATACTCAAATGCTGCAAAGGTTATTACGTTACTGATGATTCTGTCCTTACCTGCGAACGTATGGCTTACATAATTCATTGTTACGATTTGCTTGACTTATATCTGTTCTTTAATTGCTTGGTTCATTTTAATAGCCTCTTGCACATATGTATGTAGATATGTAAGTTTATGTTTGCAGCATCGTTAGTCGACTCAAACATATTGGAAGCCTCGAATTGACGTGTCGTTGTTGGTTCTCATTCAATTGTCAGCGGGTTGTCACGCAAAATGATTTAAGCCCAATGTGAATTCGTGGCCATCAAGTGGCGCCAAACAGTGTATCTGGCAAAAGTCTTCGAATCGTTTATAGATTTTTAACGCCCCGCTCGTGGTTAACTGGCCCATATATTTTGTTTTAAGAAGCTTTTGCTTATTTGCTGCTGCTTGTTAGCGTTGTACCCTTTAACATTCGCTGTGCAGTCAAGGGGTGTAATCGAACGGGACAGCGAAGACATCTGCGAGCACGATGAAAGAAAAGGTATCATAGGGTATTTATGGTCTACTACCACTGCGAACAGACATTTTTCGTTATAACTTTATATTCAGAAACAATTGGCTGTAAAAATCGTGCCATAAACGGTGGCCGGTGCACAAGTATAGTTATTGTTGCTTAATGAAATAAACAACTCATAAAATTATGCTACACCAAAATGAAAAAAATGAAAAAAAAAAATTAGAGACGAAAAGTGTTAAAAACTAAAAGTTTTTTGTTTATTTTTGTACAGCTTTTTCGCGCCAATTAAATTCAATTAGCTGTCGGCTGCGCAGCGTTTTCCATCTGATGTGGATGCTATATAACACGGTGTGTATGTGTGTGGGTGGGTGTGTTTGTGTGCGTGTGTGTGCTGCCATATGTGTGTGCTGTGTCCGTAGCGCCACTGCGTCATAAAAGGTTAGTTTAAATAAATAAACACGTGGATTAATGAAGAAACGTGTGTGGCAGTTAATAGCTTGCGTATAAACAGAAACAGAAACAGAAAAACTACAAACCGCAATTCTTGTGCGAACGAAGATTATATACCCTGATGCTGATCGGTATGATAGCTTATATCAAACAATTGTTATGAAGAAAACATGAAAACAGGAACTTAAAACTTTAAAGCAGCTTAACATTAAGTTGTTCTGCTTTAAAAATGATTATGTGTTCCTGTTTGGAATTAGTTTAAGTTTGATTCTCACTTTGTTCACTTTATTTCTTAAGTTTGTTCAGCAATAATTGAATGAATTGAAAACTCTAAATGGTAATAAAAATAAATACTATTTATTGACTGTGCAAACTTCTCGACATGATCCGACAATATATAGTATTGTCAGATGAAAACAAATATGTAAACGATTTGCCCTCGTCTTGTGGTCACCAAAAGCATGAACATAAACATTTTCAACTTTTAATTGCCGCACTAAAAATGAAACAAAACAAACTAGATGATTGAAGAAAATGTGTGAAAACTGTTTGAGATTAAGAGCGTCTATCTCGATGCAACTAAAACTGAAGAATGGCTAAAGGATAGGAGGGTTGGGTTCGGTTCGGTTCGGTTCGCTTCGGTTTGGTTGGCTGCAGACTGAGACTGTTGAGACTGTTGATGACGACGCGCCTAAAACAAACAAATAAACGCTAAAGTTAAATGGCCAACAACAACAAACGCTGCTGGGCGGCACGCTTTGCTCTGGCTTAATTAAATCGAGGCAAAAAACAATAAAACTATACACACACATATATATATATATATATATATATAGAGCAACCCCATCCACATCTACTATATCGTTCAGTATTGGGTCCGGGTGAGATTTTATTACGCGCTCTATCTGTATGTGTGTGTGTGTGCGAGATGCAATAATTCAAAAAATACTTGGCCGTATATCATTAAAATCAAAAACGTTCTACAACAACGATAACAAAGACGAGGACTACCACCCAGCGTGTGGAATATTTGCTTTTGGGGTATTCGGGAAGCATTACCGGTACGACGACGACGTCGACGGGACTTATGATTTCCCATTAAAAATGTTTAGACGCACAAATAAACACTCGTAAAAGCCCCCCACTGCCAGTTCTTTGGTCGTCGTATTTCCATTTCGACTGTAAACATTTGTAAATTGCAAAATGTTGTGCCAATATGGTATAAACATTCATTCAAGAGGTGCAATGCACATTTAAAGTTGCATCCTTAATCAAATTACTTAAACTTTTCGTTTATTGATATTTATCGATAAGTATCGCACACTTCCCTTCTACAAAATTGTGTGCCTATATGGTATAAACATTCATTCAAGAGGAGCAATGCATATTTAAAGTTGCATCCTTTATCAAATGACTTGTTCTTTTCGTTCATCGATATTTATCGATAAATATCTCTCTCTTCCCTTCTACAAAATGGTGTGCCAATATGGTATAAATATTTATTTCGCATTCAAGACGTGCATTGCATACTTAAAGTTGCCTACTTAATCAAATTACTTGATCTTTTCGTTTATCGATATTTATCGATAAGTATCTATATGGTATAAACATTTATTTCGCATTCAAGAGTTGCATTGCATACTTAAAGTTGCATCCGTAATCAAATCAATTGAACTTTTCGTTTATCGATATTTATCGATAAGTATCTGTATGGTATAACCATTTATTTCGCATTCAAGAGTTGCATTGCATACTTAAAGTTGCATCCGTAATCAAATCAATTGAACTTTTCGTTGATCGATATTTATCGATAAGTATATCGCTCTCTTCCCTTCTGCTTTACAATACGCAATGAGCTCAAAAGCAACTAACTGACAAGTTAGATGAAAACTACTGCGTGCCAATATTTCACGATTATGTCAGTCGCTTGTGTTCGAGCCCCCGCGTGGGGTCTGGTCTCCCCAAAGCAACAGAGAGAGAGAGAGAGAGAGGGAGCCACAAAGCGTAGAGTGGAGTAGAAGTTGAAAGAATTGCGTGCGCACGCGTACAGCGCCAAAACGAATTAAGCCTGATGCACCCAGCACTGATAATTCAATTTTTACGTATCTCCGGGGAGCACTGGAGACGCTAAGAGGGAGGTGTGTGGTGGGGGGGACTGTAAGTTGGTGCTTTGCATTCAATTTGTACAACAGTTACACACGCATCGCATATCAACAACAATTTGGCAGTTCGATTTGCGACTACATGAGAAATCTTTCCCAAACACGCAACCCAACGAAGCATCGAAAGCAACGAAAAGATTGTGAGATTGTGTTTATGTCAAAGTGTTGTAATTGCTGTTGTTGTTGTTTGTTAGTTGTTGTTGGTTGTTGCTGTTGAGATTCTTGCAAATCATCATCAGTGTAATCTCAGCTACTGTTAGAAAGCAATCTATTGTATGAATGAATGAATAAAGTTGAGTCAAACGTATGGATTGTATTAATGCAAGACAATTTATGCGAAAAGCAAAGGGCTAAAAACTCCCTTACTTACGCAATCTCGCTCTCTCTCACCCTCCACCCTTCATCTTATCGGCTGTCAAATTTGCCAAATCACGATGACGTATCACAAAACCGCGTTTGACATCCCAGTCTTCTGCTTCCTCTCGTTTTTGTTATCATTTTAAAAAAGGGGTTGCATGTTAATTTCCCAAAAAAGTTTCGAGCTCTATTTTGTGTGTTTGACATGTGAGAAACGAAATAGAATCGATTATGGAATTACGAAAATATAAATATATAATATATTAAATACTCCATCACGTATTTTAATATCCCTTGAGCAAATAAAAACAAAACTGTTTCGTATGCTGCTTAAATTTAAATTGAATTAAAAGGATTGCTACAAAGTACCCTCGTACCAGAGTCCAGGATACCATCCATCATTGGCCTCTGTGTGTGTGTGAGTGTGTTTGTATGCTGGCAAATAGTGGCGTCATCGATCAGCTTGAATGTTTACAGCTGCCTATGCGCCCAATTCTATGCAACACGTTTCCTTCCTTACACATACGCACGCACATCGGCGCTGACAAATTAAAATGCATAAAAATCGACTTGAGAGAATTTCCCAAAACTGATGACGAATGTTTTATGAATTAAGATGGATCACTTGTGGCATGACTGCCACAAAAAAAACAACAACAAAACACAAAACGGACACAAAAAATGAAGCAAACCGAATCAATTCAGAATAAGAGAATAAAAAAACAGCAAAGGATACATAACGACAGCCAACTGAATAAGTAGAAAGAAGTCGAAATGAAGAAAGGCAAGCCGAAACATCTTGCGGCAACTTTGCCATTTGATGCAGCATGATGTGGCACTTTGGGCTACCTATCGGCATCGGTTCATGTCACTCAGAGTGCGTCTTAAAAGAGTTTGAATCCAGTATTCAATTGAGTCGAGCAAAGTAAATGAAAGACGTTCAAACAGTATGTTTCTTATTGTGGCAGAGACTTAAATGCCTTAATGGTTCATAGCAATAAAAATCAAGTCATGGCGCCACAGAAAAATAAACCAAACATCCATATGGACAGTTTAAGTCCCGGATATGAGCCGACAATCATTTATAATGTTTGAATTTTTCGTTTTCAACGTGGGGAAAAATGCTTGCAACGAGGTTTCTTGTACAACCGAACCCGAATCCTTGAATCCCCCATTCTGCCGCTTTTCGAGCGCTTCTTTAATCAGCACAGGAATCTGATACTTGTACAAAAGGCTTTTCTTTGTAAACACACTTTTCTAGAACTTTGCGAAGCAGCAAAAGCTACAATAACAACTATGACAAGCATACTCCACCCCTCCCCATCCCCTTACATATGTATGTGTGGGGGGTAGGGTCGTTTATTGTATGGATTTTGCGCATATTTACACATATGAAAAACATGTTAACCAGAAAATTAATTATAAAATTTTCAAAAACCTTAACAATGTCTACAATATGGCGTTTATTTTACTCAAACAAAAACTTACTAACTGCTACACACAACGTGCTGTGTGTGCGAGTGTATGTGCATGTGTGTGCATGTGTGTGTAGCAACTTTTATACAGGCTCATACAATTGTGTTAGAGTTGCTTGACTAAAAGAAACTTTATGTACTGGAAATTAGTTTTAAAAATCAAAAAAAAAATATTTTTATCAATAAAAAATCTTTTTTGTCAAAAAAACTTAATTTATTTGGTTAAATATTAAAATTTGTATATATAAAATAGATTTTCACTTAATGTTTATTAATTTTTATCAGTTGCTCACCCTGTATAGACAAGCAGAAATGTTCATTCTTATAAGACTTCGTGATGTCTAACTAGTATACGCTATGTACATACATACATACATTGTTTAAGGCACAAAGCCGAGACCCAATAAAGGCCACAAACCATTGCAAGCAGGAGCTGAAGCTGTGTAGCAGGAACTGAAGCTGAAGCACAACAACAACAACAACAACGACAAAAAAAACTGAACCCGTAATTCATACTTCCCATAAGAAATTTAACATTTCTTTTCTTTTCGCATGGCTCCAAGGAGCAAGACGCAACCGTCTAACTGGAATGAGTAAGGATATGGATATTGTGATGGTGGCTGCTGTGAAATTAAACACGGCATTTACATACTGCACACATACTACATACACACACACACAATACATATACATACATACATATATCTTAGAAATTGAGAAAACGTGCACAAGTTGCGGTTTTTGCCAGCAGCTCAAAAATAAGCATATCATCTGTTCAAGACGGCCGAAGATGCATGAGTAGAGTGAGCGAGAGAGGGGGGGAGAGCCAGAGAAGGCACCTCTCCAACACAATTGTTAACTGTAAAAGCTGCTTCTCTACACTTTACAGCTGTTGTCACCTGTGTCCAGGCGTCATGTGTAAATCACACAAATCGAAGCTCAATGAACAGCAAAAAAAAAAAACCAACTCAAGTGAATTAACATAATGTGTTTGTGTGTGTGTGTGTGTGTGCGTGTGTGGTCTGGTCACACATAACGGTAATAAATAAAGACCCAAGTGCGGCCAGCAGTAAAAATCTTACGGTTAAGAGCACAGAATACAGCGAAGAGCCCGCAGACACCAGAGATGGCTGTGCACCAGGCACAAAAGAATAACGGATCATATTGCATTCACACAAAATGTATTATTATATGATTTTTTAAACAGCCAGTTATAATATTCAATATCGAGGAAAACCTTCGAATCTCAGTTATGAAAAATTATGCAAAAAAAACGAACAAAAGACAAGATGTAGAAGAAGCAGAAGCAGAAGCAAGAGTACTGCTGGCTGGCGGATTTCTCAAAATAAAAGTATCGAATTAGCAATATAATATCAGATGTCCTGTGCCAAACACAGCAAGGGCACTCACTACTACTACTACGCTAAAATACTACTACTACTTACTGCCTGGCAGTTCCATTTCCACTTGAATTGCCAGCCGGCATGCTGCTGGTGCTGCTCAGACGAGGTCTTCTTGGGTTGGCTGGCGCAGATTGTGTGCTCATTACCTTAAGGGTACGTCAGCTGAAGCTGAACTCTTTGATAAAGGCTACCAAAGCACCAGTTGCAACAACAACAAGAACAAGAACAACACGAACAGCGGAATCAAACCGCAATATCCGCGCCCCCTTTTTGACATATGTAAGCCTAATTCCTTATAGTTGCATGTTGTTGCCACATTTATAAGTACATATACTCATGTATAATGTTGTTCCTCGCTACTTTTTTTGCTTTGGTTTGGTTTGGTTTGCAAAAAAACAGAACTTGGTTCGCCTGAATGCATTAGAATCCAGAGACAGGAGAGTATGGGTTTCTCGTGGATTTATGGAATAATGGACGCAAAATATGTTTTTTTTACAATTCTATTCTTCTTGCATACGTACACAAGGGGAGAAATATGAACAAAAGGTGATGTTGCACAATGTGCGCGGTTTTTTACTTAATGTTTGGTTTGTGTGTTGTCCTCGTAGAGCGGATTTCGGCTGCAAAAAAAAAGAAGTGGTTTGCCAACATCGAGCACCTGTCGTCGGCTAATCTTTAACGTATAAGGATAAGCAGTTTCATAGAATTTTTCTGAGTTTTTTATATTTGATATGAACCATATTGTCAGTACAAGTATTTAATCTGCGGCGAACAATTAGATGTCTTTTCGATTTCATCTTGAGAATTCAATGAGACATAATAAGACAAAATTTTCACATTCAACACAGTTTTGACCTTTCCCACACACATAATAAATGCCTGAGATATTTTCATTTTCATTTTTTTCAATCACATTTTCCAGGAAAAAACTATTTTCGAATTTTACTTGATTTATATATTTTTTGAGTATTATTATTTGTGTATTCCATATTTTATTTTATTGAGATATTTATTTTCAGTTTTTTTAACCATTTTTTTTTTATAATTTTACTTGATTTAAATAGTTTTTGAGCATTATTATTTGTGCATTCCATATTATATTTTATTTCATTATTTTCATTTTAATATTAAACTTTTCGTTTCTAACCATTATAGAAACAATCTCCCTAGGAAAGGAAGGTTATTGTATAACATAGTTATAGATTAAATAATATCTTGAAATCGTTATCAACATAACGTTGTCAATACTGAACCGATTTTCAAAAGAAGAGAAGTTTTAGTCATGGCTTGATCTCAAAACTATTACTGCATTCATAGTTGGAAATGTTTTATTTTCTCAAATTTTTCAAAAAATGCCTGACCCAAAAATTACGGCTGTAAAATTTTCGGAGCTCATAACTTTGCCAAAAGTGGACAGATTTTAAAAAGAAAAGGCGTTTTAGTCATGACTTGATCTCAAAAATAATACTCCATTCATAGTTGGAAATGTATTTTTTTTAAATTTTTCAAAAAATTGCTGATTCAAAAATTACGGATGTACAACTTTCGGAACTCATAACTTTGTCAAAACTGAACCGATTTTAAAAAGAAAAGACTTTTTAATCATGACTTGATCTCAAAAATAATACTGCATTCATAGTTGGAAATGTTTTATTTTCTCAAAATTCATGCTAAAATTCCTGAAAGCTTAACTTCCCAAACCCATAACTTTGTCAAAACTTAACCGATTTTGAAAAGGAAAGGCATTTTACTCATGGTTCGATCCCAATAATAATACTGCATTCATAGTTGAAATGTTTTATTTTCTCAAAATTCATGTAAAGATTCCTGACGCAAAAATTACATATGGGGAACGGCTGAAAAACATTGCGAACCCATAACTTTATCAAAACAGAACCGATTTTCAAAAGAAAAGGCGTTTTAGTCATGGCTTGATCTCAAAAATAATACTGCATTCATAGTTGGAAATGTTTTATTTTCTCAAATTTTTCAAAAAATTCCTGACCCAAAAATTACGGATGTACAACTTTCGGAACTCATAACTTTGTCAAAACTGAACCGATTTTAAAAAGAGAAGGCGTTTTAATCATGACTTGATCTCAAAAATAATACTGCAATGGAAATGTTTTATTTTAGTTTTTTATTTCATCTTTTTAAGTCCATTTCAATAACACTCTTATAGAAATCCCTTAGAAAATTCATCTAAAATATCATAAAAATTATTTTAAAAATGTATTAAATATAAAAAAGAATAATTTCCCAATATTAGCAAACTTCCAGAATAAATTTTCTAAAGAAATCCACGTCTAAGCTCTTTCAGAAAACCTTACTAAGATATCAGAGCTCTAATACAAGAACTTAAAAATTAACTTGACCCATAACTCACTTAAGTTTCATATAAATCATCTTAAGTATCTACATGCAGCCTGTGCAGCTTGTGCTGTGTTACTTGCTGACAGGCAACTGTCACCACCTATGTATGGATATTTTGTGGCTGAGCCGAAGCTCCTTTGGCAAGAAAAAGTGCATCTTTCGCTTAGCTGCAATTTTCAACACAAATAAGCCGCCCCCAACGCCAGCCGAACAACCTGACAGTAAAACAAGCTAAGCAAGAAACAAAACGTCAAACGGCCAAGACACGACAACATTGCCAACAGAAAGGGTATAATCGTTCTATCTCTTTTACTCTGTGTTCGTTTGAAGCTTTGGTTTATAAATCAGTTGCGCGTCTTTTAATAAATTGTAATTGAGTCGCGCTTCGCCATTCGCGACTCAGCCGCGCAGCTCATAGATACATTTGTATCTTTGCTAGTTGGTTAGTTGTTGCTGTTGTTGTTGCGATTGCGATCGCGTGTGGGAATGCAGACAAGGTGATGTCGATCCTTATGGCTTAGCGGCGACCCTAAACAATCCTTTTGTTGTTGTTGTTACTGCATCAGTTGTAGTTGTTGCTGTTGTTGTATACATGGTGCTGTGCCGGCTGTCGCCACTTATGGCGCTCTGAGAGCATCTATACTCCTCGTACAACAACAACAACAACGACAACTCTCCTCTTCTGCTTTTTTCATGGCATGCTTGAAAATCACGTAATGAAAAATGTATTCGAGTGCAATTTTTCTTTTCATTTCGTTTCGTTTCGTGCCACTTCTCCACCCCGCTGTTGCTGTTGCTGTTGCTTTTCCTGTTGCTGTTGCTGTTGTTGTTTGTGTGTTGAGCAGCAATAAAACTCATTGAACATGAGTTGCTTTTGAGCAACATGAACAATTAATGCAACATATGTTTGCCGGAGACCGCACCGAACCATACTTACTTACAACTACCATACAAAACACATCTTTCGATCCTTTTGTGGATAGTCAATGCTGCTGCTGCTGTTGCAAACCAATCGAATTAGTTGGCAACGCGACTTGCCGCACTGTTTTGTGACCAAATGATTCACATCACGCAACACAGCCACAACAGAATGTAGAAAGAAGTTTTTTCTGTTTGTACAACTCAATGAAGATTTTATGCTCTTGCTGATAGATTGAATGGAATAATCCATATAGGGAAATCAACTATTAACAAAAGATAAACGCTTCTAGCATGTGTATAGAACGTTATTCAAGAACCATTAAATAGGTCTATGAAACACAACAATAATGATGTAATATTCAATACAAATCGAAGCGTAAAGGTTCCTCTGAGACTCGTTCAGCCCTTTTCTGCTTTGGGTCTATGAAATTTATTTAACAAAAACGCCTACTGAAAAGTTCTTAGAAGACACAGATCAATTGCACAGATACGAATTAACCCAATAGCAACTGGGGTGTATTCTGCAAATGTAGATAAAAAATTGCACATTTAATTGTGTGTAGGGGAAACGCAGCAAAAGCAACATTGAATTGCTTTTTATACCCTGAACCCATGGGTAAAAAGGGTATAATGGTTTTGTGCAAAAGTATGTAACAGGCAGAAGGAAGCATCTCCGACTTCATAAAGTATATATATCCTTGATCAGCATCAACAGACGAGTCGATATAGCCATATCCATCGATCTCAGAGACTTTGAGAGCTAAAGACTCCAGATTTGGTACATAAGCGCGCCTAATCCCTAGGCAGTAGAAGTTTGTTTTGAATTTTCGATAACTCTTCCCGTTTCCGATATACACATGTGATCGATAACAACAAAATCTTGAATTTGGAAAACTTTTTGATGCAGTTTGAAAGATTAGACTAAATAATGACAATCTGTGAACAATTTATTGAAATCGGTTGAGAAACACTGGAGATATGGAGTATTGAAGTTAAGAAAGTATGCACTATACTCGTATACATACGCACACTCACACATAGTTGCAAGCACTGACTGTATGCGTAAAGTATAGGGTTCAGGGTATAGTCTAGTCGGAATTTCTCGACTAGAGCCTTCTTACTTGCTTTAATTGCATTGAGGCTTTGGTGTATTTGTTTTTGGCCAAAGAACGGCGCCGGCACAACATTTGACTTTTGGTCAAGCGGGTTTGAGTGTGTGGGTGTGGGTGTGGGATTAAAGGGAAACTAGTTATGAGCAGGTGAATCTTTGGAAGCATAAAGAAAGTATCTCCATGCCTAATACCCTGTACAATACGAAGTACGAACTCATCATACACACAATCCAATCCAACTAGGTGTATTTATTGAAAGTCTAACACTTGATTAACAATCACGCAAAGAGTTATGGAATGACGCATCCGAGGCGAGAGAACGTAACAGCAAATTAAAGGCATTTAACATTTAAAATATGATTGGCAAACATATTTTTTGGGGAGCAGACTGACAATCAACGAAATGACGAAACCAGCTATCAGCTAAACGTTTCACGTTTCTTCAACCAAAAATTAATGAGAATTAAGCGATCTGCCCACCTATGCAACAACAACAACAAGAACGGAGACGACAACAACGGAGACGACATATGCTCCCAAAGTATCACACTGGCAGCAGGCTAGCAACTCGAGACCAGTAATCAAAAGCATTCCATTTAATTTCAGAGAGAGAGCAAGATCGACACGAAACGCAGGGACAAGGACGAAGAGGCAGAGGCAGACGAAGCGCGAGGATCGTGGCACAAAAATTCAAAGAGTCCAAATCTAAACCAATAATAAAGTTAAATCGATAATTGAGGTCAAGCGAGAAAGGTATTTTTGGGTGCTTGATAATATTTTTGTTTTTAAATCGCAGGCGTCTTTCGGGGCCTATAACATACGTGATCGTTTAACTGTAAATTAAATATAATTTACCAATAATCATAATTACAATACGTAGTTTTATTCGTTTTTCGCTCTTTTGTTTTTTGTTTCGTTTTTTCTTTTTGCAAATCTCGCATTGAAGTTCAAGCTTGAGTTTGAGTTTCAGCTGATCCCTTAAGCCACACCAGACGCATAAATCATCGGGCATAAAAAACTGTGTTTTTTCTGGATCGATAACTGTTCACGTCTGAGCCGTTTGTGTCTAAAAAAAATAACCGTGAGATTGCCGACAGACTTATCCGTCTGCATCAAACGCGCGCCAGGCATCTAATGTTAGTTCATCTTGAAAATGGGTAAAAAGGGTATAAGGGTTTTGGGCAAAAGTATGTAACAGGCAGAAGGAAGCATCGCCGAGCTCAGAAAGTATATATGTTCTTGATCAGCATCAACAACCGAGTCGATCCATCGATCTCAGAAACTATGAGAGCTAGAGACTGCAGATTTAGAACATAATCTCGCCTAATCCCTAGTCAGTACAAGTTTGTTTCAAATCTTCGATAACTCTTCCCGTTTCCGACATACACATGTGATCGATAACAACAAAATCTTGAATTTGGTAAACTTTGAGAAGTAGTATGAAACGTTAGACATAATAATGACAAACTGTGAAGTTTTTATTGAAATCGATTAAGAAACACCGGAGATATGGAACATTGAAGTTAAGTCAAGCCTGCAGCATAGGCCTAAGCAAATTACGTTGAGTTTTTAGGCGACTCTTTAAATCTCAGAACTTTTTTAAAAAAACTTACGCTTTGATTCCTTCCAAGTCTTTTAGTACTTATCAAAATTAGAACTTTTTTCCTTCACTTGATTTTTACCTGTAAAGTTTAATTGAATTCCATAAACCACAAAAAATTAAAACAACTTTGATCATTTAATGCGTTTTCAATAATAATTTATTATATATTGTTTGTTAAACTTGTTCACTTTTTCGTTATGGTTTGTTCTGTTCTCTAGTTTTTTATTTTTGCTGTCGGCTTTTCTGTTATTATTTTAATGCTATTTATTGTAATAATATGTAATGTTTTTTGCAGCGAGCGACAAATGTTGCACAATAAGTTAACATTTTTTGATGTAATGTACACTGTAATATGCTTAGCTGCTTTCACTTGTATCGACCCAAATATATAGATAAATTGAATTGCATAGATCATAAGTTTGTTGAAAGTAAAAATTTGTATTTTATATTCATTGAAAATTTTCGACAGCTAAGCAAATTACAGTGTATTATTTGTTTCAATACAATGTTTCAGTGACTATTATGACTAAAGTTAATGTAAAGTTAATATTTAAGTTATTTTTATATATATATTATAATAGCATATGAAGCGTTTAAATAGAATATTTAATGTCGACTTTTATAACACATTTTTGTTTGTAATGAATGGGCGTATTTTAATTTTAATTTTAATTCTAATTATCATTTTGTTATTCTCATTGATTCTTGCATTAAACTACTATAATATATGATTTGTATATATATATATATTATATATGTATGTATTGTTAATGGTTTAGGGTCTAAGCATGTTGTGTGAATACTTTTAGTGTTTGTTTTTTTTTATATATATTTATAAAATACTATGATTAGTTTTGTTTTCTTGCTTAATGCGCTTCTAAGCTAATAAAAATAAATTAAAAACATTACTAACTGTCTCCGCTTACGAAATATCCGATTTAAAACACTAAAAAGCTGCTTATCAAATGTATTTATCGAATTGAAGTACTATATATTCCGTTTTAGTTAGAAGCAATGTTGATTATGCTAAATGCTAATGTATGCCAACTAGTAGTTAATTAGCCCAATTAAGGCAGCCAGCACTACTTTAAAAAGTCTTTGTATGCCCTATGTACAAAATATGCCGTGGTAGTAGCTAGTATCTCGTACTATATATATATATATCTTAAGCGTACAACTTGGATTATATCTAGTATGCATTATGTGTTCTGCTATCGAAAGTCTTGCTTTCAATTCTTCATTTCTTTATTTTCCTTTTGCTTTTGCTATAGTACTATGTTAAAAGATAGATGTATGTACAAAACAGGGCACATTCCAACATTTTGCATCTCTCATAGTTTAATATTTACAAATGTTAGTGTTTGTTTCTTGTTTTCGCTCTAAATATGTTGGAGTAGTTCTGCATTTTGGTCTTCATCTTGCACTGCTTGACTGCTTGCACTGCTTACACTGCTTGCACTTCTTGCACTTCGCTCATTCACGCCACCGACACCGACCTGGATTGCACATTGAGATCAAATATCCTTTATTCTTTCGGCTTACCACTGAGCTGCGTTTAGTTAGCACTGCCGAACAGCACCGAGTTCTTGTAGTATGCCGTTGGTCTCTCCGATAATGGACTTTTCACATCCCTCTCGGCATTCGCCGCACGTGTCTTACGCTCCATTTCCAGTTCCTGTGCAAGGGTTTCTTTAAGGATAACACAACAAATACAAAGAACAAATAAGATATTATATATCTGCTTAGTAAGGCAGTTCGAACAGTTTCTAAAGCAACTAAACTGGGAAGTTAAGCATCTAAACATTAATAATTTAATGTTCGCATATAAATAATTGCTTAAACTAATCCTTCTGGCCTCTTTTTAGGCCTTGTGTAAGGGGCCAAAGCAAATTTGGTCATAAAATATGTAAAACATTCACAATTTTCTTGTTGTTGACAAGCAAAAACGAAATTCCGCCAATTATAAAAAGCTTTATTATTTACAACTTGTCCTGCGAAAGGCTAGTCCTGGCCAATGGCCAGTTTAAACGATGGGGTTGAGTGTATTGAACTTTGAAGGTAATCGTTTTAAGTTTGGAGATATATATATATAACCCCCGACTTTCACATATTATATCTGTGTGTTTATACTTCGTCAACTTACCAGAATAGTTCTGCCAGAAGGCGCCTGTGGCCATCAAATCGATGCCTGGATAGCTCCAAGGACCCTTTCCGTTGCCAGCAGCAGCTGCGGCTGCAGCAGCGGCGGCTGCCGCTAAACTGCCCTCGGCAGCAGCTGCAGCAGCGGCGGCGGCAGCAACCGAAGCCGCATTGGGTGGCTGATCGCGATCCTCGCGATCTCGACTGGAGCAGCGTGGTTCAGGATCACGGGCGTTGTTGTTGTTGTTGTTGCACTGCTGGCGTTCGATGGAGCCCTCGTGATCGGAGTGGGGCTCACGTTTGAAGCGGGTGGGGGAATCCGAGCGGTTGGCGGATGAAGCTTGGCCAGGCGTTTGACTGGTCACATCACATGAGGAGCTTGAGGATTTATCGGACTTATCGCTGCCGCCCCGACTGCCGCAATCGATATCTATGGGTTTAAATGTAAAACAGAGGGCGCTGTGTTGGTTATCAAAGCGTTAGGCGCAGGGAAAGATAGAGAGAAAGAGAGAGAGATAGATAGAGCAAGAGAGAGTGGAGTGTGGGGCGGAAACGGGAGGATGGGAATATTGTTAGCCATGCGTTATGGTCGCCTCTGCTATGTTGACCCTGGCACTTACCTTTGAGCGCCTCGGCGCCTTCGCTGCTGGCACTGCCACTGCACTTGCCATCGGCGGCGTTGCCAGCTCCACACAATTCAGCATCGCTGCAGGTGATGCTGTTGCCATTCGAGTTCGGGTTGCTGCCCTTGCCACTGCCCCCTTCGCCCAGCTGCTGTTGGAAGCGAATGCGTATCTTGCGCTCGCGCCTAAAACGCTTTTGATAGAGCACTGCAAGTAGAGAAAGTAAGGGGAAAGCAAGAAGATTAAGTTTATTGATTTATCTAACGAAAGTCATTTAACGAAAGTCAATATTATTGTCATACATTTCATTGTTTATGATTAAATACAGGGAAACATTCTTAAGAAGAAAAGAAATAACAAGAAAGCAGGCTCTAGTCGACTAGATGATACCCTGAACCCTATACACAGTCACTTCTTGCAAGTATGTGTGAGTGTACGCCCATACTACATACATGACTTAGCTTCAATGTTCCATATCTCCGGTGTCTCTCAACCGATTTCAATTAAAGTTTCACAGATTGTCATTATATCGTTTAATCTTTTAAACTGCATCTCAAAGTTTTCCAAATTCAATATTTTGTTGTTATCGATAACAGATGTATATCGAAAACGGAAAGAGTTATCGAAAATTTTAAACAAACTTGTACTGCCTAGGGATTAGGCGAGATTATGTACCAAATCTGAAGTCTCTGGCTCTTATGGTCTCTGAGATCGATGAGTTCATACATACAGATGGACAGACATGGCTATATCGACTCGGCTATTGATGCTGATCAATACTTTATATACTTTATGGAGTCGGAGATGCTCCCTTCTGCCTGTTGCACAAAACCCTTAAACACTTTTTTTTTTTTTTTATTTTATATATCGTTACAATGAATAAATGTGGTATCGTCAAAAAATATATATAAATGGTAAAAGAAAAGTATATGAATGGTAATAAAAGATATATAGATACAATGAATGTGGTGTCTTCAAAAATAATATATCAATGGTAAAAAAAAATATATATAGGTACAAAGAATGTGGTATCATCAAAAAAATATATAGAAAAAAAACAAGTAAAAAAAAAAATATATATAAAAAATATATAAAAAAATATATAAAAAAAATATATATAAAAAAAATATATAAAAAATAGATATAAAAAAATTATATAAAAAAAATATATAAAAAAAAATATATAAAAAAAATATATAAAAAATATATATAAAAAAAATATATAAAAAAATATATAAAAAAAATATATAAAAGACAATGAAAAAAATGTTGTGATCAGTTAATGCGGGGAACTGATGATTTTTGCCCATGTTCAATGGGTTCCGTATATAAAAAACCAACCAATCAACTATTGCAAGGAAATTGTTGCTTGACAGAAGACCTAACTTTAATCTTGTTTGGCTACACCCAATAAATAATTAGGAATCAAGTTTTACGGTCCGTTTACATTTTAGCACCCTTTGAAAACACTTTGAAAGAAGAAGACTTCCAAATATTAAATGAAAGTACTGGAAATTATATGTTTTACTTTTTTGCCATCTTCGACTCAATAAGCTAAAGCTTAAATAGTTTTTTGCCAACTGCACGACAGTGTTTAGAGTTTATTAGGAGTAGAAATATTGAAGAATGGCACAGATCTAAATCTGTTGCAGTCAATCGGATTGATCGTTGATTGTTAAACGTTGCACGTTGAACGTTGAACGTTGGCTGTGGCAGCTCAACTGCGCATCCGCTCGTGTGTGTGGGCGCAAATTGAGGTTTTTTTTCGCTGAACTGAACGGAAAGCCTGTGGAAACATAGAAACATATATATATATATAATCGAAACGTTGATCGAGTCAGTGGAGCGTGGTGACAGCCGTGTTTTTTGAGGGTGTAGCTGAAAACGATGGCTGTTGCTTTGGGCTATATGAAGATATTGAATTACATTCATTGGTCATTTAGCGGGGGGTGAAAGGGAACTCAAATCCAGACTAGGCAATGTTCTTGACGTTGTTCTTCTTCTAGCGCTGTTGCACTCACGCTTTCCGCATTCGCATCCCGTTCCCCGCACCCCTTACCCCTTACCCCTTACCAGCTATTGCAGTTGGGCCCAATTTGTAGCGTGTTCTACAACAACCTCTAGATGTTTATCGCTTTGCTTTATTATTAGTTGCAATTAGATGTCTGTGTGGCTTTTTGCATTGTTGCATGCAATTTGTGCAACAACAACAGCTGCAAAACAAAAATGGCAATGTGGGAGGGGCCCGCACAAACCACAACAACAATTCAGTTCAAGTGGCTCCAAAACATTTATAAATGTAGCTCAGTCTACTACTACTACTACTGATTTATGCGCCCCAACTCCGAATCCGAATGCGAATGCGACTGCTAGGACCTCCAGGAACTAGAACTGACTGCCAACTACTCCAAAAATACAAAAAGAGGAAATAAATGCTGAGGCTACCCACAATTACACTTCGGAGTTTACAATTTTGTAAAATTGATTGCAATTTTGCGCGGTTTCGGGGGGGAAGTGTTATAGCGAAGGCGTTCAAATCTATGCTAGGTGGGCAGCAAAGTGGACCACATAAGAAGTGTAATTTGGAAACTTATGCAACTACTTTAAGGCAATAAAACAGGTAGCAAAAATCAAGTGATTGAAAAAAGTTAGGTTAGCAAATAATCGTAGGCTTTAAAGTTACAGAATATAGAAAATTTCCAAGAATTTCAAATGCTTTCTAGAAACTGAAGATTTCTCTTCTCTTCTCTTCCAAGATACTTTATATCTACACATAATTTGAGAGTGTAGAGTGAAGAAAAATATACTTAATATTTATTTATTGCAGATTAAAAAAAAGACATTTTAAGAAAACATTTAAAGATTTCAATCGATGGCAAGCGTTACTAAGAGAATAAGTGAAATACCAACTAGATTATACTCTTTTTACTCATTTTTAATGGGATCTTTTCTTCTGATTTCCTTAACTATTCCGATATCGATTATTGTTACTTCAAAGCACATTGTTTCTCCAAGTGTACAATTTTGTTGGGTTTCACGCACGAAAGCAAACTACAAAAGATATTAATATTACGCATGGTTTTTAATGTGTTATTTGATCCATTGCCAAATACTAATAAAAAGACATTTTAAGAAAACATTTAAAGATTTCAATCGATGGCAAACGTTACTCAGAGAACAAGTAAGTGAAATCCCAACTAGACTATACTCTTTACCCATTTTTAATGGGTTCAGGGTATAAACATATTGCTGGATCTTTTCTTCTGATTTCCTCAACTATTCCGATATCGATTATTGTTACTTTAAAGCATATTGCTGGATCTTTTCTTCTGATTTCCTCAACTATTCCGATATCGATTATTGTTACACATTGTTTCTCCCAGTGTACCATTTTGTTAAGTTTCCCGCACGAAAGCAAACTACAAAAGATATTAATATTACGCATGGTTTTTAATGTGTTATTTGATCCATTGCCAAATACAAGCCTCACTAGTTTCAGTAAACGAATCTTTTATTTGTTTAATCAACCCACCCACACAGAGACAGAGGCAGAGACAGAGACAAACAGTTCATAGTAATTGGCTGAATGATATCTTATTTCAAATGGATTGATGCACATTACAATGAATGTGAGGCAAGAAGACGTTTTGGACGTCGGCTCACCCTTAAGTCGTTGCGTAGCGAAAGTTTGACAACCCTTTTAGTCATCATCATAAAATCATAATAACAACCAATTAAAAGATTTTTGTGTTATGTCTGTCTGTAACCAAAAGCAACTCAAATTCCACACCCAAAAGGCCCCCCCTCCCCCTTCGTCCTCTAATGGTGTGGCATGCAGCGTCGTTACGTTACGTTGAAGTTAAAGTTTTGCTACTTTTGTGCCAATCGCTGGAGTGTAACTAAATAATGAAATGATATTAAATTCATTTGAATTGTGATTTCTGTCGAAAGGGTTCCGGGACGTAGCAAGCCCCTTTTCTTAGTCGACCACCAAAGCGCCACCAAAAGGCGAAGCACAAGAGAGTGAGAGAGTGAGAGAGCGAGTGTGTGAGAGAGGGGGAGTGAAAGAGTGGGAGACGAAAGAGTTCTGTCGACGAGATATCAGGTGTCATTGTCATTTGAGTCAGTTTGCATTAAGCGCACACGATTGGAGTCGGCATAGGCCCAGTAACAAGAAGAAGAAGCACAAACTCTGGACACTGCTCTGCCTGCTGTCAACTTCTTGTTCTTCTTCTTCTTGTGAAAAAGGGATTTGCTGTTCAATGAAACTTTGAATAGGCATAATAAGCTCGCTGTATTAATCTAAAATGACAATTATACTTTCCCGAACAGTCGCAAAATAAAATAATCGTTATCGAAAATGAATTTGAAAGATCTATGGATATAGATTTGGCAAAATAGAACTTTTAAAAAAATGTATCCTATACTTAGCCTTAGAGTCTGTAAGTATGTGTCTGTGTGTGTGTACACGCATACTGCATACTTGACTTAACTTCAATGCTCTATATCTCCGATGTTTCTTGACCGATTTTAATAAAAATTTCACAGATTGTCATTATTTCGATTAATATTTCAAACTGCATCACAAAGTTTTCCAAATTCAAGATTTTGTTGTTATCGATCACATGCGTATATCGGAAACGGCAAGAGTTATCGAAATTTTGAAACAAACATGTACTGCCTAGGGATAAGGCGAGCTTATGTTCCAAATCTGGAGTGTCTAGGTCTTATAGTCTCTGAGATCGACTCGGCTGTTAATGCTGATCAAGAATATATATACTTTATGGGGTCGGAGATGCTTCCTTCTGCCTGTTACATAGTTTTGCACAAAAGCCTTATACCCTTTTTACGCATTTTTAATGTGTTCAGGTTCACTCGAATCCTTGATTGAGTTCTCCCATTAAAGTTTCAATAACTTATGTTAGTACTTAAATAAGTTAGTTACACAACTTTAGTTGTTAATCGCTTTGAATAATACTTTACACTCATTATTCTGTTGGAAAAACAAATTGTTAGGTTCCACTTCAACGAATCGTTTAATGCCTTCGATATTCACTCATTATTCTAGATACCACATCAAGTCTGAATATTGTGCTTCGAACTTACCACGTAACTTGCGCTCATCGACAAGCTGCCTTTCCAGCGTATCTTTAACTTCGCGTTCGCGCAGCACATCCATCTTGAGCTCAGCTAAGGAGCGAGAAAGAGCAGAGCGAAAGAAGAGAATTAGTTGCGGTCAGGAAGATCACGTTTCACTTAGCATATATCATGGAATACATTTGGTGAGCAACATTGAACTCACCTTTCTCATAGCTTAGCTGACGCTCCTGTTGCCGGGCATTGTCGGCCGCAACTTTGAGCAGGCTTTGGATGTTCCTGAGTAGCGTTTCCGTTGAGCTGGCGGGCACCACGGCATGCGCATCCATGCCCAATGGACCCAGTGCCAGGCCGCCGGCGAGAGCTGCAGCCGCAGCCGACGAATCGTTGGCCGCCATCAGTGCCTCGTTGGGCGTCAGGGCGCCACCGCCAGCCGACGGTGGACCATTGACGGCGGCAGCTGCCGCAGCTGCACCAGCAGCGGCAGCGCCGTTCGCAACAGCAGCGGCTGCTGCCAGCTGCGAGTAGTTGAGAGCTCGCTGATGCTGCAGTGCAGCGGCTGCGGCCACCTCGGCTGTGGGCGAACCGTGCTGGCCAACAACAACCAGGTGATGCGGCGGTCCGGTATGCTGGTGTGTGGCAGCGGCGGCATGCTGATGCAAGTGTGCAGCGGCGGCAGCGGCAGCAGCGGCCGCTGAACCCGTCGACAGATTATCACGTTCCGTGTCACTCAGATCTGTGATTGTTGAAAGACACAAGCAAACAGAGAGACAGAGAGAGGGTGAGAGAGAGGGAGAGGGAGAGAGGTAGAGCGAGAGAGAGTTAGAATGTGTTGCTTATCGCTAAAGTAAAATAAAGTTTACTCACCCTCATCGTCTTTGGCGAGGCAACGTTCATCGACTTCGGATTGGTTGTCATCACTGAGATTCTCCTCCTCGTCGTCATCCTCGACGCCAATAATGGGGCCGCCGCCCACACTCCGGCTGCCCTCGTCCAGGCTGCGTGAGCCGTGGCGCGGCGATGCTGCCGCTGAGAGGCAATCGCTGCGTTCGCTGCCTGCATCACAATTGCTGCCACCATGATCCGTGTTGCCGCCGGATTTGCTTAGGTTCAGCACTGGACTCTGACGCGTGGGTGAGCCTGCAACAACAACAACAACAAACATAAACTACACTCCTTCGGCTCCTTCTGCTCGTCTCCGCGTGACTTACAATTGCGTGAGCTGAGATCCCTTGGCTTGGAGTCCCGTTCACTGATGATGCTGCCACAGCGATCAATGCCGCCGGCACAGATGGCCTGTTGCCTTTCGTCTGTGCGCTCCTCGCGCAAACGTTCCAAGTGCTTCACAATATCCTCGTAGGCAGCACGGCAATTCTCCCAGATGCCCGACCGAGCCAGTGCATCCATATTGGCCGCGGACATGCCAGCATTCTGTGCCGCCGCCTTCAACATTTGACTCTCGGGACGCGCATGGAGGCCGTGTGGCGGCATCCCAGGCGACATTAGGGCCGCCGCACCCGGATGATGGGCATTAATCTGCATGAATGCCATATGGTTAATGGGCGGTGGATTATAGCCGTTGGCCAACAGCGGCGACTTCTCCATACGATTCATATCTGCAGGTAAATCAAATGTGACAAGGAACATGTTAAGGGTTAATGGTTAATAAAATATTCAAAATTTATTTATTTGCTTTCTCATGGCGCGAAAAATTAAAGCTTTTCTTAGATTCTGACTTGATTATGATATGAAATTATTAATTTTTTCATCATTGAAAGTTCTCTAAGCCTTGAAGAATTATATTTCACATATCTGTACATCTAACTGATTTCAGTTATCGAATCCGAAGAGGTTGGAGTTGAGGTTATTCAAGCCTTGAAGAATTATATTCCACATATATATACTTCCAACTAATTTTAGTTATCGAATCCGAAGAGGTTGGAGTTGATATTATTTAAAGTTTCTAAACTAAAAACCAGATTTTGTTTTAATCCTATCGTCATATTATTCATTATGTTATAGAAGTAGACCCTTATAAACACTATCGTCATATTATTCAATACGTTATAGAAGTGAACCGCAGACCCTTATAAATACTCAAAAACGAGTTCGAATAGATAAACCTAATCTTCTCAAATGTTTTGCACTTGCTTTTTATAGTACATTAGTTATTTCCCATACATTTCACATGTTAAGGCTTAATGGTTAATAAAATATTCAAAATTAAGTTAAATGCATTTAGTTGTGTTGCGATTATTCATTTGTTTACTAGATTCTGACGTGATTATGATATGAAATTATTCATTTTTTCATCATTGAAAGTTCTCTAAGCTTTGAAGAATATAGTTCTTCACATAATTATATATATATCTATATCTCTATATATCCAATTTATTTCAGTTATCGAATCCGAAGAGGTTGAAGTTGAGGTTATTTAAGCCTTGAAGAATTATTTTTCACATATCTATACTTCCAACTTATTTCAGTTATCGAATCCGAATCCGAAGCGGTTGAGGTTGAGGTTATTGAAGACTTGAAGAACTATATTTCACATATCTGTACATCCAACTGATTTCAGTTATCGAATCCGAAGAGGTTGAAGTTGAGGTTATTTAAGACTTGACGAACTATATTTCACATATCTATACTTCCAACTTATTTTAGTTATCGAATCCGAAGAGGTTGAGGTTGAGGTTATTTAAGCCTTGAAGAATTATTTTTCACATATCTATACTTCCAACTGAATTCTGTTATCGAATCCGAAGCGCTTGAGATTGATTTTATTTAAAGTTCCTAAGCTAAAAACCAGATTTTATTTGAATCCTAACATCATATTATTCAATAGAAGTAGACCCTTATAAACACTATCGTCATATTATTCAATACGTTATAGAAGTGAACCGCAGACCCTTATAAATACTCAAAAACGAGTTCGAAACGATAAACCTAATCTTCTCAAATGTTTTGCGCTTGCTTTTTATATTCCGTAAGTTATTCCCCATATGATAACATGATGTGATTTGATTAAATATTAAACTTAATATCATAAAACTAGTTTGAAACTCTGCATGTACATGAACTAACTAACTAAAATAGATAATCATAAGCTTAGCAGCAGACTGCAAATTAAATTTGTTTATCAATTCAACATACTCTAAATGACATTCAGCTTAAATGATACTTTAAAGTTGTGTTTCATAAAATGCTTTTGTTATTGTAACATTTAACCTCTTTGCCACCTGTTCATGCATAAGCATATATATATATGTATATGTGTGTTTGTATGTAATATATACTTATCTAAAGCTTTTAGATTGAATGCACGCCCAGACTAGACACAATAACTAAAATAACAACATGATACATTCGATGTACGTACTATACTTAAAGGCAGCTTTTTGTTTACACACTCACACACACAAACACACACCCGCACACACCCACAATCGAGTGTGTTTAAAGCGCATAACATATTTATATGTAGCTATGATTAAAGTTGTGTTAAGTTGAATATGCGAATCACAATTAAAAGTTTCGTTGAGTCTTAGCGCTTTAAGTGCTTAAACAAACCAAAATGCAGTTTGTGCATTTGAGAATAGTGCAATATCACTCAAAAATCAACGCCCTATAATCCAGAGAGAGAGAGAGAGCAGAGAGTAAGTATATCCCAAAGGTATAGCGAGACAACAATGACTGGGCAAAACTGGGAAACTAGATATATATATAGAGATGAAGATGAAGAGGCGCCGGCGGCGCGCATAGTTCTAAAGAAACAGAAATGCTTCTTATGGCTGGATGATATATGTATCTCTGATATATTACTATATTGTTGTGCGTCGCGTTTCGGACACATTAATAGAAAGGGGCGTGGACGAGAGTTGTCAGAGGCATCAGGAAATCAGAGAGTACCACAATAGTATGGTATGGTATGGTATGTAAAAAATCAATAATCAATAATTTCTGTTGCTGTTGTTGTTGTTGCTTTTGTTGTGTTGCAAGTACTTATAATAATTACAATGCCAGGCACAAGAAGAAAGAAATCCAGACACAATTCAACAGCCACATAGCGCAGAGTCATAAAGTCCGCAGTTGGAGTTTGTAACTCTCATAAATGCGATTTCCTGTACAAATCACATGTTGGGCATCGAAACGTCGAAACGTAACGAAACGTTTTCGATATGATTGCGCCGCTGCCGCTGCTGCTGCTGCTGCTTGCCTTGTCTTGAGCTGGACAAATGGCCATTTATCTGAACTTGAAGCTGAGAAACTGCGAAACACACACAAACTGTGAATCGTTTGGGAACCCAGCAAAACAATTGTGAAATGTGTATCTATCTCTCTCTACTTCTGTCTCTCTTTCTTTCTACGTTCACCCAACTTATAATCAAGGCAGCCACAAATCACAAACATTTCTTTAACCAACTTTCAATTGGCTGCACGAACGGACAGTTGAACGTTAGGGCAGCGAAACGGATCCGATCCGATCCGTTTCGATTCCCTTAGGAGCAAGTTTTGCAGCGAGTTTGATGAAATGTTTTCATTACCATTTCAAGTGCGTTTTGCCAATTCAAGTTTCTTGTTATTCTCGATCGTGGTGGTTATGGCGGCGCCGACGGCCATAACATTACAATAAATGACATACCAAATGCAGAATATGCCCAAATGCTCAAACGCCCAAATGAACTGGCAAATTGACTGAGAATGCTGCAGTGCGATGGGTCAAGAACTGCCATACACTTAGGAAAATTATGTACTTAGTACATATGTGGAAAGAGACTTTCTTTGTCTTAACTCTTCTAATTTCTATCTGCTTCACAAAAATATTTGCAGTTATTTTGTAGTTTTCGGAATTGCCTGAGAACGCTGCAGATGGGTCAAGAACAGCCATACACTTAGGAAAATTATGTACTTAGTACACAGAATTGTGATATATGTGTGGAGAGAGACTTTCTTTGTCTTAACTCTTCTAATATCTATCTGCTTCACAAAAATATTTGTAGTTATTTCGTAGTTTTCGGATTTTTACGGATTTATTTAAGGTAGAATCTTTTAACTAATTTTTAAAGCAAGAACTGCCATACACTTAGGAAAATTATGTACTTAGTACACATAATGGTGATATATGTGTGGAGAGAGAAATTCATGATCTTAACTCTTCTAATTTCTATCTGCTTCACAAAAATATTTGTAGTTATTTCGTAGTTTTCGGATTTTTACGGAATTATTTAAGCTAGAATCTTTTAACTAATTTTCAAAGCTGATATATATATAGCTATATTTTTGTTAAAAAACTTTATTTAAGTGCTTAAATGTTCGGATTGGTGTAAAACTTCTTTTAAATTCAGTTTTAAAGGAATAGATTTTTATTTAAAATACGTAGAAACAATTAAACTTGTATTCAAACTAAAAGTATTTATTATTGTATTGCTAAAAACTATAGAAAATAATGCAGAAACCAAATATTTAAAGAATTTTTGAACTCAATAATTCATTTTGGACCTCTTAATGCCTCAAAAAAACCACTTCAAAGCCAAATTAATGATGTATTAGAAGTTTTTAAGATAGAACTGCTTAATAAGCTTGTAGATTAGGTTCCAGCATTGCTGGGTTTAAGACATATATAGTGTTTTCTTTGAGTTTGAGAATTTTCGAACTCAAAAATTGATTTTGGACCTCTTAATGCCTCAAAAAAACCAATTCAAATCCAAATTAATGATGTATTAGAAGTTTTTTAGATAGAACTGCTTAATAAGCTTATAGATTAGGTTCCAGCATTGCTGGGTTTAAGACATATATAGTGTTTTCTTTGAGTTTCGAAAGAGATAAGGTTATAATATTAGATATTTCTTGTCACTTACCACTTATATGGCCATTCTCATAGGCATAGTCGCCGTTGTCGAGCCGATGCTTCTTCAGCTGCGGATGCTGGGTGAGATGGGTGGGCGGCAAGGAGAGGCCAACGGGGCCACGTTTGGGCGGTCGACCCGGTCTGGAACTGCGGAATTGCAGAGAGTTACTGTTGGGTTGAAAGCAATGACAATTGTTTTTGTTATCAGTATAAAGCAGCTTGTAGCACAATCGAGATCGGATCACTCGTCAAATATATAGTATATACATATATATATATATAGTTAGTTAATTGGATTTACTTGTGCACATGTGCTGCATAAATATGATATGCTATGATGATACTACAGATAGTTATTTTTTCATGTTTTATATTCAACTTGAACTTGCAGCAAAATTATTTTTGCGCCCCATTGATTTGACCATTACTAGCTGGGGTAACCGATTTAATTATCAACTATAAAAAGAGCTAACAAGTTGAGTTGAGTACAACGAAAACAATAAAATAACTGGAGCAGCGGAGAGGAGCAGGAAAGCAGACAAAAACAAAAAAAATAAGGAAAAATATAAAACTATAATTGGAGTCGCTGGCAAATGGTATTATTTGTTTTTCAAATATTTAAATAAGCCTTTAACAAATACTTGACGCACGTTCGTACTACATGTGTGTAGTACGTACTAACTACTGCTGCGATATGTATTTATTATAGTTGCCACAAAAGAGGCATAAACAAGTTAGCACAGCAGGTTTTATATGGCAAACAACAACTGATGGGTGCAGAGATAAAGCTAAAACAAATAAAACATTAAACTCAAACTGAAATGGAAACTGAAACTGAAACTGCGTCTGCCGCAAATACTTAAAAACTAGATGCAAATACAGCAACATATGCCCCAACAACACAGCACACAATTAAGAAAATGACTCAAATTAAAACTGAAAGAAGCATTTTGTTGGCTTGCGGCAAACAAAGTGAATAAATAATAAACACAGGTAGCTGAAAATGTGGGCACAGATTGAACAGTTTATAATTGTGCGTGTAGATTGTAGATTGTGGATTCTGGAGTTGCAATCGGTTAAGAAGATTGCAAATATTTACAGTTATTTCAACAATAAATAACAAATATTTGCATGTAAGACCCAACAAGACTCAAGATTTAATTGTGCAGCAACAGCAACAGCAATAACAATAATAATAACAATTTTTGTTGACTTGGCCTGCCTGGGTCATGTAAAGACAGGCCAGCCAATGAGTAATCGTTTTAATCTGGGCGAAAGTGTTCTTCATTCTACTCCTAATCTATGACGTACACCAACTGTCTCTCTTTCGGTGTCAAAGTGTCTTCGGTTAATGAATTTATGAGAAATCTGCGAGCGAAAGTAAGGTAGGCATAGACTTGAGTCAACAGCGAACATCCATTGATAAGGGGGCGCCTCACATGCTTGGCTTTTTCATTGGAAAATTTACGGTTCTGACAACTGTCATCTTCTCCGGCTTTGAATTGTGCATACACTTGTTCTTCTGCGAGAAGAAATTGGATTTCCTGGCTATCTGTCCGTTGGGAACGTTTCTCTTGACTTGGATTGTTTTGCTTGCTTTGTTAAGTAGGCCACATATTGAACAAATAGTTGAGAGGTTTTAGTTCTTCCTTATTTTGGAATAGGTCTAGGAATAGGAATATTAGGATAGTTTGGATATGAAGATGTAGATGTAGATGTAGATTAACTATTCACTTATAGCTTATGCATTACTGGAACATCTATCCTACATTGAACATCTTTTGGAGCTAACTTTCAGGAGGTAACTCATCTAGTAACTACTAAGTTATAGCTTATGCATTACTGTAACGTTTCTCTTGACTTGGATTGTTTGCTTGCTTTGTTAAGTAGGCCACATATTGAGCAAATAGTTGAGAGATTTTAGTTCTTCTTTTTTTGGCATACTTTTGGAATAGGTCTAGGAATAGGAATATTAGGATAGTTTGGATATGTAGTTATGTAAAGATGTAGATTAACTATTCACTTATAGCTTATGCATTACTGGAACGTTTATCCTACATTGAACATCTTTTGGAGCTTACTTTCAGGAGGTAACTCATCTACCAACTACTAAGTTATAGCTTATGCATTACTGGAACATCTATCCCATATAGATCATCTTTTGGAGCTTACTTTAAGGCACTTGTATACGGATTTAGCCCAATTGAAGTTGCAGTAAAACTGACAAAAAGAGTTAACGCGACATACATATGCAGGTGATGTATGTATGTATGTAAAAACAAACGTTTAGTCAGGTACAAAGAAACAACAAGTAAGCATGAGGCCGAACCGGTTCGCAGTAGCCAAAGTATAGTAGCTACTTACAACTGCCACAATGCAATTTGCTCTGAGGGCGTAGCAGAAGTAGTCACTGAATGTTGTTGCCTCAATGTTGGCTGAATGTTGAATGCTACCAGCGTTGAATGCGAACCAGTTTGCAGCTGTGTGTTTCACTTCAGTATTATTTCAATAATCAAGGGATAGCTTATAGCGGTTCAAAAACAACTCCTGAAGTCGCCACAAACGGCGCTAAATGTTCCCAATCAATTGGCAAGTTGCAAAAAAAAACAGAAAAAAAACAAGTTAGAAGGCTCTAGTCGAGCAATCCCGAATGGAAGATACCCTGAATCCTATACTTAACGTGTATACGCGCATACTGCATGCTTGACTTAACTTAAATGCTCCATATCTCCGGTGTTTTTCAACCGATTTCAATATAAATTCACAGATTGTCATTATTTGGTCTAATGTTTCAAAGTGCATCACTAAGTTTTCCAAATTCAAGATTTTGTTGTTATCGATAACATGTGTATATCGGAAACGGGAAAAGTTATCGAAAATTCGAAACAAGCTTCTACTGCCTAGGCATAAGCCGAGCCTATGTTCCAAATCTGGAGTCTCTAGCTCTTATAGTCTCTGAGATCGATGGACATGACTATATCGACTCGGCTGTTCATGCTGATCAAGTATATATATACTGTATGGGGTCGCCGATGCTTCTTTCTTTTACATACTGTTCCACAAAACCATTATACCCTTTTTAAACATTTTCAGGGTATAGAAAAACATATCCTACAATTGCGAATCGCAATCGGCAATTGCATAAAAGCTAACTGGGCGTCACAAACATTTGTCAGATGGAGAATTCGAATAAATATCCGGAGCTTAACCCATTGCCCGAGGAGCTCTATGTCTATGCCTTTGTTTGTGTGTGTGTGTGTGTGTTTGTGTATTTGTTCATTTGTCGCTTTCAAATTGGCAAATCAATTAAGTTTATAGCCGCGTTACCACCTTAAATCGACTCTCGGTAGCGTTTTTCAGTTCAAATCAATGGCAAAACGTGAAACGGCAATTAACGTTTTGTACGAAATTTCCATATTTGAATTATGCGATGCGAGGTTGCGTTTTTTAATTGAATCTACAAATTGTAAATTGTTTTTTTATACTATAAAACACTTCGATTCGAGTCGATTGCATGCCAGTTGTCTATTTGGCAAACGAGGCAAAGACTCATTGAATTTCTGAGAAGAAGCCGTCGCATTCGACGCTTAGAAGTCGACTCAAATGTCTTTACTCAAACGGTACAAAGTTAAACTCAAAATACATGTGAAGTATTAGAATTTGCATGTTTGTTCGAAAGTTTCTCCCATACGCAACAATCAAAGCGCAGTTCCAATGCTTGCCCAACTTTGGAAGTCATTGTAGATCGACATGCAAATGCACAAATGACATGGCACATTCACATATCATTTGTTCGCTCATGCTACACTCAGCGAAAAAGTTGTGAGAAACCATGAAAGACGAAAAAGTTATTGAATAAAATTATTTTTTTTTTGTGATTCCTTAAATCAAAATCATAGTTTCTAGCTCAAAAACTCAGTTTTCAAAACCAAACTTGGTTTAATATCGCCGTGAGAAGCTTTTAAGCCGCACGCAATTTGCTCATCAACTCTTACAAACTCCTATTCTGATACAATTATAAATAAATAATTTAAAAATTATCATTTTTGAATTATTTATATATATATATATTTTTTTTATAAAATAAATTCCTATTAAATTCAGAATATCTTTCAAAAGTTTTACACTAAACAGCTCAAATATTTATATTTGATATAAAAATATAAAAATTATGGTTTTGAATTATTTATATATATTTTTTTTTTATGAAATATTATTATTAAAAAATTCCTATTAAATTCAGAATATCTTTCAAAAGGTTTCCACTAACTAAATAATATAAAAATTATGGCTTTGAAATTATTTATATATTTTTTTTATGAAATATTATTAAAAAATTCCTATTAAATTCAGAATATCTTCCAAAAGGTTTCCACTAAACAGCTCAAATATTTATATTTGATATAAAAATATAAAAATTATGGTTTTGAATTATTTATATAATTTTTTTTTTATGAAATATTATTAAAAAATTCCTATTAAATTCAGAATATCCAAAAGTTTTACACCTAACAGCTCAAATATTTTTATTTGATATTCATATATATATATATATATATATATTTATATAAATATTTAACTGTCTTGAGAAAAAAAAACTTTTAAATCTCAACATTGATAAACTACTTAAGTACATCCTGGTTTCTCTAAGTGTACCCATGTTAACTAAGCCTACAATTTGCCCTGAGAGAAAAAACGGGAATATACACAATGGTAATTGTGGGCTTTGCAGTGACAGCACACACACACACACACACATATAAACTACTTTAGCTTAAAGGAAAGTAAAACAAACTGTTTTTTTTTGCAGTTACATTTAGATTTAACAAATGGCTACCTATACTGTGCAAACTAATCATTTTAGTATGCAATAGGTCAGCTAATTGTTTATTAATCAGAAAAACTCACCCACAAAACTTAATGAAATAAACAAAGCTAAGATTTTATCTGTCTATTTGTAGAGTTAGCTTCAAAGTTGTTTAACAAAGTATGGAGTACGAGTTCCCCACTCTTCTTCTTCACCACACTGCTCACTTCCCTGCCTTACCTTTGCCTGCGCTACACCCTTCACTCTCTGCTGCTGCTCTTGCTTGCTGATGTTTCTTCTGCTGTTTTGCTGTTGACTTCAATATTGCAATTGGCGTGCTAATACCTCATTTAGTTCTCGTACTAAAATTACCAGCATGCTACGTCGCGTCCTCCGTTGTTGTTGTTGTTTTTTCCTTTCTTACACACCTATTCAGATATACCTATGTATATATGTACGCCCTGCTCTCCGCCAAATACCCTTCACATTGGCAATTGCCCGTGTGATGCTGAGAGAATATTAGTTGCAATTTTATTTATACTTTTTTTTTGGTGTCTGTGTAATTATTTATTATAAAAATAAATTGATCTATTGTTGCTACATTTATAGTGTTGCTTTTGTTGTTGTTGTTGTTTGGTTACACTCAATTAAGTTGCATTTGCAAAATGCAAAATTACTTCAACAATACCCAAAAGCAAGTCTAGAAAATCTCACATCAGCGAAGAAACTGTAGGAAAATTATGTTTTGCGAAATGGAAAACTGAGCTAAGAGTTTCGAGTTGAAGAAGCTATATATAGCATATAGATTTGTTGGGTTTTAGGTAAGATTTGTAAAGAAAAATCAATTACCTCACTGTTAATAACTCAATTCGAAAGCTCTGAATCTAAAATTGTTTCTATCAATTTTCGCCTGGACCTTCAATTTGCATAGTTGTTGTCTAAAAAGGTGTGGCAACGTCAGAAAGGCAAACAATATGTTGCATTAATCCTACCACACAGCTAAAGTGTGTTCGTGTGTGTGTGTGGCACGCCTACATAACTCACTTTGTGGATGCCGCGCTCAAGCTCAAGTCTAAACGCTCGATTATACACTCAATGTGGCAATGTGGCAAATGTGGCAGAGTGGTTAAGGGGAGACAGCCAACTGTCAAATGAGATCAACTTCAGTTCAACAAAGCGGGCCACAAACACGACAAACTAACTGATGGACTCATCAACTCGACAGATCTGACAGACAAATCGAGTCGATGGAATAAACACATTAAGTACATTGCGAACACGCCCACAAAAAGAGGCAAACAAATATAATATAATATAAAAAAAAAGAAAATATTGCAAAATATATATGTATATATATATATATATATATCTAGTTAGATATTTTGATTTGAACACAAAAAACGGATGAGCTCAAGAGTGTTTTAGAGTGAAAAATAAAAACGCGAAAAGTTCAAAAAAAACCCGACAAAAAACTTATCCAACGATTTGACCCACATCTTTGCGCATTGTTGGCCCAAATGCATTATCCTTTAGCACGCTCTACTTATTATGGCGTTCCTATACAGGACTTCCGCTGCCTTTTCGCATTTTCGCATTTCCGCATTAAGTAATTCATTGAATATATATCAAAAATATATTTATGTTTTCGCTCTAAAAACTCTCAAGTGCGATCGATTTTCGATATTATTATTATTTCTTTTTAACAGATTGCCATAGTTTTTTTTTTTTTTTATTATTATTATTATTATACTTGTGTGTTTACCTCTCTGGTGGCTTGATCGATAGGCATCTGCAATTAAAAAGAGAAGAACAAGAGACAAGAGTGAAGTACATACATAAAAAACACATATGTGCGTGTGTGAGAGTGTGTGAGAGTGTGCTTGTGTGTGTGTTTGTGTGTGTTTAAGCATCGAAAAGGAAAAGGAATGCAATTTTAAAAAATTTCAAAATTATGTTACATTTATGGACAGACGACGGGAAAGCGGGTGTGAAAATGCACACTCCTCAAAGCCCCGCCGCAACACAAACAGAGAAAGACAGAGATAGAGAGAGAGAGAGGGAGAGAGAGGGGACAATAACAGCAACAACAACAGCAACAAAAACAACTACACTTTATAATTACCCCCGGTCCCAGACCATAAACGCAATGGGGTGCACACACACACACACACACACACACACACACACGCACACACACACAACTGAGGCTCCGTCCTTGCTTAACTCTTACCCCCAACCCATTCCCTCACCCCTACCCCCACCCCACACACAACAAAGCCAGACTATAAAACAACTGACAACTGCCTTTAGCGGTTTTGCCAGTTCGCATTTTTAGCCTTTTACCCTTTTTTTTTTCTTTTTCGTTCAGTTTATGCGGACTTCGGCTTGTTCCCTCACAGTTACCCCGTTCCCCGTTCCAAGCGTTCCCCGTTCCTTTTCAATTTTTTCGCCTCTCTCTCTCTGTCTCTGTCAGCGCCCAATTCTGAATTCTGTCTACTTGTTTCAATTTAACGCAAGTCTCTGTTTTTCGATGCTAATAATAGGTTTAACCGCATTTTTAACTGTTCTTCAATTGGTTGAACGCACTCAGCCCTTGAAAAACAACAACAACTTCTTCTTTTTCTTCCACAACAACAACAGCGAGAACAGCGCATGTGTACTGTTGGAGCAATGTTTTACACACAATTAACTATATATATAACATATATATAGATATGGGTTTATCATGGGCTAGGGCTAGGGTTACGTACTATCTGTCCCTGTAGACTACATCTATGGGTGAGCACCAGAAAAATCGTTGTTTTTGTTGTTGTTGCACTAAAACAATGATTATCGCTTTAGGGTGGAACTTTTTTGGTTTTCTTTTGCTGTTTCATGAATGAAAATAGTTGACATGGAACAGTTTTGGTTCTGAATATGAACATAGCTGTTGTTGTAGTGCTAGTGAAATGATCTTATAGTAAATAAAGTATGCTTTCTACAAGATATCGTAAAAGTATTCGAAAGCTAAGAAAATCCTCAACTAAAAATCAATTTCGTTTTAAATGTTGTTCAACACTTTCGCATTTTTAAGAAATGGAATTTAGATACAGTTGTGCCTCGTTAGAGTGGACGAAAACAATGTAGTAAAAGATTGCGAAAAAATATATATTTTATGTTTTTCAACACTGTCAAATGAATTAGAGCTGCATTTTGGACATGTTTACATACAGTTGTGCCTCGTTAGAGTGGACGAAAACAATTGCAAAAACTATTTATGGTTAGTTCTTGGAGATTTCTTAAGAGATTGTAGTAAAAGATTTCTAAAAATATTTATTTTATGTTGTTCAACACTATCAAATGATTAGGAGCTGCATTTTGGACATATTTACATACAGTTATTGTTAGTTCTTGGAGATTTCTTAAGAGATTGTAGTAAAAGATTTCTAAAAATATATATTTTATGTTGTTCAACACTATCAAATGATTAGGAGCTGCATTTTGGACAAATTTACATACAGTTATTGTTAGTTCTTGGAGATTTCTTAAGAGATTGAGTAAAAGATTTCGAAAAATATTTATTTTATGTTGTTCAACACTATCAAATAATTGACAGCTCCATTTTAACATGTTTAGTTATTGGCATTTAGCAAGAGATTTCTAAAAATATATATTTTATAAAGGATCATACCTAATATACAATAAAAATATTCAATTCCTTAAAATAATTGTTTTTTATTTTTTTTAAACTATTTTCCAGCACTTAATAGCCGACATTATATCCAAGGACTTATTAAATATTCTTTCTACCTTATATTTTTATTTTCCCAAGGATTGTAATGTAGGAACCGCCCCAGTTCGAGATAGAACTACTTGGAACTAAAAGTTCTACTTTAGAGGGAGCAAATAGTAAATATTTTTTGCTGTGTGTTGTTATTGCTGTTATTTAAAATCGAACGGAAATGCTTTGACAAGGCAGTGCACGCGTTGAATGTGCAACAACAACAACTGCAACTGCAACTGCAACTGCAGCAATGGTAACTTAACCAACTATAAAGGCCTACTGGCAGAACTGTTGGCCAACTATTGTTAGAAACGTTCACAAATTTACGCAATTGTTATTGTTATAAACAGAATAGGCTGTCAGTGCTGGATGGTGAGAGGGGGAGAGGGGGCGGGAGGTCGGTTTGGGGCAGAGGCAACTGCAGTTACGTTTGCATTGCGTATTTCCGCCAAATGTCAACAGAGCAAAGTTTCCTTGATTAGTTCTTCCAAAGACGTTAAGGAGGGCGTCGTCCGAGAGGGTTCAAAAGTCAATCGATCGAATCGTTATAAACTGATTTGCCAACTAAGTATTTGCCTACACTCACAAAAAATATAATGCCAAACTCTGGAATACAGAAAAATTCAATGGAAAAGCTACACATTCATGTTTTAGAAAATATTAAAATATGATTCAATTGAATTAATTCTAAAACTTAAACTAAAACGTATTTGAAATGAATTTTTGGAACTCAAAAAAAATGTTTTTCTTATATAATATATAAATATTTATGTTTTAAAAAATATTAAAGTATGATTCAATTGAACTAATTCTGATTCTTGAACTAAAATGTATTTTAAATGCATTTTTGCAATTTAAATGTATTTTAAATGAATTTTTGAAACTCAAAAAAATGTTTTTCTTATAGAATATATGAATATTTATGTATTATAAAAAATTTAAATATGATTCAATTGAACTAATTTTGATTCTTGAACTAAAACGTATTTTAAATGCATTTTTGAAACTCAAAAAAATGTTCTTATATAATATATAAATATTTATGTATTATAAAATATTAAAATATGATTCAATTGAACTAATTCTAAAACTTGAACTAAAACGTATTTTAAATGCATTTTTGGAATTCAAACGTATTTGAAATGAATTTTTGGAACTCAAAAAAATGTTTTTCTTATATAATATAAAAATATTTATATTTTAAAAAATATTAAAATATGATTCAATTGAACTAATTCTGATTCTTGAACTAAAATTGTTTTTTAAATGAATTTTTGGAACTCAAAAAGATGTTTTTCTTATATAATATATAAATATTTATGTATTATAAAATATTAAAATATGATTCAATTGAACTAATTCTGATTCTTGAACTAAAACGTATTTTAAATGAATTTTTGAAACTTAAAAAAATGTTTTTCTTATATAATATTATAAAGAGCTAAAGATTGGAGAGCTTAAGAGGTTTTAGGGTATAATCTCTGGATCTACCGAACCAATTTTCAAAATTTCTCTATATATTTTATATATATTTACCCGACAAAATGAAAAGAAATCGCGAAAGTTCGTTTTTTTCTTTGCTTTTTGAAGCATACTATTTTTTTCTGAGTGTAGTAAGTGCGTTTTGTTGTTCCTGGCGCTTTCAAATTGTGAGCTCACGCAATTAAACCCCCCTAGCAGCGATTCCCCGCTGGCAACACACCCCCCTCCCGCTCCTTAAGTGCAAAAACGTCAACAGGAAATAAGTCAAAATTGAACAAAAAAACATTTGCAAGTGAAACGATTTGTTGTTGTTCTTGTTGTTGTTCTTGTTGTTGTTGCTGTTGCTGTTGTTGTTGTGTGGCATTTTCACGTACCTGGCCGTGGTGCAGTCTCGGTAGAGCACATCAAAGTCCTTGCAACAGAGCAGCTTGCAACGATTGACGCCCGGCTGAATGGCGCCCAATCCACGCAATATTCGCACCTGCTCCACATTGCAGACCAACGGGACAATATCCAAACGCTTGAGCTTCGTATAGACGGTGTGCAGGCCGCCGACCAGATGCTTGAGGAAGAGCTCGAAGGCTTGCGGCAGACAGAGCATTGTCTCATTGCTGATGATGAAGGCGGCGACCTTTTGACCCCGATACTCGACCAGCTTGCACTCGTTGGCACTGGGATCGGATGTGGAGATCGGCGGCGGTGAGTTGTACGAACGCGGTGGCACATGATGATGCGCCGCAGCCATCAGTTCGAGCGGCGAGGCATGGTGCATCATTTGCAGTGAGTTGAGCAGGCCGAGGGAGTGCGGCGGCAAGCCGTGTGGCATGCGTGGCGCCAGGCCTGTGGCAAGTGCACCCGTTACATGCGGCGGCGGACTTAGTTGGTGATGTTGCTGCTGCTGCTGTTGCTGTTGTTGCTGCTGCTGTTGCTGCTGCTGCTGTTGGTGTTGCTGGTGTTGCTGTTGCGCCATTTGTGCCATCATCGAGTGGTTCAGCGAGCTAACGGGACTCACGGCACTGCCGTGCCGCGTCGGACTGCTGGCGGGGGAGCAGCTGGAGCCGCGTCCATTGCCCGTATGTGAGTTGCGTCCATTTGGTCGATCATCGGTGGCGCCACGTGAACTATTGCTGCCGTCGCGTCCGCCATTCTGTTGCTGATGTTGCTGCTGCTGCTGTTGCTGTTGCTGCTGCTGCTGCTGTTGTTGCTGCTGCTGCTGCTGCTGTTGTTGCTGTTGTTGAGCTGCTGCGGCGGCGGCGGCAGCTGCTGCTGCTGCTTGTTGTTGCTGCTGGTGATGCATAAGCATTGCTGTCGTATTCATATTGCTGCTGGACAGTAGCTTGTGGGCACTAAAGTTGCTGATGTGATTGTTATTGATTGCTGTTATACTATTGTTGTTGTTGTTGTTGTTCAGCAAACGTTCGTCGATTTGTTGTTGCTGTTGCTTTTGTATCTGTTCACTGTATTCACTTGTCACCGATTGGCTATTGACATTGACAGAATCCATGCTTCGTCATTGGCTTAAATATATTTAATATCTTTGTTGTTGCGCGTTGTTGTTTTAATAGTGTTTGTTGTGTGTTGTGTTTCGGATACACTAAAAAAAGATTGAACATGTTGTTGTTTGGCATAACTAATGAACTTTTAATACATTTTTAATTATTTAGTTGCCTAATGAATGCGAAAAAATCATTTCAAAATCTTTAAAACTCATGAACAAATACTTATTGTTGCTATACGTCTGAATGTGATGAATAAAATAATATAATTGAAGTTTTTATTTATAAATTAAATATATTGCTATTGATTTACGCTAATCTCAGTTGCTAGACATGCTCAAAAATATTCAATATTGTTTGTTTTAAAAATTTAAAACGTTATTTGTAAGGTATAAACACAAACTATTTGCTTAAAAAGTTGTTCCTTTTATTTTAAAAATAAAAAAAACTATTTAAAATATTTTTAAATCAGTTTAATTTTTATTTTCCTCGCTTCTTGCTTCTAATAATATGTTTTCAATTCCTTCATTAAATGTTCTTTTGTTTTAAAACACTTTTTAAAATTATTTTGCTTGTCCTGTTTCCAAAATTTACCTTAATTAATTAAAAGAACGCATTTTATTTGTATTTTATTGAAAGCACTTGTTTTTGATTGATTATTTGTGTGATAGTTTAATTGAACTTTCTCGGATTGCATTCGCAATGCAACTGAATTCTCGATGCGTTTTCAGGCATTTTGAATCAAATAAATGCTCGTCGCACCATCATCAACATCATCTTTATACACAAATCAGAATGCGAACCGACCGACACCGTCTCAGTCAGCAAAACGCCAATTGGCTGAGTGAGAGAACGTAACTGTTACTCGTTACCGTACCGACGGCGTGTCATTGAGCTTTTGCGGGACCGTCTGATGCGGCTGAGGCCACGAGAAGCGCACGAGAGGACGACGGCGACAACTGCGACGACTACGACTACGACTGCGACTGCAAGAAATCAACGAAAACGAATTGCATTCGAATGGGAATCGTCACTCACTCGCACACCCTCCCACACACAAAGGCACATTAATTGGTAATGCTGTTGTTACGCGAGACCGACAGAGCGCGAGCGAGAGAGAGAGAGAGAGAGCGCAAGCACAAGCCCAAACGTACACACACACACGCACACAAATCGAATGTTATTTTTTTTCTTTCTTGTATTTTAAATACACTCACACCATGTTCCGTTATATACCGAGGTACATTTTCGTCAACGATGTCGCGCGAGAGTCGAAAATGGAAATGCGCGCGCAAAAATTTTATTGCATTACCTTCGCTTACGAATGACAAATTCGTAATGAAAGGCGAGCCAAATGTGTTTCGTTTCGTTGCCAGTTTCCAATGTTCGAGCCGAGTCTCGGCGTCCGCAGCGCCAGAGCAGTTGTAGCTGCAGCCCCATCTACATTACATATACACATGCATACATTGATATACATTTGTAGCCGTATGTGTGTGTGTGTGTCTCTCTGTTGTGTGTCTGCGATTGTGCAAAACCCGAAACTATACGTATACGATTGTGTTGCCGTTTGAATTGTACACCAATACAATCAAAAAGTGGGAGTGGTATACAATTCGTACCTCTGTATGCGCGTATGTGTGTGAGTCTGAGCATCCCCGAAAACACAATGACAAACGTAATAAAATACAAACAAAAACAAACACAAATGAAATGAAACACACAGAAGCAGAAACGAAACGACAGAACGAGAACGATGGCTGAGACGGAAGAAAATTACAGCAGCAGAAGCATTCACACACACGTATACGTATATGAGTGTGTGCACATACATACACTGACAGGGCGCTCTCTCACTCATACTTTCGTGAATGAGAACGCTGACGTTGACGTTGCTGTCGCCGCCCAACACAATACACACAGTAACATTCGTTTTATTTATTTTTTCATTTCGTTTGTTGGCTTGGCGTTTTTTGATTGCGACGATTTCATTTCATTTGCGTTTCAATTTCATTTCGTTTCAGGCAACAGTTCGCACTGCTCGCTCACGCTTATTCTTATTGCCGCTGCGAGCATTGCTCTCGCTTACACAACTGGCACATACTACACAAACGTGCACACAGACGGAGCAGGTGGCTTGCAACCAATAAACATGAGTGAGCGTGAGCAGCTCATTTACATATTTGCATTGTATGTGTGTGTGTGTGTGTATTTGAGAGTGAGCGCTGCCCAGTAGCTCGCACTCACTCACTCCAATGGCCGACGTCGCTTATATAAACAAATGACAATTGTTTTGCATTTCTGTTCGTTGGCTGCTGCCTTTTTTTTTCGTCTTCTCTTTATGTCAAAGTAAATTAAAATAAATGCACTGCATTTACAAAAAACTTCGTGTGCTCACCCGACACCCAAACTTCGACTTCGAGTTCGACTCTAACGGTTTGCGCAGCTGCTGCTTAGCGAGAACCTCTTGCTTTATTTTTCGTTTCGCACAGCACATCGTGTATTTATATTTTTTTTGTGTATTGGAAAAGCATTTTAATTTCAATTAAAAAAGTAAATGACAAAGTTTTTTTTACATCTTCCCATCCCTACCGCTCGCTCTCTCCTGCTCGCAATCGCCTTCACCCGATCCTTATTAAGCTCAACTTTTGGGCGTGCAAGTGAGACAGCTGCTGCTGCTCCTGCTCGGCCATCTCACATCTTCAATGCTTTTTTTTTTGTTTTTTTTTTTTTTGTAGGCTATTTGTGGGTTTGTCAACCGTTTTCCGATTTCGTTCGTTTTCTCATTCGTTTCACTGTTTCCATTTCATCTTCGTCGTCACATTTATATTTCTTCTTGCAATTTTTTTGCTTTGATTCTGAACAGTTCGGCAATATCTCGCTTGCACACACACACTCACAGTTTTAAACTTGAAGTGCTCTGTGTATATGCGTGTGTGTGTGCGAGAGGGAGGGTGGGCGGAGGATGCCTAGCAGTACGAATGTCAGACTTTGGGGCTGGCCCTGGGCGTTTATACTTATAATAAAATACCAAATACTTCTCGTTGTCGCACCTTTTGGCATCTGCTGAACACATACACACACACACACATCTATATGTGTACATATGAACGAAAGTATTTGTATGTATGTTATATTCTATGTGCATTCGGGGCGTTAATGCTGTGGCTTCTCTTCTCTTTTTCTGCTCGACTATTATTTGTTCTCAGTGGATGCCGATGGCGATTCTTTCTGTGTTCTGTTTTCTGTGTTTGTGTATCTTATTAAATTTCAGTTGGCACAACCAATCGGATATCGTGCTCTTCTCATTGCTTGCTTTGTTTGTCGCATTTGTTTTTTTCTTTCTTGCATATTTGGCTACTACATACATATGTACGTGACATATGTATGTGCACGTGAATGTGTTTATGTATGTATTGTATGTACATACGTTTATAAATGTGTTCATGCTTTTTTTTATACTTTGTATGTTTTCTTCTATATAAATGCTTTTTTTAGCATATATAAGTAAATATTAATTTTTATTTGTTCTGCAGATGTTCGTATCTAAATATTAATCCATAAATTTGTTTTTTTACAGATGAATGCAGACTCAATGGTATTAATTCTTAGCTATCTTATTTGACTTCTTTTTCAAGTTCTATCGATTTTCATTTATAAATTCATACGTTTAAGATTTTGATAAGAGTTTTTTTGAATCCATAAACAATTTACATGTACACAACAACAACCTTAATAACATTATATAAAATCCTAGACCCAATTATTTACTTGCCTTTAATTACTGAATAATTCTTGGCTCTGAGATTCAGTTCTTTAGTTCCTTCGATTCTGAAAATCAAATTACAGAAAGAATAATTAAACTATGCATATCTTAGGAACAATTGGAACCAGGAACAATGATTACCGAATATTTTTTTTTTGGCTTATTTTTAAAAATCAATGCCTTGACCAAGTAATTATCTACAAAAACTTAGCTTTAGTTTAGGCTCGGATACGTATATTTTCTTATGTTAATTACTTAACAACAAAATTATATTTTGGTGAACGGTTTTAGATGATCTTATATGAAATTTAACGGACATAAAACTGTATATTTTTATAATATCGAACATACCTTTGCATAGGTCTGAGTATAACCATCGGACACATCCCGAAATTACAAGTTAATATTTGCCGGACACCTGCTGCAGGCCGCTTCTACATTTATTGATTAAAAGATTCTTAAATAGGTAAGAAATAAACTGAATATGCTGCTTAAATAGGTAAGAAATAAACTGAATATGCTGCAAAATAATTTGAATGTTGACAAAGCGCGCCAAACACTCACGGCGCAAAGCTGTGTGCTACACAACGATTAGGTTGCGTTTAAAAAAATTTAAATGGTAACCCTAAGGCATCAGCTGCACTGTAAAAAACAATTTGGTCACCTTAATTTCTTAAAAAATCAAGAACTTTATATTTTGCTTTATCAGACATTTGTTTTATTTTGTTTTCGTGTTTATCAGAATACAGCACGCTGTGTGTTTGCTTACAATTAGCTATCAAAATTAATAAACATAAGTCGTGTCGTGTAATTAAATACTAAATAATCTGCATTTAAATAATGGTTTTAGTTTCCAAGAATGCAGATGGGTTGTTTAAATGGCATATTACGTACTCATAAGTATAACAAGAATACGTCAATAATATTTTGGAATTTGAATATTTGATTCATAAATAAAAACAAAAAAACAAACATTTGGTATTTTTGCAACCAATCCGCATTAGATAAAAGATATCGATAAAACGTAATCATCGATATAGCATCGATACAAATACTCATTCTTTCTTTCATTTCATAAGCACGCGACGCTGCCCGTCGGGTCAAAATTTAGGATTAATTTAATAAATTGCTAATATGCTGCAATAATATAACTTATTGGCACGTGCACTACAACTGGGACTCTTCGGCAATCATAAACAATACATTTCTGTGGCTGCAAATTAAATTAAAGTAACGGAGCGAGCTACACACACACACACATTTTCACAACACGGAAGGTTAACACAAATACAACCACAAAAAAAAAAAATAAAATAATACACACGAAATTGTTGCTGACGCAAAACAAAGGAAAAGAAAGCACAGGTTATTTGTTGCTGCGCATGGACGACGTCATTGAAATAAGCGATAGCGAACGCGAGGAAACCTCATCAAGCTCAGATATGGAAGTGGAGCTGCCCGCAGAAGTCGCCGATATTGAGCAGATTGTGCCCAAAGATGCGGCAACGTAAGTAATGACAAATTATAAATGTGTGCTTGTCCTTGCATGCTTACATATGTGTGCATGTATGGGTGTATGGGTGTGCCTTTCGATACTTTTTTAGTTGGCAAATCAAGTAACTATTATTATGTGATCTGACATTCTGCAAGGGTATTTCTAAAACCTGTTCTTTTCGTGTTCTTCATTTCGCAGAAATATATAGAGAATGGCCGCCAACGCAAAACGCCCAATCTCATAATTGGTCTCCCCTTCAACCCCTGCCCCCCCTGTCTTCGCTGCTAGCACGGCCCAATTCAATTTGTTTCTTTTGAGAAACAAGTTTTTCGCATGGGATTTAAAAGTGTGCTAAGCTTTCGTTAATTTCAAAAAGCCATGAAACAGTGTTACCAAGGATTTTGTCGAGTTCAACGCTTTTTTAACATGCTAAATGAACTCATTATTTGTATCAATATTTGGTGAACCGGTGAATCATATTTGTTTCGTAATAAATATTTCAGTTTTAAGTTTCTGGTTTTTCTAATGTTTACAAACAATAGTTTGTTTGTGTCATAGAAGCTTAAACAAAATTGGCAAATATTATATTTATTGATTCGAGACATTTATAAAATGCTTTATTGCCCTAAATTACCCCAAAAACTGGCGTGTTTTTTCCCCCAATAAATCGAAATTCCAGCTAAATTTCTTGACGTTAGTCATGCAATCATCAAAATGTTGTTGTTCAGTTATAATGCTTGTCGTAAGACATTAAGATGTTTTGAGGAAACTCGTTTATTTTCCATTCTCTGTCATATGAATCATCTTCTTTTTAGCTGTTAGTTTAACCAGTTAGCCATATTGGGAGATGCCACGCTCCTAAGTATCTTTGTCTATATGTTGAATACTTGTTGTTTGTCTTTCCTAATTTCTTCTTGCTATAGCTTAATTGAAAGTAAACAACAGTTTTGTGCAACATTCCAAATGTGGCAATAATCAATTTCGATAATACTTCCGCTACAATTTAATCAACACGTTTCAAACTGATCAATAATATATATAAAGTCAAGTGCTTATAACAATTCATTGCCTTTTACAGAAGGCGGACAACGTTACACTTGACCCGCGCAAAGCCGTATACCATTTTTGAGTGTTTTTTCAAAGTCGTCCAAACGATTTTCATGGCCAGCAGTGTTATATTTGTGTTGCCAAAAAAAAAAACGTATGCACTGCTTAAGATTCTTTTTCTTTTGATCTCTAACGTAAAAGTGTGCGAAAAAATGTGTTATACACTTGCCGAGTGTATTACGATTTTCCTAGTAAATTTGTAGCACTTGAGGAAGTATTTAAAATAAAAAGTTATGTTCATTAATGACTCCTTTAGGACAATGTAAAGTGTCCAGGACATGCTCTCACAAAAATAAAGCTTCTTGTTAAAAGTTGCACTTGCAAAGGTGTGGTACAAAGTCTTTTTGGCCGAAGATCGTATTTCGTTTCATAATGTTCCCAAATTGCATTCCATTTGCAATGCTCACCTCTCTCTCTATGCTGCATACATGCAAACATTTGGGCGTTCGTGTGCGCGCTCTCTCGCTCTCGCTTCGACACGTTCTTCGTTAGCTTTATTGCGTTGCGAACATTTATGTCTGCATTTATTCGCAGTGCGTTTTTGTCATCGATGTAGTTCTCGTCGTCGCCGTCGTCGTCGTCGTTGTCGTCTTTGTCATTCGGTAGCTCGGATCGTTTTTCTCTTGACTGGGCGAAATTAATCAAAGCACACACACACAGACAGACATTCGCACACACTTACAAACACATGTTTACGAATTATAATAATATCATTTTTTTTTTGCTTAACCCACGCGTATAGATAATAACGCTGATAACTTGTTGTTGGTTTGTGAATCGTTTCTAGCTTTGCATTAAATGTTATAAATACTAAAGGCAAAATTTCAGTTTTAAAACACAATTATTTGTATCGTGAAAGTGTGTCAAACAAAACAAAATAAAATCAAATAAAACGCGCAGTTCAAGAGGAACGAATTAAAGCAACAATTAATCATATCAATATCAATATCTGTTAATCAATCTATACAAACTCGAAGAAAGTGTAATATGTTTTAGTAAGTTGCGTTTGTATTTTGCCAAGTGTACGTATTTTCGCATGCATGCATGTACTAAAAGAAAAACCGCAAGAGTGCTCGGTACTTCGAACTGGGTACGAGTACATACATACATACATATGGGTGTGTGTGTGTGGATCGCACCACGTGTTAATGTGTGTATGAAATTTAGAACACTTTCTTTGTTGGCTTTTTTTAAAGAATTTTGTTGTAGTTTAATTATGTAAAACTCAAAAGGGAATGCAAGAAGTAATGAAAAATGTTTAAATAATATGTTACACTTCTAAAATAGGGCAACACTCCTGTCAGAACGTTCTAGAATTGTGTAAATTCAATTCAAAGGTCATTTTTGAATATACAACAACACAGCTGCAAATTCCTATGTGTGTCGCTTGTGGCACTTTAGAATTTTTGGGTGTGTCTCTTGAAAAATGCAACCCAAAACTGCAACAAATCAAATGTTGAGGTACAAACATGTTTATTTGCATATATATGTCTAATGGAATTCCCAAAATATCTGAACTCAGACCAGATTTTATTAGCTAATCAACATTTTATTAACTTTTCTCAACTTCTGTTGCAGCATTGCTGAAGAGAAAAAGAAACTGGGCAACGATCAATATAAAGCACAAAACTATCAGAATGCCCTCAAACTGTATTCGGACGCCATATCACTGTGCCCCGATTCGGCGGCATATTATGGCAATCGTGCCGCCTGCTACATGATGCTGCTCAACTACAACAATGCTCTCAACGATGCTCGCAATGCCATACGTCTCGATCCCAACTTCGAGAAGGCCTACGTGCGTGTCGCCAAATGTTGCTTGGCCCTCGGCGATATCATTGGCACGGAGCAGGCCGTGAAAACGGTGGCCGAGCTGGATCCACAGAGTACGGCATTGAGCGTCGAGGAGCAGGCTGTGCAAAAGCTGCGGCAACTGGAGACAACAATACACAACAATTATGACTCACAATCGTATCGGAATGTGGTCTTCTACTTGGATAGTGCACTCAAGCTGGCGCCAGCTTGCCTCAAGTAGGTCTATATGCAGTATCTATTCCAAATTGTGTTTAACCATCCGTTTTGCTTATAGATATCGCTTGCTGAAAGCCGAATGTTTGGCGTATCTGGGACGTTGCGACGAGGCATTGGACATTGCTGTTGGTGTTATGAAACTGGACAGCACCTCGGCAGATGCGATTTATGTGCGTGGTCTGTGCCTGTACTATACGGACAATCTGGAGAAGGGCATATTGCATTTTGAGCGTGCCCTGCAACTGGATCCCGATCATCAGAAATCGAAGGCGATGCGCAGCAAGAGCAAACAGCTCAAGGAGATGAAGGAGAATGGCAATATGCTGTTCAAGTCGGGACGCTATCGCGAGGCGCATGTCATCTACTCGGACGCCCTGAAAATTGACGAGCACAACAAGGATATCAACTCAAAGTTGCTCTACAATCGAGCGCTGGTTAATACCCGGATCGGTGCATTGCGTGAGGCTGTTGCCGACTGCAATCGTGTGCTGGAGCTGAATGCACACTATCTGAAGGCCTTGCTGTTGCGTGCGCGTTGCAACAACGATTTGGAGAAGTTCGAGGAGGCGGTGGCCGACTATGAGACGGCACTGCAGCTGGAGAAGACGCCGGAGATTAAGCGCTTGTTGCGCGACGCAAAGTTTGCGCTGAAGAAGTCAAAGCGCAAGGACTACTATAAGATACTGGGCATTACGCGCAGTGCGACGGAGGATGAGATTAAGAAGGCGTATCGCAAGAAGGCATTGGTTCACCATCCAGACAGACATGCCAACAGCAGCGTCGATGTCCGTAAAGTCGAGGAGCTCAAGTTCAAGGAAATTGGCGAAGCGTACGCCATTCTGTCGGATGCCACAAAGAAATCGCGATATGACAATGGCCATGATATCGATGACCAAATGCAACGTAATTATTGATTAAAGCAAACTTGAAATCATTGTTGATTCTAAATTGAAATTATTTTTTCTACTTACAGCCGACATTGATCCGAACCAAATGTTCCGCTCATTCTTTCAGTTTGGCGGCAATTCGTCCTTTAACTTTGATTACTGAACATAAAAGTAAACCGCCACAGCAGTTGATGATCCACATTGCCACGTTTATGCGGCAACTTGATGAAGCACAAATCAAAAAGTCTTTGCATTTTACACACATCAAATACTTTGTTTTGTCTTAACAGAAACCACTTACCTTACCCCTTACCCCCCTCGTCATAAGGCCAGAGATTCAATAATATTGCTGTTTATTTTTTTATATATATATCAATAATTATGTTTTTTGCTGTTGGCCTTAAGCTTCCTCTCAGTTTGGGACTCAACAAATAATCGTTAAAACATATATATATGATAAATTGTAAAATAACTCAAATCTTCAACATTTGATGATTGGAAATCTAGGCTATTTGTGTAAGTGGGGTTAACAATAATTTATTAATTGATTGCCGTTGCCTTTTTGACTGTGTGTGCGTAATCCAATTGAATTTGTTTTAAGCAGTGTCGCGATAAGTTTTATTATTAAGTTTAAAAATCAACAAAAATGTTTTAGGCAGCAAAACAAAACAAAAAAAAAGAATTTGAAATTGTGTTATTATATCGAAATATACATCAAAAACACAAATAATAAAAATAGTTCAAATAAATTTTCCAAGTTGTTTTTTACTTTTTTGAATAAGTTTCAGATTTGTGGTAACTACAAGACGGAATATCTCAGGAGCTTTTTAAAATTCTCATTACACTTTTAAAAGTATATATAAAGATATAATAAATTATGCTTACCATTTAATAATCCTTTTGAAACTATTTTTCCAACCCTTTTTTTAAGCCCCCAAAATAAGCAAACAGTTAAATTTGTTTTTGTTTCTGATTTCGTCTATATTTGCACCAATAAAACACTTAATAAGTTTTTTTTTAAAATGACTTTTGACATTTGTATATGTGTGTATGTGTGTGTGCGTGACAAACTTGCTTCGAACGCAGTGTTGGAAAGTGTTTAAACACTGTTTTATGTACCTACAAATGTCAAACGGGAACATTTGAATATTTGTTTTGCCATTTTGTAGTGTTTTTTTCAAACATCTTTTTCTCTCATTTACATGACTAATTTTTTTGCCCATTTTTGTTTGTTTCTTTGTATTTATTTAAATTAATTTAATGTATTTCATATTAGTTTAATTTATGTTTTTTGTTTTTTTTGCTTTGCATATCTAAACTACTTAAACATTATGCAAACATCATTATGACCTAAATAAAAGATGCACGCAAAAAATGTACAATAATAATATTACAATATATATTTATTTATAATAGTGTATTTTGTTGTTGGTTTGGTATTTTGTTTATCGTTTTATATTTTTCATTATGTTAACAAACTAGTGACGACGTCATGCATAGCTTTAGTTATACACATACATATACATATTCATATTCACACACATTTTTACATACGTTACTTGTATTGGTTGGTATCGGTTGCTGTATTGATTGGTGTTGGTAAGTTAACGACCAGACTTAAATGACTACAAAAACATTTCTTTTTGTTTTTTTCAAAATAAGGTACAATGATATTTATATATATATATATATATATATTTAGATTTACACATCCATACATTTATAAAAAACGAGTAATATAATGTAGTCTAGTCGTGAGTGTCCGACTAGCAGATACCCTGTACCCAACTGTCAAAAGTTATAAAAATCTTCTTAAAAATTATATTTTAATTTATAAATTCAAGTTTTCAAATTTAAGACGCTTAATGTCTTACAACTTTAATATCTAACGCTATTTTGCCTATCGATATTTATCGATAACAAAGTCAGTTAGCTTTAAATGTTTTTTGACACTCTACAAATTTGAATTAGGTACAGAATATATATAAATATACAAAAAAACATATACATTTAGATATTTATCCATAGGTGTTATATATACAAAAGTGCAATGATTCTTTAAACCTAAAAACCCTATACATATATATGGTGAGCTTTTCATTATTCAGCACTTTTTTTACCCTATCAACGGTTTTTCTTTTTTGTCAGTTTCTTTTTGTTGTCTTTTCAAAATTGGACTAAAGATTTTGTTTCTTTTTATCCGCAATTTAGTTGTTGTTATCTTTGAGCCTAGTAAAATATGGCCGGATAGTATGTGTTAAATGGGCTATTTTGTTTCCCCCCCTCCCGCGCCTTAAACCAACATGGCAAATGCTTTTCCTGTAAGATTAGCTTTTCTTCTATATGTTATTGTAGGTGGTATATACATATACATATATATATGTATAATGTATTTTTTCTTTAAAATTAATACTGAGATTCTGTCAGTTAGTTTGTTTTGGGCTATAGTATTGAAGCAATTTAGTAACTGTTTCTTATTTATATCTTGTTTATAGTCTGTCAAACTTTTCTGTCGTTTCTTTTAATTTGACATTCTTGTAGTTTATTTCTTTCTAAGTAACGTTGCCTCCCCCCCTTGCGCTTTGTACCGTTTGTCTAACTAAAAGTAAGTTGTACTGTTTGTTTTTTTTACTATTATAATTTTTGTTCATTCTGTTTTTGAATACACTTGCCAGAAAGTATTTGAGGTTTGCTTGAGAAGTTTGAAGACATTTCAAACAGTTTTATGAACAAATATGTTCAGTTAGAGGGTTTTCAAGTATAGTATTTCTGAGTTCCAGAAGGAAAAATCGAGAATTTCCTTAAGGATAGTAAGTTAGAGGATTTTCAAGCATAGAATTTCTGAGTTCCAGACTTTTACATCATAAGTAAAGAAGGAAAAGTCGAGAATTTCCTTAAGGATAGTAAGTTAGAGGGTTTTCAAGTATAGTATTTCTGAGTTCCAGACTTTTACATCATATGGTAAGAAGGAAAAATCAAGAATTTCCTTAAGGATAGTAAGTTAGAGGGTTTTCAAGTATAGTATTTCTTAGTTCCAGAAGAATATATCGAGAATTTCCTTAAGGATAGTAAGTTAGAGGGTTATCAAGCATAGAATTTCTGAGTTCCAGACTTTTACATCATAAGTTATGAAGGAAAAATCGAGAATTTCCTTAAGGATATTAAGTTAGAAGGTTTTCAAGCATAGAATTTCTGAGTTCCAGACTTTTACATCATATGTTAAGAAGGAAAAGTCGAGAATTTCCTTAAGGATAGTAAGTTAGAGGGTTTTCAAGCATAGAATTTCTGAGTTCCACACTTTACATCACTTACATCCACTTTTACATCATAAGTAAAGAAGGAAAATCGAGAATTTCCTTAAGGATAGTAAGTTAGAGGGTTTTCAAGTATAGTATTTCTTAGTTCCAGAAGAATATATCGAGAATTTCCTTAAGGATAGTAAGTTAGAGGGTTTTCAAATATAGTATTTCTTAGTTCCAGACTTTAAATCAGAAGTAAAGAAGGAAAAATTGAGAATTTCCTTAGGGATAGTAAGTTAGGTGGTTTTCAAGTATAGTATTTTTTAGTTCCAGACTTTTACATCATAAGTTATGAAGGAAAAATCGAGAATTTCCTTGAGGATAGTAAGTTGGAGGGTTTTCAAGCATTTCCGAACATTCTTCCATGTAACTTTCTCATAAAGTTAACTTCAAAACTACTGCAAGGGTATTTAAACTTCGGCATGCCGAAAGTTGTCAAACTTTTCTGTTTTCTGACAGTTTTTCTAGAATAGTGTGGAATTACGTTTACAGTTAACCGTATTATTTGCCATGTTGCAAAGCCAATTGCAATCTGAATCCCCATTCCAATCCCCATTCCAATCCCAATTCCAATCCTCATTCCAATCCCAATCACGGTGCCATCATCATTTGCATCTTCTCCCGATTACCCACATTTAAACCTGCTAAACCTAAACTATTACTCGTCCACTTCCGCAGATGCCAGTGTCACTTGGGCTGAATGCAGGCGGTTCGCTCCAGTTCATTGAACTGGCCGAAGTAGAGCACCTCCCCGATGAGCTTCTCGGCAATGATGCGCTGTGTACGATCCATGGTGCGCAGCTTCATCGACACGTTCGATCCAATGAAATCGCAATCATCTCGACTGAGGCTGTCGGCGTAGAGGGCGGCGGCAGCGGCTGCCGCGGAGCTGGCGTCCTGGGCGGAGGCGCTGCTCTTGATGTGGCCGGGACTGGCTGCCGATTCGGTGGCCTCATCGCCATCCGCATCCGCATCCGCATCGGACATGCTCTCCCTGGAGCTGAGCAGCGAGTTCATCAGCAAGTGGCCGGCGGCACTTGAAGCTGCCGTCAATTTGCGCATATTTAGGGGCATCGATGTGGCGCCACTGCTGCCGGGGGGCAGAACAAAGGCACCAACGAAATTGGCTTGAGCCTTGGCCTGGGCCACGCGCAGATCCTGTGCCATGTCCGAGTGCAGGCGACTCTCCTCGGCGGCGGAGGAGCTATAGGAACGATGGGAGTCGGGGGGTGGTGGCGGTGCTGCTGCTGATCCCGAGACGGACGGTGCATGAAAGTAATCAACGAGCTCCGGCTTAATGTCCAGCTCATCGGGATGATGTTGGCCAAGATGTGTGGGATGTGGATGTGGATGTGACATGTGCTGAACGTGATGCAGCTGCTCGTGCGCATGCCGCGGCGTTGTTGCACGTGCCGCCGACGGACTCGATTGCAGCAAATGATTCTTATGCGCCTCATGCATATTGGTATTGGTATTGGGTATGGGACTAGAACCGGCCTCGCTTAAAGCCGCCGCAACACCAGCACCTGCAGCAGGATCATTGCCCGATTCAGCGCCCGATTCATGTGGATTACTAATCCTGCCATCTATGCTACCACTGCCTCCTACCCCGCCTCCGCCGCCACCAATGGCATTGGTGGAATGCGGCGATCGTCGCTCCACTTTGGCCGCCAGCTGTCCCAACGCCGCCGCTGTTGCCTCGTCCCTTATGTGGTTATCCTCGTTGTCCGAGGTATCGATGGTCTTGTGAGGACTCTGCTGGAAATCGCTGCTGCTGCTGCCACCGCCGCCGATGCAAGTGTAGGGTGTATTATTCACACCACCATAGGACATTGGCATCGAGACGCGCAACTGTTGTTGTTGTTGTTGCTGAGGATTGGGTGCTCCACCTGCTCCGGAATTGCCTATGGGCGGTGAGTATTGACCGGCAGTGTTCCAGCTATCCAGCGTTTGACTACTCGCTATCAGCAGTGGTATATTAAGGCCCATCTGCAAAAATGAAAAAAAAAAAAAAACAAAAAAAAAACAATTTTTTAGTTTTCTAGTTTTTGTTAATTTTCAAACTAAATAATATTTTCGTGCGCCTAAAAATAACCGAAAAACTCTTTTTCAAGTTTTTTATTATTTTTATGGATCTTTTTCTTCTTCTTTAATCATAACTCAACTCATATTCTGTATAATTTACAGCAACAAAACTGATCTACAAAAACAAACACTTAAGTTCATGTATCATTAGTATGTAAAAATAGCTCAAGCTAAAAAAAATAGCCAACAGCTATAACAGAGTATAACAGAAAGTATAACAAATGGCCGTAGGATAAGTTTAAAGAGCCCAACGCTTCAAAGCTATTATTATTACATTTAACACAATAATCACATTAAAAAAAAACAAAATATTTAAGCTTTGATTGATAAACCAAATGACAACAAAATAAATCATTTTAAAACACAATTTTTTTCACTGCGCATCCCGCTTAAAACGACACAAAGAAAAAGCGACTGCGATAATCAAAACAACAGACTGAGCTTTCAGAACATGAGCTTTTTAAACAAGAGCTTCAAAAACAACAAATTCACACTCACAAGGCAAATAGAAAACAACAACAACAGAATGATGTCAAAGAGTGTCGCAGAAAAACATTTGCTGTTGTTGAAAATGTGCAAAATAATATTTGTTGAGCATATTTAGTACAGTTGTAGTTGTTGTTGTTGCTGCTGCTTCGGCGCTGATATCAGTTATGTTTATGCGCTGATTGGTGTTGTAATTCATAGTCTTAATAAAAAAAAACTTGAATTCAACAATAAAACATAGAAATAATATATTATTATAGACACTTTTGTTGCTATTAAACGACGCGACGACGACGACAACGCAACTTGAATTGTCGAAAAATTCTAGCGGCGTAGTAAGTTGTTTTTTTTTTTCGAATAGCAGCAGAGGCCGACAAACGGCGAAAATGTGAGAGAGTGAGAGGGAGTTGAGAGAGCGGCAGCAAAACAGAGAGTGATGCAATGCGTTGTTGTTATTGCATATTTATATACGGACACGCGAAAAAGTGGAAGAATGAGCGAGATGGAGATTGTGAGCGGCATTTAACGGTTCAAAGATTGTATTTTTAATTATACTCTGTTTCTGAAACAAAGGAACAAATGGTGTATATTGGGTTTTCACGAAAAGGCAAAGTATTCTGATTGCAAAATATACTTATTTGCTGCCTATTCGCTTATGGCACACTTTTCGTACTTGTTTTAATTCTACAAGTTGTGAAAATATATTTACAACACAGGACGAAAACGGGAAATATGAAAAGCTTTTTAGCAGCAGGTTCATTAATATTAACAACCTACCCCACGGTGATAATGGTGGCGACATAATGTAACAACAAATATGTTAATGACGATCATCGAGTCGATCATTCTCTCTCTCTCTCTTGAAACTTTGGATCGCGGTGCGGCTGCTGGCGCTGGAGCCTAGAACTTTCTACAATTCACAAAAACAACTCGTCGAGTGATATTTGCTTTGTCGTTTTACTATTTTTGCCTTTGTTGTTATTTTTATTGCTGCAGCTGTTTGTGTTGTTGTTTACGTATATTTAGAGCCAGCGTGTGTATGAATGTTGTATGTGTGCGCGTGTCTGACTTGTTTGCGTGCCCGCAGCCCAAACAAAAATTAACTCTCTCTTTCTCTCTTTCATGAGCAAACGTACTGTGTGTGTGTGTGTTTGTGTGCGTGTGCAACTGAAAAATGTAAACAAACTGATTATCATCCAATCCAATGAATAATAACAACAACAACGGCGACAGCAACCACGATACGAACCACGTCAACTATTCCTTTTAACACTCCATGAATACTACTCACCACACCAAACGACAGCCCTTCTCGACAACTCTCCACCTCTCTCTCTCTGTCACTCCTTCTACTTTCAGCAATGAGTGTCGCTGCTCACGCAAATGTTTATGAAGTACTATACGACATTTTTGTACAACAACGCACACAAACACACCTACACACAGACTCAACTGATACACTAACATTAATGAAAACTTCAGAAAACCAGAGCTTGTGCATTTTGCCGTTTTACGTCGCGTAAATGTGAATGAGCATCGTCGCCTGCTGCTGCTTTGCTCATCGTCACCGCTATTCTTGTTGTTGTCGTTTTCGTCTTTGCCTTTTCGTGTGTGTGTGTGTGTGGTCATGTATTCCCCCGTTAACTCTGCGTCTGTTTCTCTAACAAGGCGTTTGACAGGGGGGATTTACATACACATACAATTGGAGGGAGTTGTAAAATTAACAGCGAAGCAATGGAACTGTAAGTTGACAATAATAGAGTTGCCATCTCGGCGGACAACTTGTCAATTTGAGAGTTGTTGACTGTTACGCAGCATATAAGTTGAAAAAGAGCAACGGATCTTCATTCTTAAACATTTCTAAGGAAATTTAGAGCAAAGTAGTTGTGTATTAGAAAGGTGGGCATAAAAATCCCACTAAAACGAAAGCTCGCAAAACATTTAAAGGGATATTGTATAATTCACCATTATTTTTCGGCCAATTCTGTTTGTTTTTCCACTAAGCATCGCTTCTTTTGTTTAAAAACAACATGTGAATGCATGTTTGTGTGTGTGTGTGTGTGTGTGTGTACGTGTTTTCTCGTTACGTCCTTCTGCCATTTAGAAAGATGCCCACCCAAATAGTTTCACCTTCTTTTACCCAAACCAAAATAACCCAAATTCTTGCAAAACTTTCACAATAACAAGCTCCTCCCTTTGTATGCCATATATACTCATTCGAAATGTGAGAAAGGGGTATAATAAGGATGTAAAATAATTCCAGGAAGCCTGTGCATTCCTTAAGGTGTTTATTATTTCCTACTTTAAGTAATATTAGAGACATTTTTATGAGATTTTGTGGTATCGATAGCTTTACACTCAACATTCATCAAAAGTTTTCGTTTATTTTTTTTTTTTCTCTTTTATTTTTTTATTTTTTTTTTTATTTAATTTTTTTATTTTATTTTTTTTAAATACTTTTTAAATAAAGCGTATCTTGTAGTAAAGCAAGCTCTACATTCGCACCTTCACCCCGTCTACCCCATCCATCAGACGATTTCCAGCCAAGCTGGCAACGCTGCGCGCACAGCTAAACAACTTTGCAATGAATGAGTAAACAAAAACAAACGCCAACGTAGGCGTCGCAGTCGACTTCGCAGTCAGCGTCTGCATTTCTGCTGCTGCTGCTGCTGCTGCTACTTTGACGATTGCTGCATATTTGCCTTGCACTTTTCAGACCCGCCTCACCGCAGGGGACTCCAAAGCAGGCATTTTAAAAAGCGCATGCGAGAGAAAACAATAACAAGAACAACAACAACAGTAAACGAAAACAAAAATTACAGACAGCGCAGCAATAACAACAACAGTTGCGACTGCTCCAGCTACAAGGACAATAGGAAGCAGGCAATGCATTTTATAAACACAAACAAACTGAAAAACAAAAAACTGTGTGGATTACTACTCGAGGGTAGGCCACAGGGACGGGGTGGTTGGGGGGCGGGGAGCATGTTGTTGTGTGTGCAGTCAACGCGTGTGGCGAGCATCGCTGCCAGCGTCGCTGCTTGCTGTTGTTGTTGTTGTTATGTGGTGTCTTGGAGAAAATGCCGCAACAAAACAGTTGTAAAATATGAGCAAAAAAAATAAAACAAACATACACATAAACGCATGCATGTACGTTCATGCACAAGGAGTGGGCGTTTGTGGTATCCACACGCAAATAATAATAATGGCGGAAAGAAACAAAAACAACCCACCCACCCAACCAACATTCAACTGGAGATTGTAACTGTAAAAAGTGCAAGCAAGCAAGGTGCGAGAAATTTGTGTTGTGCAAAGTAAAAACCCCAAAAGAAGAATGGAATTTCTTTTGCATTGTGTGCTTGTGCACGTGTGTTTGTCTGTGTGTGTGTGTGTTCTTGGCAAAAATAATATGAAAAGTCCATTGCGCTCAGCTACATATTAAGCAATACAAAACTGACCGACATGCACAAAAACAGAAGTAGAAGAAGAAGAAGACGAAAACAGGTGCCACGCTTAACAACTTCTTTGTGTTAAAAGACGACCGAAAATTGCATTAATTTTCTAGAAATAACAACAGCACAGCGTAAATGAAAACAGCAGTAACTATAACAATACTCTGGCTGCTTGGCATTTTGTTTTGATAACTCTGTCAAACAGCAATAATAACAACAACATCAACAACTACAACAACAACAACAACAGCGGCAACAGTAGCAAAACAGTGGAACGAGTGAAAAACCGCAGGCGCAAGTAAAAACAAGTGTTTGCCTGTACTAAATGCTCGACGAGAATATATCCTGTTCGCCGAAAATCTCTTTATGTCATTTGACAAATAAAACTGTTATAATTATTAAGATATGTGTAAGAAAGAGATCAACTGCTTACAAAAGTTTTATAAAGTTTTGTTTGCTTTGCACAAACTTCCTTTTTACCTATTTAATGCAGCTACAGGGTATAACAAAAGTACACAAGGAAAACGAACAACAAACGAATCACAATCACTACACACACATACTAACACATCACGCACGTATAAATACATACGAACGTACGTAAACATAAGGTGAACGAGAGCGAGGCAGAGAGAGGCCACTAGGCAACCACAAAACAAAACATTACAACAACAACAATAACGCTGGCGCAAGTGCTACGCGCATTTCGCCGTGCAAAACAAACATTTCATCACAGACGAAAAAACAGAGCATGTGAGCGACAACGGCGGCGACGAAATGTCAGCAGCGTTCCCTTGTCCCAGCCCCCCACCAAACCACCTCGCGCACCCACAACACACACGAAAGCTTGCTTGCCTGGCGCGACTAAGCAAATACATATGAACACCAACAACAGCAGCAACACAAACAAAACACACACACACACCGTAGCTACATTTATATTTAAATACATGTGTATATGTATGCATGTGTGTGCACAGATTCTCGCGTAACTGAGGGCAATACCTCACGCACACAGCGCCAAGTTCCTTAGAAAAATTTATGCGTAAAATTTTAATTCTGTTTTGATCGTCAATAACAAAATACATATGTACATGAACAAACATACACACACCCAGACGAATCAGACAAACGACTGCGAGAGAGATAGCGAAAGAGAGCGAGCGAGCGAAAAAAAAAAACAGCAAGTCACTTGCGCACATGGCATACCGTTTGGCTCTCCCGTGTTGTTGTTGTTGTTAAAACACAGTTAACTTTGCGATTGGTGAGTTTGAAATTAACACCAGAAAGGCACAAGTGACTCTAAACTAAACCTAACCTACTCAACTATTCTAGCTAACTAAATACAATTAAAAATTATGTTTATTGCAATTTCGTTGAATTGAAACAAGTTGACAATTGAGTCATATTGCAATAAACTTATGCACTTTTTTTGTAAACAAAAAACCTGCTGCTTGTGAAATACATATGTAAATTAGGAAATTAATTAAAATTCAGCAATAATCGTTGCAAAATACATTAAAAAAAAGTATAATAATAATAAACAAGCTTTTCAAACGACATTAAAAAAAAGTATGAGTTGTGTGCTTCTGTTTTAAGGATTTCCTATTGATTGGTTCAAATCTTAACACACTTGGGTCAGCATAGGGTTAATAGGGCTGTTTGGCTAGTCAATGGACGCCGACGCTTTTGTTGTTGTTCTGAAATGCTTACGCATTCGGTTATTTTTGTGCCCTGCTTACTCACCGCTCCAAAATATTTTAGCTCTTTGGTTTTGATGCGTCGGTGCTGCGATGCGGGCGTTGCTGCTCCCGTTGTTGTTGTTCCAATGGGGCCGGTGGCGCCACCATTTGCCGCTGCCGCTATAGTGCTGCTCTCGTAGGCAGCAGCAGCAACTGCTGCCGCCGCCAAGCCATTCAAACCGTTGTGCGTGCCGGCACCCGACGACGACGACGATGATGTTGCAAGTCCAGCAATGGTGGCACTGCCGGGCAAACCGCTAAGACTACCGCCGCCGGCTTCCATAAAATCAAAACGCTTAAAGGCATACCATTTGGACGGATTCGGCTGGATGCCTTGATAGATTTTCACAAACATCTTGTGCTTCTCGCGCCTGTACTGTGTTAGCAGGACATTCATCTTGCGCTCCACCTCCGCTTTGCTGCAACCGAAACGTTCCGCAATCTCGGACCACGCCCGAAACCGGCACAGCTTATCCTTGTACTTGGGATCGGCACGATTCCATAGCTCTGTGTGGCAGCGATACTGTTCGATGAGCTCTAACGCATCGTCATTGGTCCATTCCATGATTTTGGTTGCACTATCTCCACCGTCACTGCTGCTGCCACCGCCAGATCCGATGTCCAGACCAATAGCCGACTGGCCAGTGTAGCTCTGGGGCAGTGGTATAATGTGGTGCGGATGCTGCTGCTGCTGCGCCTGATCCTGATAATATGGCTGTGGCTGGTGTTGCAAGTTGTGGGCCGTTGCAGCTACACCGGCTACAAAGCTCTCTGGATTGAAGTTCATTTGCTGGTCCACGCGAAAGCTCTCTCCTTGCACTCTCTCGCTTGCTCTCTCTCTCTCCTTTATTTGTATATGTTGTTGACTTGGTGGGTTTTATAGCGCTGAGCTTGTGTTTGGCAGTCACTCGCTTATATATAGCTTTTTGTGATCCTTGTTTTCTCTTTTGTTTCTTTTCTTTTTCTTTCGCGTTATGCACTCAATTTACATTTTATGTTTTTTTTTGTTCATTGATTCACGACACTGTAATCGAGGTAAGAAGCAGGGAAGTTGAGTTTAGTAAGAGCATTGGAAAGTAGCAATTTATTGCCTGTCTAGCTCAATCACACAATCAAACATTCATTTTAAGAGGTGCTAAATAATTGTTGAAAGCTTTCTTTCCTCATACCTCAAGCAAATACTAATAGGCTGAACAAAAATCAATTTGAAATATTAAATTTGACTTCTTTTACTTTGAAACGTAACTTTTTCTACATCATATGTAAGTAAATTCTGCAGTTTCTAGTGCCTTAATTAAAATGTTAGTTTGTACTATAATATATATAATAAATATTGGCAAAATTGCGCCGCTTTTTCATTGGCATGAGTTGACATTTTTCGAAAAACGGAATACGCGTGTGCAAATGTCACAAACAACAACGACAACATCGATAACAGTCTAGATATTCACAATAGACGGAAGCTATTTCACACAAACCGAACATACACTCACACACACACACACACGTGTATACGTTGAGAGAGAGTAGAGGACACGTGCGTTTTCATTCGCACACACTGCGCGCTTGACTATGTATGCGGCATCTCGTTTTGACATCAATCTTTGTCGCCCGATTTGCTTCCTGGTAAGTTGTTCTTCTTTATATACACATTTATGCATTTAGTTAACGTTTAAGTGTAGTTAGTATATGTATTATTTATTATTTTTATATTTTTATTGCCTTTGTTTAGACATTTTGCGCAGAACGTAAATGCTGCTGCGCAAACAGCTGAATGAATCATAACTGTAAACGAATGCACGCACACACACACATGCAGCGCACACAAAGAATGAGAGTGCACATCCCGTTATATTATTTTCCCCTTTTTTTGGTGAGTTTGTCTGGCTTTTAAAAACAAAAATGTTTCTCTCTCTGTTTAGTTGATGTTTAATTGTTGGCGTTCATTTTGTAGACGCGACACATTTTTTGTCTTGCTATTTTTAGAGATTTGGCTTTTACGCACTATTCCGTGTATCACTTTGCCTTTTGACTAACAAATAACTTTGTTCACAGTGATTTGTTCTTATTATTATTTTCCCAACGTATTCGTGGCTGTGGTTGAGGAAATTGGCTGCACTTTTTTCTCGCTTTGATGTGGCCTTGATGTGTATTTAAAAGTAGCACAGTTTTGAGGGATTTACTTGCAAATTTTGGGTTTTTTCTGTTTCAAGCGTTTTTATACTGGGATTTTTCACAAACTAGTTTTGCTTGTGGTGCATGATTAATAAAATTGGGGATTTTTTAAATTATTCTAACGATTATTTTTGGCATTTTTATATTTGTTCACTTTATTTGTTTATAAATAAATCTGGACACTATTAATTCATATGTTTTGCACTTTTATGAGTCAGCTTCAAACATTCCGAATAAGAATTGTATCATCAGCAGTTTTTAAAAACTTATTATTCACAATTTTTCCGTTGCTCTTTTCAAAACAACATAAACAATAAAAACATAAAACAAGTACATGACAAATTTACAAAAAAAAAAACATACACGTTGTTGTTGTTTCTACTTGTCATTTTCGAAAATACAAAACAAAATAAAAAAAAACACTCATAGAAAGGCAAAACAAATAAAAATAACAACGCAAAAAGTAAACAACATAAAAATCGGATCAAAAACTTAAAAATACATTTCAAGGCGCGTAAAAAAACAAACACAGACTATCGCACACACACACGCACACACGCAGAGAGCGAGAGACAAGTAAATGAAATAATATTTAAAATATATTATCAATACGTTTTTTAATGCTGGTGCGTACTTTTCATTTAACACATTTAAATTCACAATTTGTTGTTGTACTTTGGCATTTCAGTTTGAAAAACTGTAACAAAGCCGTTTCTCCTTGTACATATTTGTTTTTCCGTTATTTGTTGAGCAAACGACACACAACACTCAATAACAACGGCAGGCAGCAACAATAACAACAGCGGGCAGAGGGCTGCTGTTTATCGCATCTCGCCTCCCCCGCACTTGCGTTTTTGCTTGCTCAGAAGCACCGAACAGCGAGCGATGTTACCGTTAACGCGACTTTCTTCTGCGCGCCCAAAAACAAATCGTACTCTTTCGAATGCACAACCGTTCGCCAACAACGACGGCTAACGTCTGAATCTGTGAACTGTGCGTCGCTTTTTCCCGACAAACACTGACAAACTTATCGAAATCGATTTATAACGAACCTACAACTGCGACAGAGACGGAGACGGAGACTGAGACTGTGACTGCGACTGCGACGCGTCGCTGACTGTGCTGCGTATTGAAATGAAATTTCTTGGTGGACGTTTGAATGAAACGAGCGCAACGCACATACATACATACATATGCACAGAGAACAGACAGCGCTATCACTGCGCGGTTGACGTCTGCAGCGGCAGAGCAGCCACGTTCGGTAAACAGTTGTTTCGTGGAAAAACAAGCCGAACATCATAATGATGTTGCTGTTGTGAAATTGTACGGTGCTTTGTCATGCTTAAAAAACAACAGCAACAACAGCGGACGATCTGAGTACGCGCCAAAACACAAAAACGAGGGCAGCTTCCATACATTGTGGAATAATGGACCACTGGTTACAGTTGTATGCATGCGCGTGCATATGTTAATAGAATATTTACAAAATTATTTCCACTAGTATATATGTAACTTTTTGATGTACATTTGAATGTTCTTAATATGCATAATAAGTATATGTATGCTTGCTCACCTTCGAAAGTTCACAAATAATACATGACAGCCCTCGCACGAACTCTTCTTGGCACCAACACATGCGCAGCGAGTCAAACAAACAAACAGAATGCGAAGCAAAAATGGCAAAAAATTAAACAAACAAGTAGACAGGAGCGGTTCAGGTTTGAATCCAGCCGTTAGGGCAGCGGGTGGCGGTAGTCGCGAGGTCGAGTTGAACGAACGAGGGCACAAAAATAACGCTATGAAAAGGTGCGCGCCAATATCGAAAAAAATGTTTCTACTACGACGTAGTAAAAATTTCGAAAGGTTAATAAAATTTCGCCTCAATCTGCCATTGCTTAGTTATTTGTTTTTGTTTAGTTGTGTTTGCTCGTTAGCTCTGGCGATAGCACAGATGAGCACAGAAGGAGAGGGGGGTTGTGGCTGACAGTGGTGCCAGGCAGGTGCTGCGCTCTACGCTTGCTATCGCCCCATTCAGCAGCTTTCTCACTCACCGCAACGCGCTGCTTGCTTGCTTGTTTGTTTGTTTTTCGTGCCGTGTTTTATTGTTGGTTTTGTTGTTGTTGCTGTTGTTGTTGCTGTTGCTTGGTGCGTAGTTTTTACGTTCGTCATCGTTGGTTTGGTATTTCCGTCTTCTGCTAAGGCTGACGCTGACGCTGACGTCGACTTTGGCTGTGTTTGCACATACATTTGTGCCTAAATATGTACGTACAATGTACAACATTTAAATTAGGAATATATTCTGACAGTTTCAAACATCATGCTCTATGCTTAATTATTATTAGTTACGGCTAATCTTTTGATAGCATAAGAATCTGGAAACTAAACTGCAGAAATAAACTTTTTCGATGCACGAAATAAGCTGTGAGCTACTGTATTTGTGTCGTAAATACAAATATACATACATATTTACATTCTACATACAAACATACTCACACTATTCGCTTGTTCTCCTTGAATGTCTCCCTCATAGTAAATTTGCAGTTGCCGCTGTTCTACAAACAAAATGCATTTGTATGTGTTCACATGTGTACATACATTAATAATTTAAATTGTTATTGCTTACGTTTCTGTCTCAGCCGCCGCAGTAGCAGTAGCAGCGGCAGCAGTTTTGTTTTTGTAGTCTCTGACAGTCAGCGCCGCTGCCAAAGTGCATTGCGTTTTTACTCTTTTGCGTGGGAGGCATTGGAGTTGTTGTTCTTGTTTTCTTTTTCTTTTTTTCTTGTCTTATTGCTTATTCTGTCGTGCGCCAGCTCTCACGTGTGGCTGACCAAGCGACCGAGCGACAGAATATCAAATGCTCGCTCGCTCAGTCATGTTCTTTCTTATTCGCTCCTATTAGAAATAACGTTATTACGCATAACTAATGTATGATGGAAAAAACTGTGATTCAACAAGTTGAATAAACGAATACAATTTTGTCCGTTTAAAAGATTTGAAAAAACATGGAATTTTATGGAATTTTTAAGTTATTAGCTAAGTCAGTAAATAATTTTTTTGATTTAGAGGCATTTAAACTTTTGTAATTACAATATCTTGTATTAGCTTTAATAAAACGTCAATTATGCCCATGGTATTTTTAAGCAATTCCAAATGCTAATTATTACAAATTTGGCGAAGCTTGCGAACAGCAATCGGCTAAGAAAATATGTCGGAGGTGTAGTTTTACTGCGAGTGTGGGTGGTCTGAGTAGGCTGAATCGTGTTTGACAGGGACGAAGCTGTCTCTGCCGGTTGCGACGCGGCAAACAAACACTTGTTTGCACAGGAGCGCAAAGTGGGAGAGTGACCGACTAAGAGAGCAGAGAGCGCACACGCTATTGCCGTACACACACACATACACATGTAGAAATGAGAGCATTCGCAACTAGGAAGCGCCGTCAACGGTATTGCGACGCGAGCAGCGCAGTCGCTGGTTGTTTACTACGTACATGTGCGTGGGCGCGGTGGAGAGAGCGGCTAAGGCGTACAGAAATTAAGTCGTGTGGGAGGGCGCGCAAAGAGACCTGACCCGAGCAACAACCAAGTCAGGCCAAACAGCCATACAGCGACGCCGACGTGACGCGTTGCGACGTTAGCGTCACTGAAGGTCATTATGCCGACGTTGTCGTCGCTGCTTCTTTTGAGCATTTCGCGCTGCTTGTGTTTTTTTTTTTTATGGTTGGACTTCGGCTATGGAATTGAGTAAACATCAGTGGCAGCGACGGTGACGTTGGCGAGGACAGCGACAGCGACGCCAACAGCGCTGTCGACGGCAACAACAAAAACAATGGCAAACGCAGGCATTCCAAGTAAACAAAGTGTTTTTTTTTTAATATTTTCTGAGCCAGCACCCCCTTCCCCCTTGGCAGAGCCAATGCAAGAAAGTTAAGCAGTGGTATGGGGAGGTACGAGACAGAAGCAGGCCACAGTGAGAGTGAGACAGAGACCGAGACCGAGACAGATGTAGCTTGAAAGAGAGACAAAAGGCAAGGCAAGGCAAGCAGCAGACTGACGAAAGCAGGGCTAATGAAGATGAGCCTGATGTGTTGTTGTTGTTATTGTTGTTTACTTTTGGCCGCTGGTCGCTTTCGTTGCTGAGCTACAAAAATATGCAAAAACGGCAATAACAACAGCAACGAGAAACAACAACGACGGCGGAGAGAAATATGCAAGGCAGCGGAATACGCAAATAGAAGCAATGAACTTAATTATTTGCTGCTGTTGACGCGAAGCTTAGTGAAAGGGAAGGTGAGCGAAATAAATACATATGTACGTATCGCGTTATTATACATCCGTACATACATACATGCATATTTATGTGCTTGCATATGTATGTATGCATTTATGCATATATTTATGTATTTACTCGTACTTTATTTATTTTTTAATCATTAAAATTTTTGATTATGCTCTAAAAACAAGAAAACAAGAGCAAAACAACAACAACAAAATGCAAAACACTGTATGAAATACGTTTTATGAAGTCTGACACAAATATTTTATTTATTTAAATTTTTAAAATTTTTTGTGATTTTAGTATTAAATAGTTAGAGTTAAGATAATCTTAAGAAATTTTTTGATTGATTAAATATATTTTAAATATTCATAAGCTTGATTGATAATAAAGTTTCAAGTAAATAAAAATCATTTGTTGATAATTTCTTTCTAAAATATTGAGAGTTGTTTCAAGTTACTGTAACTGTAACGGTATTTTATTATCAAGTTTGAATAGAATCTACAGAAAATCATTGCAGAAAATTCGAACAAAAATTTTATGAAATTCTTCTTTTTTTTGGCTTTTAGTTTTTAAATATTGATTTTCTCGAAACTTTTCAAGTATAAAAACAATGATCATCAAACTTTAACCGTTTTAACCGCTTTTTTTTAAATAACGTTAACGATATAAAAGTATATAAAACTGATTCTTTAACCGTTTTAACCGCTTTTTTTAATAACGTTAACGATATAAAAGTATATAAAACTGATTCTTATACCCAATAACAGCAAGAAAAGTTTTGACTATTGTAAAAACAGCTTCTTGGCCTTTGGCCCAAGACCTTCGGATACGAACACACACTTATGTATTTGTTTTTCCTAAGAAAGCGAAGTGCAAATTGTAAGAACAATCGAAGGTAAACTGAAAAGCGGAAGTCAACAATTGTGTTTTTCTTCTACATGCTTTTTTGATACTCTTCGCGAAGGTATTTCCATTTCAACAGCGAATGTGTAACACATTCAAGGACAACAAAAAATATCATAAAGTTGGATTTTTATTTCGAAAATGTTTAGCATAAAGTTTCAACTAAAGTTACTCAAGAAATAAATATTTTTGCAATTTATAGTTTTTAATAAATATGTAAAATAATACGCACAAAAATTAAAATTTCTTTATAACAAATAATGTTATATATAATAATTGTTAAACACAAAAAAAAACATAAAAATAATTGGAAGAAAAATATTTTTGGAAGAAATGGAAATTTTTGGTACATTTTTAGACCTAAACATTTTTTAAGATTTCTTCTACTTTTCTATTTATTGTATTACATTATCAAAAAATCACTTATATTTAAACGAATATCAAATAAACCTTAAAATTTCCTTCCCCTTTACATGCTACAAGGACATTATGTATCTCTTTTAGGGTATCCAAGCTTCGTTGTTCGTATTGCATGCTCGCTGCAATTTGCGTTTACTTATTGACATTGTTATTATTATTGTTGTCTGTCTGCATGTGTATTTGTCTGTCCGTCTCTCGGTCTGTCTGTCTAACTGCGTAGCTGTGTGCAACCTTGCGCCTGTTTGTATGCAACACTTTTAGCACATTCTGTTTACTATGAAAATTTGCGCATCATCATTGCAAAAATTCACAACTGCGGCGCAACTGTACTACATGGCACGGCAATGTGCAACGTAATTATGATAAAAACCCTGTATTTTTTCTCTTTCGCATTGTACATTATTATTATTGTTATTCGCTTTGTGTGTGTGTGTGTTGTTTGTTTGTTTATTTATTTCGTCATGTTTCTCTGTTCGGTTCGGTTCTGTTCTGTCTATGTTGACATTGATTTGACGAAAAATAATGCTTGTCGCATTTATTTACTATCCAATTTGTTGTTCCTCTTTGCATACATTTCACATTCGTTTGCTTCACTTTTTGTTGTTGTTGTTGTTGTTTTTTGTGCATTCAGCGAAAATTTGCATTATTGCTGTAATTTTAAGTTTAAGTACAGCTGTTAACAATTGCATTGACACATAAATACATCAAGCTGCAAACCGAAAAGTGTCAACGCAGCACAAAAGAAAAAAATTAATTAATTAAGCATTTTTTCTACGACCCAAAAATATATAAATCGTGAACTTTGAGTGGGTGGCAAAGTTGTACTAAATCTTTTGTTGGTCTTTAACCTTAAGTTTTTTTTTTTTGGTATTATTTCTTAGTATTTTGTAGTATTTTGTCGTATTTTGCAGCAAGCCAGGGTTATTTTCAGGGGGGAGAACCTTGAATTTTTGTTATTGTTATTGTGAGTTATACAACTAGCGATTGTTATTGTTTTTACATATATAAAAACTGACCGCTAGTTAAAAGTTATGGTATTTTTTCAGAATAAACTTTTCCAAGTACTTATATATATATATATATATTTAAGGTAATTTCTCAAAATATTCTTATGAAAACATTCAAGAGAGATCAAAAAAACTCGTTTCAAGTTTTAAAAATTTATTACAGCTTAAACATAATCATATCCTTTACACACCGTTACTTTTTGTTTGATCAGACAACCCTTATTTTGAGCTTTCCAAAATGTTTCGTTTACCACAAAAGACTCTGACTTGTTAAATAAAAAGCAAGTTGGGTCAATTTACAGGTAGAATTCGTCTACATAACGGCAATATTCAGGTTTGAAGGAGCAGAGAAGGGGGAGAGACGGATTAAGAGCTTTCGAGAGTGGTAGGTAAAATATTGTTTTTCTTATTTTTGTACAACAGAAAAAATAATATCATAACAATATTCGAGAAAAGTCTACACACCCACAACCAAAAGGGGATGATGGGGGCCCCAAAAAAGGAACAATAGAAATAAAATAGTAGCTGTTGTTGTTGCTGTTCGAAATGAAATACAATAAAATTTTAAAACAAACAAATGCAAACACACAAACAGCAACAGACAGAGAGAGAGAGAGAGAGAGAGAGAGAACCTGGTTGGGTGGAGAGTAACAAGCCCATAATAAGGAGGATTGTGAATGCGACTAATGAGCACCGAAACAAGAACAGCAACAACAACAATAAACAGTGGAGCGACTACAGCGCTGCTGCTGCTGCTGCCAGAGCTTTGAAATAAACAAACAGAACTAAAAACAAAAAATAAAGCTGCTGACTGCAGCACAACCTTTAAATACCCTTGTCAAACAAAAATTTATTGAATATAATTAAGAAAGCAAAAAGCTTTTTTTTTCAGCTTTAAAAAAGGCTAAATGTTCAACACTGACACTTTGAGGATCTGCGCGGCTGCTCTCTTCACCACGGCGAGAAAACTCACCACGAGTTTGTTCTCACCGCTTAACTCGCAAGCTTTGCAGCATAATACAAAGTATATTAAAATTTATTAATAATAATATAAAATATATTACAAAAATCATGACTTAATGATAATACCCTACAGCTAATGTAAATTAACAGAAACAGCAACAAGGACAGTTTGTTGTTTTGTTCTTGTAAAATGCTTATTTACGCATACAGTTGCATTGTGAGCGAACGAGAAAGACAATAACAACAACAACAACAGCGAGAACGAGAACAACAAACGACAACAACGCGCGGATGTGAGAGAGGGCGAGATCGGGAGTGTAACTTTGTTTGTAGAGCGCACAGAGCAGAAGCAGCGCACACACACACACACACACACACACACAATTATTTATGTATGTGGGTGTGTGTGTGTGTACACGTTCACATGTCTGTTTTTGTGTGTTTGGCCTGAAACTCAAACTAAAATTTGTACCACCCAACTGCCGCGCTCCTTCCGCTCTGACAACCTCCCACCACACCGCCAGCTGCTGTCCCATTGCCTGCCAGGCTGCATTTGCTATTTCGTTTTGTTGCCCCAAAAAGTTTGTTGAGAACATTTGCAAATGTTTGTTTTAGCCAAGCGGTATATGCTTCGTTTGCTTAATCATCATCATCATCATTATTATCGTCATTGTCATTATTACCGTTGCATTGCCTTGTTTTGTACAATTTCATTTGCTTGTTTGTTTGGGTGCGAGTGTATGTGTGTGTGTCTTGCTTTGGCTTCTTCCATTCTTTCATGCTTCACTCTGCCCTTTTCACTCTGCTATTGTTTTTGGTGCTCCTTGTTTGCCATCGTCATCGTCGTCGTCGTCGTTGTCGTTGACGTCTGCCTGCTACTTCTGCGTAGTTTTGTTTATTTTATTTGTTTTTCTTTGTTTTATTTTTGTTTATTTTTGTTTGATTTACGTTTGGCCATACCGTTGCCAGTTACTCACCCAACCCACCATACCAACCAACCAACCAAGCCAACAGCCACCAAACTCACCACCCACACTCTTGTTCTTCTTCTTTATTTTACTTGGTTTGCTTCTTCCGCTCCCTGCTCCCAAGTGGATTGCCGTCTCTGGGTGTGGGGGGTTTGCTTTAGTTTGCTGCTGCTGCTTCGTTTCGTATAATTTTGTTTTGTTTTCTTTCGTTTTTTTGTTGTTGTTGTTGGTTTGTTTTATGTGTAGGTACTGTATTGACTTAAAGTTTGTTTTACTTCTTTGTCTTTGGGTTCGGCGTTGTTGTTTTTTGCTTATTGTCCAACAGAAATGCCAGGAAAGTCTTATACTGTGGATATCGAAGCGAACCAAATATATAAAATCGTGTAACCTTAGCTTTAACTAGCTTTCAAATATTCTTGTCAAATATAAATATGTCTCGTTATGTAATTTATTTTAGCAACAAAATTTCTACTAGCAATTAAAAATTTTATCAAAATTATGGCAGCTTTGGGAAAACCAAAGGAATGGTCACGTGCGTTGATCTGCAGGCCCAGAGATAATATAACAACTGAGGCTGGTATTCGGGCACAGCAACATGTGATGGTGTCAACCATTGAATGTGAGGTGAGTTTCACAAATAATACAGTTAGAAATTGCATTCAACTACATTTTACTTCCAGAACGTTCCTAATTCAATGTCAATGCTAATTGGAATGGAGTATGCACGAATGTGGTTGAAGGACCGCGATGATTTTGTTCAAAAGCGCCTTAGCAACAGCAAGACAAAGGTCATCACGAACGATTTTGAATGGTGGCTAAAGCTGCGAAAGACGAATAAGTGTTTCTGTTCAATTTAAAAAAGTTGGGCGCTCACCAAGCATTGAAATACAATTAAATTAAGCTGCTAACCGAAAAAAAAGCTTTCTATATTATAACGGTATTAGTCAAGACACAAACCGCGCCATTGCAAGCTTTTGACCAATTGGAAATTGCGCTATTTAGCGCAACTGAAATGTCTCACAAGCTTATTGTTGTTACTATTCATCAGCTGCACTCGTTTAATGCGGAATTTCAGGTTTAGATAAATACTATAAATATAAGTGTATAATTAATAGTGCAGAAACATTGTTGACACATTAAAAACCAGTAATGTGGTTCTGTTAATTGGTTAACTTGCCCTAAGATTTGATGGCTATTAATCATTAATTAATTTTAAAATATGTACATAATTAATTGTTGCGTCGGTCAAGTAATATTGCAAAACAGCTGTTGAGTTTCAACCGGCAGCAGCAAGAAACAAGAAGAAAAAAAGCTCTCGCCAACTGCCTTCACACAGGTTGTAGTCGCATGCTCAACTGTGCGCTCTGTCACTCTCCCATGTTTTGCTGAGCGGCGTCCAGCCACCCACATATGAAAAGAATTTGCATGAATATTGGCAGCGCTGCTCTCGCGCTCGCCGCTGCTCCCACGCGTATAGTTGCTGCCGTTGCTGTTCGTGTGTTGGTCGGTCGGATCGTCGTTTGGTCGGCTCATTGCTCGTTGTCGTGCTTTTGTCTCGTTTGCAGTTTTCCATGCGAGCACAGCGTCAATCAAAATCAAACGTTTGCCGCGTTTGGATCGTCGTGTGTATCGACTGTGTGTGTTTGATTTGTCCGTTGCGCTGCTGTAAATGCTTCAAAGAGCACAGCAAATGCCAACAAGTTATACCACAATAACTAACTGAAAATTGCAAACTTGTTACGGTATTTGCAAAACGAATATAAAACACACACAAAACAAAGCGCAAGCTAAATAACACTAAGCAACAAACAATAACAAATTGTTGCTGCCACATTTTCGCTGTTGATTTTGTGTTTTCTTCTTCGTGCTCGCGTTCGCGTTCGCATTCGTGGCGTATGTGTATGTTTTGAAATTTGTCCTTGTGTGCACATTGTGTGTATGTGTGTGTTGAGTGTGTTGTTTTTTTTTTTGCAAAATAACAAAAACATTTTCTCTTGCTCTTTCGCTGCAGCAGCTGGTAAGTTAAATGCAAAATGTTGTAAAATTGCATTTTTAATAGGTTTTTTGTTATCATTTTATTGCTTTCATGTGTAGTTGTTATTCTGCAACATTTTATTGTGATTTTTATGCGTGAAAATCTACAAAAACGGCAACAATATGTTAGCTTCACACATATACACACACGCATACACAGTCTTGCTTGTGTGGGAGAGTGTGGAAATACCAAAGCAGCAAAAAGTGCCAACACTAGTTTGCTTACAGGTGCATGTACAACAGCAAAGCAAAGCAAAGTAAAGCAACGCAACCAGTTGACAGCAATAGCAACAACACCAACAACAACAGTTGTAAAGCCGGCGTCGCTGCGCCGCTGCTGCATGGTCATGGCTTCGCAGCGGGCAGAGCAAAGTAAACGTTTTCATACTCACCATGCGCAAAACGAAAACGAAAAAGCAAAAGCAAAGCTGAAGCCTTTTTGGGTTGAGTATGTCTTGCTGGCAGTTAGCGTCGCCGTCGCCGTCGCCGTCGCCGCCGCTGCCGTTGCCGCCGACGTTAACTGTAAATTGCGCTGCTGTTGCACGTCGACGTCGTTCCATGTCTTTTGGCATTTTCACAATGTTCAAACATGCATATGTACATAAATATTTATGTATATGTATATATGTACGGTTGTTGGTCTTTGCTTTTGCTTTTAGGATTTAAAGCTTTTCCGTTTTACTTTTCACGCGTTTGCAAAGTCTTATTGCGTTGTTTTGTATCGACGCTTGATTATTTTGTAATTACTTGAATTTATGTATTTTTGACTGCGTTGTTGTTGCAAGTTTTCGCCAAGCATATGCTTAGCAGACAATAAAGCCAGCTCGACTAGAAAATACCATAATTTATCGAAATACCATCTGCTAAATCCTTTAAGCTGCTAAATTAATGATGATCACAAACTTTAGTCTACATTATAAAAAGGAGAGATTTACCGTTACCACACAAGCTATAACAAAGACGCAGTATGCAATGCAGTCGCCTGTTTACCTAATTACATACAAAAGTACATATGCTACATCTCCCATACATACTTAACATACATGCATACATGGCGAACAGTATTTATGCCAGTATGCCGAATGGAGGATGCGAAACAATCTCACTTTTCGTTATGTTTAGAGAGCATCACACGCCCACGCGCCAGAAAACGTAGCCACCACAAAACCCACGTCCTTAGTATCTCCACCTCATTGTTGGACGCTACAAACATTTGTTGCACTCTCGTTTCGACACCAAATTCAACACGCGCTCTCGTTACTCACCACCCCACATTGACCACGCATGCTTGTGCGCTCTCGCTCTGTCTCGCTCTGCCTAATGGCCCTATTGTACAGCTCTGTTTACGTTGCATTGCCTGAGAGGGAGAGAGCGCGAAAGGAACGCATGTACGTCATCGCCGAGCAAGCAAGAGACGATTGTCTGGACGAAGTGTGGTGTAACGGTTGTGGGCAATTCTATTGTTGCTCTGCTCTATCAGCCATATGGTCAAATGCTCAGTGCAAATTAAAAGTTGGCAAATGCGACGCATGATTTGGCTTTCAAATTGAGTAGGAAACGAAGCGACGAGTCGCGACGCGACGCGACGCGACGACAATGTCCTCGTCTCCTTCAGGATGCTGAAGCTAGTCCCGCTAATTGAGACATTTGTCAACTCGCACAAATGGGTGGCAATTTTTCAGAATCTGCCTTTTCCTCACACCACAGAGAGCATAAGAATTTTCACGGTGTATTTGAATTTGACCTGTGGCTTTTTGTTCTTTTATTTACTCCAGCTTTAAGTAAGCAAAACAGATAATTTTCGATGCCCCTAAGCTGGTCAGTAATGTTTGAACAACTAGGCAATAACACAAAATGACTCAAGTTTGTCAATTTTGAGACCGCTTCGACTTACGAAGCATTATCGGTTGTGGTGTCATCAATGTGCTGCTCAATACATCATCTGCCACCGCTAGATTGTCCTTTTTATGCTGGCTCTTCTTTGCCACATCTGTAGGCTTGTCATGCAACTTTGACGTCTTCTTATCCAACTGGGAAGTGGTGTCGAGTTTTTCAGACATAAGCGTTTCAAAACTCATCGGTAACAAAAAGTATCTGCCTGTAAAATAAAATTGAAATTAATTTTTCTATTTTCTTTTTTGAGTATAAAATTTGCATATTACCATTTAATTTTTGTAGATAACCCATGCGATGACCCGATTCAAGGGTCTGCTTAACGGGCTTCACAAGTTCGTCCTGCGATAAATCCGTATTCTTGGCTATAACCCCAACAATCTCACGTAGTGTTGCCGGAGTCTTAATCAACTGCAACGTGTGCACAATGATGGCTCCATTAAAATTGGGCATTATGTTGTTGTTGTTGTTGTTGTTGTTGATGATAAGGATACTTTTTGCACGGGATAGTTTATTTGGTTTTGGTTTGTAAATGTTTTCATATGTTTTACGAACTATTGAAAATGAACTGAAATTATATATATTTATTTACGATTGTACATGTTCAAACTACTGACTGTAAATTCGATCGAAACTATATTGTCATAAACACATAAGCAACGTTGATATACGATGCCTGTATATTGATTACATACTTGCTAAACATATGGTTCGAAATAAGTTTGAACAACGGCTGATGTAACATCATATCATATTATTGTCTGTCTGATTTGTTTGCATTTTCATGCTAAATGCTTATCACGACACACAAACACACACACACACACACACACACGAGATGAAAACTGTCAGCTCATATCTATGTCCATGAACAACAACAATGACCAGATTCAACAGCAAAAATTTCAACTGTTCTGCTACTTAGCCATTTGATATTTTGCATTTGTTGTTGTTGCTGTTGCTGGTAATCAGCAGTCTAAATATAGAATGAGAATCCCCAAACTGCTTGACAACTCTGTGCAACATATGGGCAAATTGGATGTTTAATTAAACTGCCAACGCAAAGCGAAAAAGGCAAATAAAGTTATGACAAGCATACGTGATATCAATAACAGTTAAAGACAACATATTGTAAGTTGCGGAAACTATTGAATATATATCATTAAATTATTCGTAATGCATCCACAAAAAAAAAAAAACAGCATCTGGAAAGTCTGTGTGTGTGTGTGTGTTCGTGTGTGTGATAATGGCATTTGTCAGCTATTATCCCTGCCATATGGGTCGTTTTTAGCGAAACGACAGGCAGCCCAACTCTATGGCTAAAAATAAAACAGCCCCGTTAAGTATGCTTTAGTTTTTTAGCGTAAGCTCATTGAAACTTTTGCAGCTATTTGTCGATGTGTGGGTGTGTGCGTGTCAGCTTGTGTGTGATTGTGTGCGAGTGTGTGTGTATAAGTGTGTGTGTGTGTGTGTGTGAAATCTCGTTTAATTTCCGTTACATATGTATGTATGTATGTGTGCGAGTAGATTATGCAAATTTGAAGTGCCGAGAATTGAAGTTAGTTTTTGGTTTGTAAAGTGCGATAAGCAATGTAAAAATAAATGTTTAGCGTTTTTAATTCTAATTAAAATGTTAAAGGATGATGAAATATGCAATTCCTATATATCTTAGATCTCTTGTATATATACATATTATATGAAGTATGTGAACATAATCTACAAGTTCTTGAAAACCTCAAAATTAAGGACTTTCGCCTTAATTTGATGTTCTTAGTTGATTACAGGGTAACTGGTAATCAGGTTTCTTAAGGTTTCTGCCTTTTGCCATTGCTTGTGCAGCCAAAAATAATTAAGACAATAGAAGTGGGGAGTGTTGAGACGTAGCTGAGGGGGATGGTGCCTTGGCTGCTTCGAAATGGAAACTTTTTACGCACTCTGCGTCCTTATTTATTACACTGTCTACCCCATTTTGAGGCTGTGTACACTGTACCCACAACCACAATTTTGTTAGCTTGGCACGACTTAAATCCTTAAGCTTCTTTCAACTGTCTCGCTCCTTCTCTCCCTCTCTCTCTCTCTCTCTCTTTCTGTGTGTGTTTTTGTACGACTTCAGTGTGGCATAATACAAAGGAACTGGGCTAAGCGGCTGCATTGGTAGAACAAGTTTTTTTTTGACTTGGCTTAGGTAAATATCTTTCTCTGTTTTTCGGAATATCATTTAAAATTGGTTTGGTCTGTCTGGGATTGTTTGTCTCTGCATTCTCGCACTTTACACTCAACGAAACTTGGCATAGATCCTAAATGTTTGCTGTTGTTGAACATTAATCCATTATTTTCTGGCATCAGTCATTACTCATACGTCCTGTGTGCGGCATAAAGATGTGCCTAACAAATGGCCCTTGTTTGCCGCTTTTCGTATATAGTATAGAAACGAAAAGTTATGCGCTCACGTGGCGTATGCGCAATGCCAGACAACTTGTACACATATTAATCATACGTCACGTAGGCGAAGTAAAATATTAAAGTGCTAATAACGAGCTTAATCTTCAACTACCTGCTAAACAGATTGTATAAGTCTGAATTATACGAAATTTAACTTGATTTTTAAATCAAAGAAACAATTTTCTTGTTTACAGTATGATCAAATATTCAGTATACCCTTTTCTGTATCCTTTATGGAGCGAAAGCCCTTATGTTTGTCGTATGTCAATACCTTTTTTTTAGTCTATTAATACACATTGCAATAAGTATATATACAATAAGTATATATATATATACAAACTCTTCTAGCATTACCCAATATGTATTTTCTCTTACATTTTTGATGAACTTTTTCAATTAAATTAAATATTTTATGACTTTCAATTTGAAATTTTTGCTTTTGCTGGAAATCAACTTTGTTTTCAGCTCTTTTTTAATAATTTAATAACTTGACGTTTTTCTCTTACTTGCAGGTTTGATGAAAGGTTTCACTGTAGATAATCAATAAATTCACTCTACGTATGATTATATGTCGTAACTAACAACAACAACAACAACAACAACATGACGCAACACCACCAGGAACAACAACGACAACAACAATCAGCCCAATTTACGTCTCTTATCGTCATGCAGTTTATAATTAATCCCAGTGTAATTGGCAAGTAACGACAGTCGAAAACATTGTCAGTTACTGATTCGCATATATATATATATATATACACCGATATAGTTAATTACAATGGCTGCAGCCACTGTTAGTTCACACTTGAAGGCGCCGTCGTCAAATGATTTGATGTGCGACGAATGTGTTTATTACGATGATTGTGAAATATCGCCAACAATACCAACAACAACAACAACGACACCAACAACAACAGCAGCAGCAGAAGCAGCAGCGACAACAGCTGAGGCAGGCACAACCATATACACTGACAACAGTACACAAACTGACGAGGAGCTGGAATACGATGAAGAGGACGAGGAGGAGGATGATGTGGAATACGAGGAGGACGAAGATGGAGAACAACCTGGGGAAAGTACAAGATCCTCACGTTCCCAGCTAGAACAAATACTGGAAGAAGAACAAGTTTCGGAAGAAAGCGATAACAATGTTATCGATACACAAAAAGCAGAAGAAGAGCAAGCAGAAGTAGTAGTTGTAGCTCTGAACCCACACGAACCCAAAGATCTAAAGGAATATTATACGAACGATGTGAATGCGAATGGCATCGATAACGATGTGGCCAGACTAACGGGATTGGCGCTAGAGATGGGCTACGCGCGGATACTAGACTACGATAACTTGCGCATTATCGAGCATGTGATCGAGAGCGACGAAGACGATGAAGAGGAGAAGGCCAAAAAGCTTGCGGCAACAGCACAGCAAGCCGAATTGCAGCAAGCCTGTCAAGATTTGGTTTCTTTCATCGATGAAAGTTATCAGCTAATCAACAATGATGTGGTCGATAGCAACAACAATCGAGATATCGCTACCGCAGCGGAGCGCAAACAAACGATTGCAATTAAAAAGTCCGAGGATATTAATCCAACGACCAGCTCATCATCATCAACAGCAGCAACATCGAACAACAACAGCAACAATAGTGCTCTGGTTAAGGCATATCAATCGAATCTAACACCCCTTGCGCCACCCTTTCAGCCAGCCGCCTTAAAGGCTAACCTGCTGCAACCAACAACGGCAGCAACGAGCAACAGCAACAGCAACAGCAACATGTCCCTGAACCGGACTCAAGCTACGAGTACTTTATATACAGCATACGAACAAACAACGGTATATTATCAACAACAACATGCACTATCCAGTCTACACCAACAACAGCAGCAGCAACAACAGCAGCAGCAGCAACAACAACGACAACAGCTGTCACCCAAGCAACATTGCAGTCAGCACGGTGGCATACCACACATTCATTTGCAATCGGCGACTGGAGCTCAATTGTTGCCCGTGCAATTAGTCACATTGACGCCAACAACAGCAGCAGTAGCAGCAGCAGCCGCCGCCGCAGCAGCAGCAGTAGCAGGATCAGCCGCGGCAGCAACAACACCTGGTGCTGCAACAGCAACAACAGCAGCCGCTGCTGCTGCTGCTGCCTGGCCACTTGTAGAGGCGCCCATCTATATGGATATTAATGGTGAGATTCGTAGCTATTGTCCAGCTCACGGACCGCCAGCAGCAGCAGCGGCAGCCGCGGCAGCAGCAGCAGCAGCAGCATCAGCTGGCGCCAGCGGGCAACCAATGCTGTCAACGCATCATCATCATCATCATCATCAACAGCAGCAACAGCAACAGCAGCAGCAGCAACATAATCTACTGCATGTACAACAGCAACATCATCATCATCAACATCATCTTAATCAGCAGCAACATCATCATGAACAGAAACTGATACAACAACAACAATTGACACCATCGTTGTCCGTTGTGACAAATGTTAATGGAAATATCGGCCAGGCAGAAACAACAGCGCCGCAATTGCTGCTGCAACTGGATGCGGCTATACAACAACAACAGCAACAGCAGCAGTCTCAACAGCAACAGCAACAACAACAACAGTTGCTACAGCAACCAATCGTTCTCTGCTGCTGCTGCTGGCAAACGCAACAAACTTTATCGAGGTGAGTGTCCGTTTTATGACATTTGTCCTGCACACTGTTTGTGTGTGAGTGTGTGTGTGTGTGTGTGCATGTTTTTTATCCTTGTTTCCGCCCAAGGCTATTTGGCTTTGCCTCAACATTATGTTTGACTTTATAACACCAACAGCTTTACCACTCAGTGTCCTTTCCACTTGTCTCTCTGTGTATATAAGTGGAGGGGTTAATCAGCTGCTTAAATCCTTGCTGTGTGGTCAAACAGTCAGGGGAAGGGGTTGTGACTTCTCAGCCAAGCCTTGAGCTCTTCAATGATGTCGTATTAGAAACAAAATGCAATCATTTCGCACAGCTTTGTGTGTTTATTAAAAGCCAAAAACATCCTAGGATATTCAAATAGTAACAACATCATAAAGCTCAAAGAGTAGTTAAAATTTGGTAAACTACTTAAAACAAAGTCAATAACTGCACTTAATATTCAAAGTTTTGATTATTAAATCAAGGATTTACGTGTTTTTAAGCCATAATTTCGAGTAATAATATTATTTACCTGGTTTTTAATACCAAACATAACAACATTAAAAATAATTTCTTGTTTATAGTTGTTTTGTTAGCAAAAACAAAAGTTTATAATCCAATTTGTTGTTGAGTGTTGTTGCTGTTTGGCTTAAAGTTTAGTTTGTTGGCCAGTTAGTTACTAATTTGGTCAACAATATTCCTGGACAAACATATTTAGTTTCAATCCCTTAATCTGTGATCAACTTTTATGGTGTAAATGTGGCAAAAAAGGAGTTTATGCACTTTAAACATTATTTGATTTTCGATTTAACTGCTAAAGCATACAGATCTAGGAGCTGCAACAAGGATTCAAACATGCAACTCAAATGGAAAAGCTTGATCCATGCGAACATTTTAATTGGAACCCTTTTAATACCCTGAACCCATTGAAAATGGTTATAATGGTTTTGGGCAAAAGTATGTTACAGAGTTAAGGAAGCATCTCCGAACCCATAAAGTATATATATTCTTGATCAGCCGAGTCGATATAGCCATGTCCGTCCGTCTGCATCGATCTCAGAGACTATAAGATCTAGAGAAAAAAAAGACTCCAGATTTGGAACATAAGTTCGCCTAATCCTGAGGCACGTTTGTTTCATATTATCGATAACTCTTCCCGTTTTCGATATACACATGTGATCGATAACAACAAAATCTTGAATTTGGCAAACTTTGCGATGCAGTTTGAAACATTAAACGAAATAATGACAATCTGTGAAGTTTATACTGAAATCGGTTGAAAAACACCAGAGATATGGAACATTGAAAACACTGACTGTACGCTTAAAGTATGGAGTTCAGGGTATAGTATAGTCGACTAGAGCCTTCTTGGTCGTTAACCCTCGTTAAATGCATTTTTCGACAGATATCACTTAAAGTTTCGTTGCAAGTTTTGTGTGTGCGCCAATTCGACCATATCCCGCTGTGTTGCATGCTATGTTTATGCAGTTGCAACTCCACTGCGAGTGTGTGTGTGTGTAATCAATACTCAATTTTTCGGCCTGTATTTGAATTCTTCATCATGCATCCTGCATCCTGCATCCTGCAACCCAGAATTTCGCAGCTTTATATCTGATGTTTCATTTTCTTTCATTTTTATACCCTTAACCCATTGAAAATGGGTAAAAAGGGTATCATGGTTTTGTGCAAAAGTATGTAACAGGCAGAAGGAAGCATCTCCGACCCCATAAAGTATATGTATTCTTGATCAGCATCAACAGCCGAGTCGACATAGCCATGTCCATCGATCTCAGAGACTATAAGAGCTAGAGACTCCAGATTTGGAACAAAAGCTCGCCTTATCCCTAGGCAGTACAAGTTTGTTTTAAATTTTCGATAACTCTTCCCGTTTCCGATATACACATGTGATCGATAACAACAAAATCTTGAATTTGGAAAACTTTTTGATGCAGTTTGAAAGATTAGACTAAATAATGACAATATATAAAAATTTATTGAAATCGATTGAGAATCACCGAAGATATGGAACATTGAAGTTTACTCAAGCGTTAAGTATAGGGTTCAGGGTATCGTCTAGTCGGGATTTCTCGACTAGAGCCTTGTTACTTGTTTCTCTCTCTTTTTTTGTTCAGACAGCTATAAAGTGTGGCGCACATTTTCCCTTTGTTGGTCTGCGTTTTTCACAAGTTTTTACTTATAGAACACAATATTAAATGTTATATTTTTTTTTTGTATGTTCGCATTCATTTTTTTTGTTCGTTTTGGTAACAAGGCTTGTTGCCAAAAAATATTTTTTGATTTCTGCATGCCGCTTTTTTCGCTTACATTTAATTTTCGTTCTTCTTCTTGTGTGCTGGGTTGCCATCGACTGGATTTTCTTTTTTTTTTGTGTTCTGAAAAACATTTTCTCCAAAAAATCACAAAAAAAAAAACGTTTGAGCAATATTAACGAATATTTAAGAAACATTTAACTGATAGTTGCAATAAAAAAAGAACATAAAAAAGGTTTCTGAAATTTAATTATTGCATAAACCATTATATAAATAAATTACAAATAAATTAATAATTAAAATAATTGTCATAACATTTTAAATTTGACAAGTTGAACTAAAATTTGTATACTTTGTTTTATGACAAATTTAAATAAATATACAATTTATAAAAAAAAATAAAAAAAATATTAATTTATTTGTAATTTATTATATATAGTTATATATATATATATTATTATTATAATAAATTACAAATAAATTAATAGTTAAAATAATTGTCATAAAATTTTAAAACTTTATAAATTAAACTAAAGTTTGTATATGACAAATTTAAATAAATATACAATTAATAAATAAATTAAAAAATATTAATTTATTTGTAATTTATTATATATTATTATTTTAATAAATTACAAATAAATTAATAATTAAAATAATTGTCATAAAATTTTAAATTTGACAAGTTAAACTAAAATTTGTATACTTTGTTTTATGACAAATTTAAATAAATATACAATTAATAAATAAATGAAAAATATTAATTTATTTGTAATTTATTATATATAGTTATATATATTTATATTATTATTATAATAAATTACAAATAAATCAATAATTATATAGTTATATATACATATATTATTATTATAATAAATTACAAATAAATTAATAATTAAAATAATTGTCATAACATTTTAAATTTGACAAGTTAAACAAAAATTTTTATACTTTGTTTTATGAATAAATATATATGTTTTTAAATAAATATACAATTTATAAAAAAAAATAAAAAAAATATTAATTTATTTGTAATTTATTATATATAGTTATATATATATATATATTATTATTATAATAAATTACAAATAAATTAATAGTTAAAATAATTGTCATAAAATTTTAAAACTTCATAAATTAAACTAAAATTTGTATATGACAAATATAAATAAATATACAATTAATAAATAAATGAATAAATATTGCAAGAACCTCAAAAATAATAAAGTTCATAGGAAATAAAAGAAAACATTTTTTTTATTATTTTTTTCATGAGGAAATCGTTAATTGGAATGCAATAAATGGCTTGTTAATGCATTCTTATGTGTGTATGTGTGTTGTGTGTGTGTGTTTCGTAAAGTGCGTAGCATGTAGCATGCAGCATGCATCATTTGTCTGTCCCAACTGTCGTCCTTCTCAGTCAGTTGTCGCCATCGCCATCGCCATCGTGGTCAACGTCCACATCCACATCCACATCCTTGTTCGTTGCGTATTGTGCCAATCCTGCCATTTGCTTGCCCATTTTCAAATTACCATTTATGTGCAGTCCAGTTGCTCCCGGCTTGCTGGCTGGTGTAATAATTTTCACACTCACTGTGTGTTCACACACACACAAACACACTCGCACACTTTTTATTTTTGCATGTTGCTTTGCGACAGCTGAAAATGCGTTTGTTGGGAGTTTTTTTATTTTTTTTTTTTTGGCTGCCTTTCTGTTTGTTTGTTTTTGTTTCTACTCTTCGCTTTTTATTGTTGTTGTTTCTACTCTTCGCTTTTTATTGGTTGAGCATTATTTTCATTTGCTAGCTACTGTTTTTTTCTATTTTTTATTCGTATTATTATATTGTAATTTATTCTGTGGAAGTTCCTGATTTTTTGTTTGTGTTTTTTTTTTTGGTTTTTTTTTGAGATTCGCATGTGTTTATGGCCTGTAAGTTGTTTATTATTAATGCTTGGTTTATACTGGCAGTTTTTTGGCCGATTTGTAGTCATTGCTTTTTGCGCCATGTGCCAATTGCTACAAAAGGGCGATTAATTATACCCTGATGCCGAAGGTAAGGGGGTATATTGTTCTGTCTGGTTGAACACGCGTTTCTTGGACACACTTCAAGATAGAGTCCTGAAACTTTGCACATATCTTGATGCATGTCCGCGTCGGATAAAGTGTCCATATGCGGGTGATGCGACTAAGAGGAAGCGGGAAAATCGATAACACATCGAGGTGCAAATCGATAAAACACAAATAAATCTGGTGACAACCCTTCAAGATAGTTTGGATGTGTCGCCCCTAAATACTCCAAAATAAAGATATAGGTGCTATTCTACTGGCAGCAGAGTATTTCGCTGTCGGTTACGTCCAACTGCTGCGTATTAAATATATGTGTAAAGTAATTGAGACATTGAATTGTATTGAATGAACGAATAAAATTAATTTAGTGTGAAAACTTTTTAAATAAAAATCTCAATAATATTTCAAAACAAAGCAAGAAATCCGTAGAGTAAATAACAGTACAGTTTTAATCCCCAAAAAATTATAAAATATTGTTTTAATAAGAAATTGAATTGAATATGAATATATTTATTTCATGTTAGAAAGTTTAAATATTGTTAAAGATTTATATTTTTCTACTTTTTCCCCCACTTTTTGCAACTTCAATCAACTAGCTATAATATCTACCTAATTTTCTTACACCTTTCATCTAGCTTCTTACCTTTTTTTTGGCCTCCACTTGAGTGTCAATTTAAGTCATCACCTACTTAAGTTCAGAACTTCAAATTGTTTTAGGTTTTAAAGTTGTTCCATTCGTTCTGACAGCTTCAAGTCTTCAATGGTGTCCTTTTCGCTCTCAATCTTTTACACTTTCTTACTTGTCGCAAAAGTTTTTCGTTTACAGTAGCTGTGTGGGGCGGGGCAGGTTTCGGGTTAGAACTTGTGTCAAAGTAGCAGTGGGATTACGAATACGCCCCGTTTGACACGCAATGATTACAAGGCAGGTTGCAAAAAGTTTCCACATTAAATATTCAAAATATTGGCTCTACTTGAGGCTAGACTGGGGCTACTTGTGGTTTCACTGATTGCTATCTTTTGGAGTAGGGAACAGTGCAGTGAATGGTAATAAGAGTTTTCTTCACATTTTTCATTGAAAATTTGCAGAGAAAATATAAAAATAATAAATGTAATTGCGTAGCAACAGCTTATTATTAACTATTATTAGCTTGCAAACATATTTTTAGATATCTAATATGTTGTATATTTAAGTTATTAACATGGTGTCAAATATTTACTTTAACTTTCAATAAACTTTAAAACACACATAAATATATATATATATATATATATATTTTAGCCAAAAAGATAGGGTATAGATTAGTCTTGGTTAGTGTTAAGTGTTCGTTACGTTAGTGGGGAAAAACCTTGTGCTGATTATCTGATGTTAAGGTCACGTTAAGCTTGCTCCCAACAACAACAGCTTGGAATAAAAATCTCTTACAGTTTAAGAGTCACTGTAGATACCATTTTGCAAACGGTTTGCGAAACACTTGAAGCGCTTGATACTGTTACGGTTTAGGGGTAACTGCAAACGGTTTGAGAAACACTTGAAGCGCTTGATACTCTTACGGTTTAAGAGTAACTGCAAACGGTTTTAGAAGCACTTGTTACGCTACATATAACAGCTGAACTATTAAAACTAGATTACAGTTTGTTAAAGAGTTCACTTTTCCAGTGGGTGCCGATCAAATAACTTTTGCAAACTATTCGTTATATATTTGGGATCGGGCGCATATTTAATTGGCAATTCATCGTTATGAACTTTACTTTCGAAAAAAAAATACAAAATAACAGATTTGCAAATAAACGTTTGGTGTAAACTTTCGACTTGAGTTGAACGCGTGCTTTGAACCGCCCAAGACTCAAAGACTTGCAACACAAAACCCCAAAAACACAAAAAAAAAAACAAAATAAAATCCCCAAAAGAAATGAAATCCAAGTTGACTTCAAAAGCGAAAGGTGCCGCATCGCATCGTTTATGATAATAGCACAGTAAGAAAGGTTGTAGGAAGTTAAAGACGGTCGGACGGACGGACCATAGGAGAGGGAGGGAGGGACCCAAAACAAGTTGCACGTACTTGAAGTAGCAGCGTGAAAGGGAAAAGAAAAAGTCGCACTAGGAAAAACTCACTTAAAAAACCGCAAAATAAATGTCACGAATAAACTCGATGCTTGAGCAGCCTCAGACCTGATGCAACAATTGTCGACAGGGAAGCGAGGGAAACCAGGGAAACCAGGGAAGCCGAGCAAACTCGGGGAGGTGGAAAACTGCACAAAGCGACAAAATAACAGTGCGGAAAATCCGCTCAGCAAGCCAACGAAAATGAAGAGCGAACAAACTAAGAAAAAAAAAACAAACCAAACGAAGAAAAACACAAAGCTTTTACTCAAATGCATACTAATATTGATGATTGAATAGCTCGAAACGTCAACCCAGTGACTTTAAAACTGTAATATATGGTTTAAACCTTTTTTTCAGCTTGAAGAAAAATAACTTGTTGAAATTGTAAGCAATAAATTTATAAATAGGGAAAGGTTCCCAATTTGGATTGCGCTTTTTTGTTTTTTAAAAATATTTTTGGCAGAAAATAAAGAGTTAAAAGAAAATTTGACTTGAAAAATTATTTTTGTTAGTAAATCATGTTAAAACTGAGAATTTTTAGCTACCGCAACAATTAAATCACAATCTTGTCAACTGTGTTTACTGTTCAGACTTAAAAACTGTTTTGGCAAACTCCTGTCCAATGCTGAGTTCATAAATTAGCTACTTAAATACTTACGAACATATTTGAAATTATGTGCAGCAATTTCTTAATTTGCATAAACAGAAACGAGAGAGCAAAAGAAAAGTGAACCATTTGACAATATAATGCCCATATTCTTAGATTATAAACATTTACTCGCCGCTCTGTTATTCAGTTTTTCAGTTTTTCGTGTGCCTGCATTTTCACTGATTTGAAAAGTTTTCGTTTTTATATATATATATATATATGGAGGGAGGTAAAAACTTTTGCGAAATTTGTGTGGTACAAAGACTTTAATGTCAGTGTGTGCTTAAATTTAGTATCCAAATACGTGAGTTTATATGTTCTTGTCTCATATTTTGTGAGCTTAGCATGAATCAGATGCATTTTTGTTTTTTATAATTAGTTTCCAATACTTGGGTAAAGCTGAAATTGTTTTAAAAGACACACAAAAATGTTTGCTATTAAAAAAATGATTTTAACTTTAAGAAAAACTAAGTTTATTAGTTTTTAAAATTTTTTTTTTAAATATAATATTTTCAATTTTTAATTTTTATTTTTTAAATTTATTTTTCATTCATTAAGTTGACTTCGTCAACAGTATTCTAACGGTTCTTGTTTCATGATTAATTGTTCCTTTGCTCATTTTCTCTCCTGTTTTGAGTTATAAGAGTGTAATACACGTATAACGGTACTTTTTCATGCACAGTTGGCATTTTTGCCTATTCTAACGGTTCTTGTTTCATGATTAATTGTTCCTTTGCTCGTTTTCTCTCCTATTTTAGATTATAAGAGTGCACTACACGTATAACGGTACTTTTTCATGCACAGTTGACATTTTTGCCTATTTGACAGTTTTATCACAAAAACAACTAATGAAAATACTTAATTGTGCAATTAACATTTATGCACATAAATTAGATCAATAAATTAATTTGTTGCGTCAAATTCCTTCTTTCTTTGTGGTGAATAAATTATGATTAATATTTGTTTTTTTTTTCCTCTTTTCTTTGCAGGTGAGTCTAATGCAGAATTTTATTCTATATAAAAATACTCATTTGAGTAAGTATGTTTTTTTATGAAAATTTCACTTATGCATAAATCCATAAATTGAATGCTTGGTTTCAATACCTCCTAAAAGGAACAAACTGTGTTATTAATGTGATTACTGAAAGAAAATATTCTTTATTCAAACATTATGAACGTGTAATTAGTGCATTTAGTGCATTGTATACCAAAATGTACACTCACAAACATAAACAAACATACGATACACTACACCACACTACCACCATTGCAGTTTAAGAGAGTTCGCTCCGTCGTTGATCGACACACATTTGTGAGTCTTTCTTAAGACGCCGCTCTTATACGCTCGTCACTCTTATACTTTGTAATGATGGTCGAGTGCTGTTAAGTCGTACGTATACTGCTTCTAACTGGCAAACTGGTGACTGTGCAGCGGCAGCGTTACGAGTGTGTTGAACCTGTGGCAGAGCTCTTCAGCGCCATTCCAATTGAAAACTGGAATTGGTTTAACTGGAAGCATTGGTATGCGAATCTCGGAATGCCGGAATGGTCCATGGAAGTCTGCCAAGAAGTACAACAACTGCAAACAGCAATAATGATAAAAAACCAAAAAAAAAAAAAAAAGACAACAACAAACAAGACAAAATAATAATTGAGCACTTGATCAGTGCAAGAGTGGGCACGGGGGAGGAAGAGAGAGTGCAAGAGCCGAGAGTTGAAAGGAGGCAACAAAAATTAATATGATTTTTACACTCTTAAGTACGAAAATATGTTGATGTTTGCATTCCAGACATTCAAGGCAATAACAAAACCAGTACAAATATAAACCAATCAAGTCTTATACTATATACAGCTTCACGAAGTTTGTTTATTTATTTTCTTAAGATTTGACAGGAATTAAAACTTAATTACATTCACAATGTCTTCAGCTCGCTGTAATGTAGAAAGGCAAATCGGCAGACCTCAATGAAATCACAGGGAGAGACAGGGAGAGCGAGAGAGAGAGAAACAGTGGGAGAGCGAGGTTTATGTAGTTTTGCAATGCTGTTCCTACTGCTATTTCTTTGATTCCAATGAGCACTCAACAAGTCGATTTACAACAGCAACCACACACACACACACACACACACACACATAGAGTTACACAGAGAGTCTTATGCATACAAAGATATAAATGCAGCAGCACGGTCAAGTGGTTTTCAAGTCGTCAAGCGGCTAGATACCCAAGTATGTATGTGTGTGTGTGTATGTGTGTTGACTTGTCTCTGTGTGCGTTTCAAACAAGTAATGAAAGCAATGCACTGGAAAATAATGATTAGGTCTATGATGATGTTAAAGAAAAAAAAATAACTTCAAAATTAGTTGAGAAGGAAAAAAAGAAAAATGTGCAACGCAAAGAAAAATGGGGAAAAACTCGATTTATGAGTTTCAATTCAGTTTCTTTTTCACACGCACACACTTTGACACTAACTTACACTAACAGTGTGTGTGTGTGTGTGTGTGTTTCTGTGTATTCAAGTGTGCTTTTCCACGCCGGGACTGCATACCAGAAACAAAAATGTTAGTTTCGCTCTTCTCTTTATCTCTTTCGCTCTCTTATTCTCTTTGACAAAACCAATGTACGCCTTTTAGGTATTTTTGGGTAGAAGAGTGTCACAAATCACTTTCTGTTCCTATCACCTTTGGGGAAATCCCCCTTTGAGTTGATATAAAAATGAGTAAACATAAAATAAACAAGACGTTGTTCGTAATTGTTGCTCACCTCGTTCGGGACCCGAAAGGGAGTTACCCTAGCCAAGGTCTTCTTAATAAAAGAAGAAGACAGGTAATAAAGGTTGGCCAGTTTCATAGTGGGGGAGTTTAAGGTTCGCTCGTATTTAAAAAAGCACACAAAACATATTTTATGTGCAAGTGAGAGCGTAGCGGACTGTTAAATACTCTGTTTTTTGTGCAAAAGACGGGTGATAAAAAGTATCAATGACTCTCCAACTGTATGCAATATGTTAAGTTATCAAGCAAATTTGAGCAATGCAAAGTTTTTTAACATTTTTTTTACTTATACTATTTACATTTACTTTACATTCCACAAACGGTATATACCCAACTCCCCTTTCTGTAATCAGTGTGTTGAAATGCCAAGTAGTCGACATGGTCAGAGAGTTGTTGTGGTGAGAAGGAGAAGAAGGTGAAGTTGGGGCCGATGAGAAGGTGAAGTTGAACAACGAGGAGACGAACGGGGCGCAGCATCGTAATCGGAACCGCAAAAGCTCAAAACTGGGAGCGGGACAGAGACAAAGGAAATATATGTCTGTTGGTGTTGTTGTTGTTGCTGTTGTTTATTTTCATTTTGATTTTATATTTGTGCAACAGCTTGCAAAACCAGCAAGAAACGTGAGCTAAGGCAAATTGCACTTGGTACATATATATATATAGATGTACATATACAGCTTATATGTAATACATGCATGTATGTATGTACATAGTATATGCATTAATGTTGTGGCCGACAGCAGAATATTTAGAAGTGTATTAATGCCATTATTACCTTGAAGTCGTCCCGCCAAGGTGAAAGACAGCTGGAGATGGAACAGAGAAAACATTAATTACATGCCTGCATGTGGCAAGAGAAGCCAACCTTGCCGCTGCTGCATTTCGTGTCGACAATAATAATTACTACTCAAATGTAGCTGCAGAGCCACAAAAGTTTTGATTGAAGATAGCTTTAACTGTGATTCGGCATTCGCTTTGACTGTCACAAAAACTCTTTCAACTCTTCTTCTTTCTTTATTTCTATCTATTTTTTTTCGTTTTTTTTTCGTTTTTTTTCGTTTTCTTACTCTTTCACTTTGCTGCAATTGGTGAAAGTTTGCAGTCTGCAGCCGTTGCAGCTATTTCATGATTTTTCAAGGTCTTTCCGAAGGTGTTGTTGCATGTAGTGGCGACTTACATACATACAAACAAACAACCATACTTACATACATACATACACTTACTTATCTTATCGATGCAGTCAGCCACAGACGGGAACAAGCTGGCGAAAACGACTTCTTGCTTCAAGTGAAACGCTGTTGTGCTTTCTTGCCTTTCTGTGCGAGAGAGCAAGAGACAGTGAGAGAGTGAGAGGGAGAGACAGCGAGATGTTTGTGGATTAGATGTCTCTGTCTCCTTAGCCTAGATGAGACTTGAGCTTTGCAAGTCATCTTCGCATGGCTCATAAAAATGTGAGAAGCAGATAATTACACTAAAAACAAGCCTCAATGAACAGTTTGTTTAAAAATAGAAGGAATGTTCATGATTATTCGAAAGTTTCTCAATGGCGATTTTTCAAGGAACATCTTTTATTTCTTTAGAACTCGTTGTGACTTGAATTTCGATGTCAAAAGCTTAGGCAAATTCCTTACAAATGATAAATATCGACTAACGATTCTCGGACAAGCGATAAATATCGATTGTCGATATACAGTAAAGATATACTTTATACTTGATAAGTATCGTCTTCGTCAATCGAAAGTTATTTACTTTCATCGAAAACAATTGCCTTAACTTTATCGATAATTTTTCAAGGAACATTTTTTATTTCTTTAGAACTCGTTGTGACTTGATTTTCGATGAAGCTTGGGCAAATTCCTTAGAAATGATAAATATCGACTAACAATTCTCGGACAAGCGATAAATATCGATATTTCGATACTATATACAGTAAAGATATACACATACAAAATACGTCAATCGAAAGTTATTTACTTTCATCGAAACCAATTGCCTTAACTTTATCGATAATTTTTGAATGGAAAGTTTTCGATTTTGATCTTTTAACATATTTAAAAAAACTGATAATTTTTAAAATAATTAATAATTAGTTTTTACACAAATAGCTAAAAATCGATTGTAACTATTGGTTTTCTTATAATTCAGGTAGGAAAATTTTGATTCTAAGAACTGAAATGGAATTTTGATTTTGAGAATCATTCAAATAATAATCAATCTGTATAAAATATTATTGGTTAATTTAAGTACAAAAATAAAAAAGTTTCAGATATTTTTTTAGTTCTCGTCGTCTTGATTTCGATTAATATGAATGAATCGGCGACTTTAGGTGTCAATTGCTTATCACTCATAATATTCAGATGCAGCTGATTGTGTGCCACATTTGACATGTGGCATGCGTAGCACAATCGTGAAAGGTTTGTGTCGGTTTTTGAACCAAACGTAATACATACTTATAGATTGGTCATTCAACTCATTCTGTCTCACTCTCTCGTTCTCTCTCTCTCTCTCGCGGCGAAATATTTATTCTCTGCTGCGTGTTAACGAGGCTTTATTGTTTTTATTTGTGCACACTCCAATTCGCCTGATTCGCTTTGGGTTTTATAGTCGGTAAGTATCTGCCAGATACTTGCCACAGAGATGCATCTTTGCAGCCTCATTGGCCTCCCGTTTAAGTTGTATTTGTACCTGATGAGCACACACATATATACTTGCACATGTACATCTGTTTGCTTGCTTGTGTGTGTGTGTGTGTGTGTGTGTAATGCAGCCTGAGGCGGATTTTACCTCATTTATACATGTTCCTGTTTCTTCTTCTGCTTCTTGTTCATTTTTTTTGCCGCTGTTTCTTCGCACACACCAACCCCCTCCCCCTTGTACGCTTCATTGCGAGTAGAGTCAAGTTTTTGTTGTTGTTGTTGTTTTTTTTTCCTGTTGTTGTAATTGTTGGACTGTAAAACTTTGGCTCTGGTATGCACTTTCTCCTCTAATACTATTTCTGCTAACATTGTTATTTTTCGTCGTGTCGTTTGTCAGTCTTTGTCGAGCCGTTACCAGTCATCGTTTCCCGTCTCTTTGTTTTTGTTGTTGCTGTTGTTGTTGTTGTTGTTGTAGGTTCGTATTGTATCTGTAACTTCAACATCTAATTTGCGGCTTTCCTCAATTTTTGTAGCACTTGCTTCCGTGTGTCATTCATTATGCGCCCGCCTACACACACACACACACACACACACACACACACACACACACACACACACACACATACACATACGAAAAGACCCAAAAACACACACACACACTCACACATACACACACACACACACACACATACACACTCACACACACACATACACACTCACACACACACATACACACTCACTAACACTCACACACACTCACACACACACACACACACACACACACACACATACACACAGACACACACTCACACACACACACATACACACAGACACACACTCACACACACACACACACACACACACACACACACACACTACACACACATACACACACACACACACCCATACACACACATTCACACTCACACACACACATACACACTCACTAACACTCACACACACTCACACACACACACACACACACACACACACACACACACACACACACACACACACACACACATACACACAGACACACACTCACACACACTCACACACACACACACACACACACACACACACACAAACACACACTCACACACAGACACACACTCACACACACACACACACACACACACACTTTGTATCTTTATTGTTGGAATTTTCTTTCATTTTCTTTATGTGGCTTTCTATTTCAATTTTTTTATTTTTTTTTTGGGTGTATTTTCATTGTTGTGGTCTATAATTTGGCAAAGCGACTGTGAATTAAAATACTCTTGTCAAACATATATATATATTGTGACAGGCATCAAAGAAAAATTCAACAAACATGTCTGTGTGTGTGTGTATGTATGTTTGTGGCATGTACGTTTTGCTCACTGATGCGAAATGTGCAACTGCAAAAAAAAAAAAGAATTCAATTTGAATTGCATTTGATGTGCAGCTTTTGTTGCATGTCTTGTGACTTGTTTTCCTCTGCACTCCTGCAACTTGTTCTGCGACTCGTGCCACGTCCCAAATCGAACCATCGAACCAGCCAAAACTCACCAACTAACCAGCTGAGACTTGCCTCTGACTCTGCCACTGTCTAACTGTCTGTTTGCCTGCCTGCCATTCATGTCATTTGTTTTTCAGTTCGCCTGGTTTCGAGTGCTCGGAGAGATATGTTGAATGCAACACACACACACATCGGACTCCCTCGAGTCACATTCTCAAAAGCCACATCTTGATAGCAGTTCATATTTGTTTGTATCTCTGACTTGTGCCACATATTTTGATAGTTGCTCTCATCCATCCAATAACAATTTTCAACTTTTTTGATTGATTAAATCACAAATTGTTGGTTGTTTCCCAAGATTTTGAAGCTTTTTAGTTAACTAAATTTGTAGCTTAACTAGTTGGTATTAACCTATAGAAGATTGTATTTTCAGTCATTTTAAACCAAGTTTATATTGAAACTTTGAAACACTAAAATATTCTTATTACATTTCGAAGTTTCTAAGCACTAAATGCGCTTAATATCTTCAATTTCTTCTGCTGTTTCGCTCAGTGTAGTGCACTTCTTTTGTGAAGCTCCCCCCGCATAGCTGAAGCATCCCCAAACGATTTGCAAATGTATGCCAAATTGATAAGATAAAATAGTTGTACACTGCAAATCGAAATCGAAGCTATCATGAAATTAACTCAAATTGCCTTAAATGCCACCCCATCAAGCAATGCACTACAACAACAACAACTAAACAGCATCCAGCATCCAGTATCCAGTATCCAGTATCCAACAGCCAAAGGCGTCCATACAAAGTCATGCTGGAGCAACAACAATTGTCTCAATGTTATACAGCTGGTCGAACACTCCAACAACCAGCTGGTGGCTGCTTTATCTCCATCTCCCTCTCTCCTTCATGTGTTCCCTGTGTGTGTACATGTGTGTTTGTGTGTGTGTGTGTGACTGGCCACATATTCAGTTTGACCAGGCCAGCTTCAGCTTCAGATTCAGCTTCAACTTTAGCTTTGCTTTGCTGCCCGACTCTTTCCCTCTCTTTCCCTCTCAATCTCGTTCTCTCTCTCGCTCTGTCTCTCTGTGTGTCTGTGTGTGTGTTATCCCCGTGTAAGAAAAAGTTGCAATCGCCGCATTGCTAACAAAGCCACTCGACAACTGCAAAAATGTGGCCACTCCACTAGGAAGCAGTGGCAAGGTGGCTTGCCAGCGAAAGGGAAGGGTGGTGGGGAGGGGAGCATTAGCTAGCTGGCAATTTGAAGATTTTTTCTCGTTTTTTTTTCGCATGACAAGTGGCTGACAACAAAATTGCTGGAGCAGCCAGCTCCTACTAGCTCCTAGCATTTGCCTCGTTTCTATTTTTTGGATATTTCTCGAACCCCAAAACTAACCATAGCACAATTTTGAAGCTTGGCAATTTTTCACTAAGCAGAAATAATTCGAAGTGAACTAATCGAATTGCGAATTGAATTTGTTTTTATAACACAAGGCAATTTAATTAAATGCTGCAATCTCTTTCCTTAATTTTCTACGAAAAAGCAATATGCAAAATTGGGAGAAATTCATTTGAAATGCAATTTTGAAAAATAATTTGAAATAATATATTACTGAAACACGTTATCAATGCATTTTTCAATGGAATTTTAAGGCTAATTGGTTCCAAAATAACATAAGAAATCTGTTCTGCATATATATATATATTCTTTAAGTATATATATTCTTGATCAGTTGGTACGTCCGCGTCGATCTCAGAGACTATAAGAGCTAGAGACTCCAGATTTGGAACCTAAGCTCGCCTAATCCCTAGGCAGTACAAGTTTATTTAAATTTTTCGATAACTCTTCCCATTTCCGATATACACATGTAATCGATAACAACAAAATCTTTAATTTGGAAAACTTTGCGATGACGCTTGAAACATTAGACGATATAATGACAATGTGTGAAATTTGTATTGAAATCGGTTGAAAAACACCGGAGATATGGATCATTGAAGTTAAGTCAAGTATGCCGTATACGCGTACACACACACACACATACTTTAACGCCTTTAAAGCCTTCTTACTTGTTTTATTTAGCTTCAAAGACATTTTTTGAACGTATAAAACTATTTTTTTTATAGTTTAGATTTGAAAAAAAAATAAAAAATTGAAAAAAGACTTGTTGCCAAATAAATTGTAATTGATATAAAAATGAGTAAATTCCAATAGCAAAAATGGTTACTTTTACTTTAAGCCGATTAGATTTAAATCAAAAATATTTTTACGAAACAATTTTCCACACATTATTTATTATTTAAAATAATAAATAAAATTGAAAAAAGACTTGTTGCCAAATAAATTGTAATTGATATAAAAATGAATAAATTCCAATAGCAAAAATTTTAAATTTTACTTTAAGCCGATTAGATTTAAATCAAAAATATTTTTACGAAACAATTTTCCACACATTATTTATTATTTAAAATAATAAATAAAATTGAAAAAAGACTTGTTGCCAAATAAATTGTAATTGATATAAAAATGAATAAATTGCAATAGCAAAAATTTTAAATTTTACTTTAAGCCGATTTTCCACACATTATTTATTATTTATATCAATTTCAAATCAAAGTTTATAAGCAGCTTTAAAATATAATTATATAAATATGCAAAAAAAATAAAGACAAAATAATATAGAACGACAATCAGCAGCAATGCAGGAAACAGGAACTTCAAACTGAACCAATAAAAATGGTGAATTCGATAAAAAATATTGGTAAACATAAACATAAAATTGACAGTCAAGGGGGTAAGGGGGGAGTTGGCTTGGGGGGATTATTGAAATGTAGACAGATACAACGGTATATGTGGATCATAGGCGAAATGTAATTTTGTAATTTTGTGCATTATTGATTTACGCATTCATAAATGCCACAAAATACAAATGTGCCAGATACAACAACAACCACAACAACAACAACAACTACAACAACAAGAACAACAACGAAAGCAACAACAACAACTTTTAGCTGCTGAAATATCGAAATCAATTGCAGTTTTGTGAATAATTGGCGTGACCAAAGCAAAAGTTCGATTTCCTGCACAAATATACATATACATATATATACGTATGTAAATATATATATATTGCACATACATATGTACACGTATTGGAGTTTTGTTGCTGCTGCTGTTGTTGTTGTCATCGCGCCAAACAGCGGCGTATGGCATACTATTTAAAATGGTATCCAAAAGAGATATATACTATATATACATATATATATATATACATTATACATTACCGAACGTTGTTGCCAAGTCTCTTGGAAATTCCCTTCACTGCATTCTTTCCCACACACACACACACATACACATAAACATGCAAGAGAGGTTGAGGAGTCAGAGAGCGAGGCAACATTAAGCCAGTATCTGAGAGATACGTTTTTGGGGCCGGCTCGCTTGGTCTTAGTTGTTGTTGTTGTTTGACTGCAGGGCTTATGTCGCCGTAGTCATTTACAGTGTCGTAAATTTTATTAGAGTGTACCCCATTCCGAGGTTGCCTCGCCTTGCCCCCCCCCCCACACTACTACTGCCACTACTTACTAGTCAAGCAGGCTTGGTGAGCAACTTTAACATCATAATCATCATTATATGCTGCAGCAAATGATTATTTTGGTTTTGCAACTTGCAACCAATACCGACCTAACACAATTTTTTCACTACGTTTGCATTTTATGTGTCGTTTGTGTCGTTACTCATTTCAAAGGCCACACAAAAGTTTTCAATTTATGTTTTTTTTTTTTGTTTTGGGAAAACTGATATGAGCCGCACATGCTAGTTGTAGTTGCTATTGTTAAGAGACTAGACATATATATTTGTGTTTATTATTATTTTGTTTGCAATTCATCTTCGTCGAGTGTACCTCGAAAACTTGAGGAGAGTCTAAAGTTCAAAATGCTATCGCTACAAATGGATTTCTCGTTATTGAATGTGCTAGGTGCATACATACAAACAGAGTGATAAAGTCGCTGATGCTGATCTGTGTGGCAGCAACATTCTCAGAATTTGGGTACTTTTTTATTTGCAGCTGTTAACCTTTTGAGGTTATCTGCGAGCTACAAATATATATACATATATATGCTGAATGTGTTTGAATGTCAATAAGACTTTCGATTTAATTTACTTACGTTAGCAATTTTCATAAATATTCAATATATTGCTATTTGCATAAGTGCAATTGGATACTACCTCAAGAGTTTATAGTATAACGGCTTAGATTTTTGCTTAATGACGAATTTGCTTGCGTTCGTGGCATTCTTGAAACTGAAAATGACAGCGTCGCAAAGCGAGTGCAACCCACAATACAATAATTCGTAAGCAAATTGCTCTCTCTCTCTCTCTTAAATTGTGTGCTCTCTTCACCCACACACACACACACACACGGACGAAAAATATGCAGCGTTGCCGTTGTCTTTACCGGTTTTGCTTTTACTACGAATGACGAAGCGCGTTCGCTCAGTTTCGTTTCGTTTCGTTTTGGTTTGGTTTGGTTTGGTTTGGCTTGTTTGTTGTTTTTTCTTCTTTTATACTATCTTATAGATAAATTTGTATCTAACGGTTGATTGCAGTAGTAAATGCCGCTCAGCTGTGCTGCGTACCGGCCCATATGTACAACATTGTGTGTGTTTATGCGGGCTGCGCTCAGCAAACGACGACTTTGACTTCGACTTCGACTTCGGCTCCGATTCGCTTTCCAGTTTCAATTCCAGTCGGTCGTGAGTCTGTGAGCATTGTGTCTATCGGACTGCTGGGTACAAAGCGTTCCAACGAGAGCGGCCATGCAACAACATCACTGCTGCTGCTGCTGCTTCTGCTGTTTCGTTTCTTTTCGTTTCGTTTCGTTTCGATTCGTTTGTTCGTGATTGTTCGAGGGAATTGTGCGAGCGGTCCGAACAGTCCGATATTAACTCTCAAACTGTACGGTTTGGCGGCGTATCCCAACAACGAGCCAAAGGCAGCGCGTCGTGTTTCCATGTTTTTATATACTCTGCCGCTGCCTCAAACAACACAACACAACAACAACAAATAACAATGAACATAGTGCAATAAACGATTGTTGTTGCAAAGTTTAAACAATTGAAGTGAGTGCGCGAAAGCGAAATACGTTATAACGCAATACAAATTCGGCAAAATTCATTTATAATAGCAACATAAATATATTTGTATATGCAAATGTATTATGTTTTGAGGGCAAAAAGGAAATTAACTAACTTAAGCTGTTATTGTTATTACCTCACATCCTGTTCTTTGTGTGCATTAACATACATACACACATGCATACATAGATAGTTGTACACACACACATGCAGCTACACTTTGAATCGTATTCGCAACAAACGTTATTAGTTCGCGACAACAACAAAATATATTTTGTTTAATATACACCACATCTGTATATTAATATACCCTGTGTTCTTTGCAAATAGGTTAAACGGGTATATTGCAGCTGTAAGCATTTGGCACAAAGTAAATCGAGTAATTTCGATCTAATGTTTTTTTAAACAAATCTGAAATGTTTTTGAAACTTAACCCTTTCAACATTCTAAATTTACATTATTTACATTTACAGGGTATTCGTTAGCCGTTCGTTGTCATTTAGATCACTTGTACTTGTTTTTGTGTAGATTTCTTCTTCTTTTTTTTTTTTTTTGATTTGAGTAACGAATCCGCGCTTTTCAATTGTAATTTCCGGTGTAGCGGAATTTTACTGTGTGTGTGTGAACTGACACAAGCACCCACACACACACACACACACACACACATAAACGTTAATAAGCAAGTGTGTGTGTGTGTGTGTGCTAGAAAGACCGCTTGGGATATACATTAACAGGCTGAGTGAAATAGAAAAATTGGTCCCAAGAAAAACTGAATGCCTTCGAGCCCGATTCTTTCCGTTCTTTTTTTGTGTATTTTCTTTTGTATATTGAATTGATTTGTGTGTGTGTTAACATTAAGGTTATGTAAACATTATTAGTTTAAATTGACATCAATACATTTCCTTTCTTTTGATTCCGGGAATCGCACATGTTTTCCAGCTGACAAATCTGAAGCCATTAGCCACATTTGTTATTGCAGGTTTCCTAATAATATTTAACTAACTTTTAACAATCTAAGTTTATCTTGCAGTGTATAAACAACAGTGCAATAGTTAAGAAATGACAATTTTTTAACGACTTTGTTCGTTTAACGAATAAAAACCACAAATAAATACAAAGAAATTCAAGTTAATAATCAAAAAGTGCAATCAATTGGTGAAATATAATTAAAAAATATTGATTGTATATATCGCCGCTGTGTTCATTGTTTTTGTCAAAATAAATAATTATTATCGCGATATAAACAATTGTCTATAAGAACCAAATCGTAATTAACTAAACAAAACTAAAAAGTGCAATTTATAAACAACACCAAATGTTCAATGTTAAAACCTTAAATGTTAAAACATTTTTACAACTACATGCTGGATTTCTTGCAATTACAGTTTAATCATAAAACAATTAACAACAATTAAAACGTCAGCTTTTATTCTACTTGGACTTTGTATGAATTGTAAGTATTTAAATGATAAATTTATTTTTGAAACTGGTTTGCGTTTGCTACTTTTATATCAAAGAAATATTAGAAAGGTTTTCAAATATTTTGTAACACACAAAAAAGTTGAAAAAAACTGGAATGTTTTTGGAAAAAAAAATATTCAACTTAGGAAACCATCAAAATTAGAAAAATTTAAGTTTTTAAGGGTATACAAACTGCGGTCTTAGATACTAGCAAACCTTTTCGTTGCTTATAAACTTTTCCAGGGGATTTTTTTTATATCTTCATTTTTTATTTAAAATCTATCTGCGGGTAAACAATCATTAAATGTTAAAGGGTATATAATAAGAAGACGTTAGTCGATAAATCCCGACTAGAAGATACTCTGAAACCTATACCTAGTGCGTACAAGTATGTGTGTGTGAGTGTGCGTGTATACTGCATACTTGACTTAACTTAAATGCTCCATATCTCCGGTGTTTCTCAGCCAATTTCAATAAAAATTTGACAGATTGTCATTATTTTGTCTAATGTTTCAAACGTCATCGCAAAGTTTTCCAAAATAAAGATTTTGTTGTTATCGATCACATGTGTATATCGGAAATGGGAAGAGTTATCGAAATTTTGAAACAAACTTGTACTGCCCAGGGATTAGGTGAGATTATGTACCAAATGTGGAGTCTCTTGCTACAGACGGACATGGCTATATCGACTCGGCTGTTGATGCTGATCAAGAATATATAACTTTATAGGGTCGGAGATGCTTCCTTCTGCCTGTTTCATACATTTCTACAAAACCATTATACCCTTTTTAGCCATTTTCAATGGGTTTATTATATTATATACTATATAAGGTAGTTGAGATTGATTGAAATGAATTTTTGTGTAGTGTTGAAATCACACACACACATACATATAAATATAAATTATAGCTATTAAGTTTTGCATGCATGATACGACAAAATCTGCGCTCAATATGTCCATCAAATAAATTTGTTGGTGTCGTCTCCGGCTGTGCCTCTTGACGCTGCGCTCACATGAGTGTTGTTGTTGTTGAGCCTTTTGTGTAAAGTTTTATCTACGCTTAGATTTATTCAAACACACACACACACACACACAAACAAACACTTGCAAACACTTAGTTACAGTGTGTGCTCGTCAAATTGATTGTTTTTGCTCATGATAACAACAACAACAACAAAGAACATGCAATTTTGTAATTATTAGTTTTATGGTCTGTTTGAGACGATTCCAGTTGATATCGTATACAATGATATTGTATGTAATGTACACGGCGATTCCCCCCCTTTAGATACTTTCTACCCTGCACTTGACTTTTTTTTGTTTGTTTGAATTTTTGGCTTGAATTGTTCATCCGGTGCATTCCGGATTCCGCATTCCGCAATATGTCTTTGTGGTCTGCACGCGTTTAGTTTTTACTGTGTCTAAGGTCAGTGAACCCCAAACCAAAATCATTCACAACAACAGAAAGTTGCGTGTTTGCTTAGGCTCAAAATTCAAAAAAAATAAAAAATTAACAAAAAAAAAATTACACACAGCGCAAAAGAGAGAGACACGTTTTGTGTAGAGATGTGTTTCTCTGAGTGTGCGTGTGTGTGTGTGTTGGGAACGGTTGCGGTTATTGACTTTCCCTTCTTCTGGGTTAGCCACTTCAATCATCTTCGGATTCCAGCAGTTCAGTTTATGAGCATTGTTTGCGGTTCTTTGATTTTGGATTTTTTGTGCCATATGAATATAAACAAATTTGCTTTTGAGGCTGGAAAGTAAAACTTATGACCCAGACAAGGGACTGAACAACGTAAAGATACCCTGGAAAAGATGTTATGTTAACTGAAAGGTTAAAGAAACATTTGCAGCAAGCTGTAAAAAGCTAAATGAAACAAGTAAGAAGGCTCTAGTCGAGAAATCCCGACTAGACTATACCCTTAACCCTATAATTTACGCATACAGTCAGTGCTTGCAAGTATGTGTGAGTGTGTGTATGTATACGCGTATAGTGCATACCTTCTTAACTTCAATACTCCATATCTCCAGTGTTTCTCAACCGATTTCAATAAAATTTTCACAAATTGTCTTTATTTAGTCTAATCTTTCAAACTGCATCAAATAGTTTTCCAAATTGAAGATTTTGTTGTTATCGATCACATGTGTATATCGGAAACGGGAAGAGTTATCGAAAATTTAAAACAAACTTGTACTGCCTAGGGATTAGGCGAGCTTATGTACCAAATCTGGAGTCTCTAGCTCTTATAGTCTCTGAGATCGACGCGTTCATACATACGGACGGACGGACGGACGGACAGACGGACATGGCTATATCGACTCGGCTGTTGATGCTGATCAAGAATATATATACTTTATGGTGTCGGAGATGCTTCCTTCTCCCTGTTACATACTTTTGCACAAAACCATTATACCCTTTTTACCCATTTTCAATGGGTTAAGGGTATAAAAAGCTTAAAAAAAGTTAAACGAAATTTTTCAAAATAATCTTAATGCATCTAAAACTATAAACCGTATAGAAATGCGATAAAAATTGTTAATTACATGTATTTTTAATATCTACATACATTTGTCTGTTATGTTAAAAAATAAATTGACATACTTAAAATATTATTATCAATAAAAAATGGTCTGTTATACAAAATTTGATTATTGTTTTTCGTCATACCATATTTAATAATGGTGCATGTAGCAATTATATTGTGGTACCCACACGCAACCACAGCCGGAAATATCAATTCGAAATTATAATAATGATTGGAAACTAGACGATAAATTCAAGCCACACAAAATGTGCTGCTGCGGGAATGGCCTGCAACATGCTGCAGGTCCCAGGGAAAAGGTGTTAAGTAGACCACGTTCATTGTCGCAGGAGTTCAGTATGTTGCGACTGAGTAGGTCTTACCAGAAGTGGACGAAACCTGTACGCCTTACCGAGTGGGACCTTTGGCATGCGCGTAACAAGAAAATTGTCCAACAGTTGGCAAATACTCTAAACAAATCCACGAGCGAGGTCACAAATATATTGTATGAACTAACGCTGCAGAACTTTAGTCGCATGATCGATCCCAGAGGCAGCGGCTGGAACAATTGTCGTGTGCCATTCTCCAGCGCTGCCGTCTGTGACCGGTATTTGAATATCTTTGATCTGGATGGAAACTTGCGTGAACCGTACAGTCCGAAGAGATTGTTCAATTTGCTGCAATTAATTCAAGGCATTGTCCGATTAGACAATGATGACCTTGGGGAGCGAGTTGATCTGTCTGCCCGCCAGAACGACGTTAAGAATAATAGAGATCAGAAATTGGAACCTGATCAGTCTGGCCGTCGCAGCTCAAACATAAGTCGCGACAGCGTACGTAATTCATCTGGCAGTAAGCCATTGAGCGAAGAAGTGAAGTATCATGAAGCACTTAAGTCAGCCGATCTGCAATTGACCGATAGCAAGGGAAGACGTCGTGGTCAGGGTAGCAGGCAGTTAGATTTATTACGTACCGATCAGGCAAAAATTTTAAGGGAAATATTAAAGCATATGAATCAGAATGAACCCGATCAAATTCTTAATGCCCTCTCCACTGCCGATTTGGTGCCCAACCAACATCGAAAACTAAAGAAACTGAGAGCCGCAAAAGCTGCACGAGACCTCTCGTCGTTCTATGCGAAAGCCGTTACCGAACTACGAAGGACGAAATCACACAAATCCGTTCTAGGCAAGCATAGTGGGAGAACAGAGGACGAAAAACCTCCAGAGTCTACGGAACGTCGGTTTATTTCTGAACCACTTTCCACCTACGTTTACATGCCGTACGATGCAAAGAACGCTGATACTTGGTTGCGTCGTCATACGGATCAGCCGCCGCGCACGCGGGGAGATGTCAAAGTGGATATAGGTCCCTCTCAGTCTGCCGTGAAAAAGTTGCGCTTTTCCGTTTACAGCTTGCGAAAACCAAAGGAGACACTGCATAAGAAACCTGAATACCGACGAATCTTTTCATCTGTCAGCAGGAGTAAATCAAAAATAGGTCAAAGACGGCCGCATGTCTAGTATGCCATGTGTTTCAAACGTAAATAAATTTATAGTCAGACTCGCTTTGGTTTCGAAATTTCTAAATTATTATTATTATTATTTTTTTTTTCGCATTATTTGATTTATTTTAATTAATGTACTGCTCAACGCGCTGCAGTCTGCCCAAATGTTTAACGCTTCGTCTTTTGAACTGTGAAGCTATCACTGAACCGATCAAAAAATGTCGGCATCGTAATCCCCATTGGCATTCGAGGGAGAGGCGCTGGTGTGTGTCGAACAACGTAGTGCTCAGATATATGGCGAACGAGCTCCAAAAGCCATTCCTTGATGTCTGTAACTTTCTGTACAATTTGACGCTGCAGAAGTTTGGAAACATAATGAATCCGCGGTGTTCGCAGTGGAACTATTGCCGGATACCGTTTGTCCGACCCGATACGTGTGCTCTGTATGATGGCATTTTTGATCATCATGGACATCTACGGAATCCGATGCATCCGTTTATAATGCATTTAATGCTTATTATAATGGATCACCACTTGAGCCTGCCCTGCGAGCCAGCCAAGCCATCTCGCAATGTTACTGAGGATGTCATTTTTGGACGCAAGGTAAATGCGTGCAAGGACTTATTCAAAGCGGCAACGAAGGGCGGGGCGCTTGACAGTTTAAGGGAATTTTTCAAAAAATCAAGATTTGGCCGTGGTAGTGGGGACGGAGATGATGATGATGATGACGATGACGAAGGCTTGGAATTCGGATCATCTCATGGCACTGGTAGTATTGATTCTGACGACGAAGATGACGACGAATATGGCAGGGGGAGATGGAAAAAAGATCGAAAAAGTATTCAAGATATTTCCGATTTATACTCCGATGTTGTGGAAAATAGAAGAAAACTCAAGCTCAAGAAAAAGAAACCCAGGAGGAAGAAGTTTGGTAATCGGCAAATTATGGGTGTTGCCCTACCCGTATTGGCCCATGAACCGTTCGATAGGATGAAACCATGGACCTGGGTTCGAAGACATCCCGCCCAGACTCGTGTCCTCGAAGGTACACGTTTGGGTCGTGCCCAGGTGCAAAGGTATAAGCGTGAAACGCTTACAGCACAATATGAAAGGGCCAAGGTACGCTCCAAAAAGGAACGCTTCTCGCTTCGAAGTATATTTTCGACTAAAAGTCATGAGTCTGTGGGTGACGGTGAAATGTTTGCTAATCCAAATCCGCCTAAGAAAGGTCAACGATTGGTGAAATCCTTCAACTATAAGAATATACAGCAAAAACTTCGAGCAACTTTACAACGTATGTCAATCCGTAATCTTCCAAAACAGGCAAACAAACAATCCAAAATAAATGAATAACCCTTTGGATTGGAAGTACGTATGACCATAAAACTTTGGATATTGTTGCCTGCTCAAGTGTGTCGATCGCTGATGTTTTGTTTTTTTTTACAACTTGACGTCGGCATTATCTAAGCTATGTTCAATCTGACAATGGATATGTCCACACTTATCCTGCAGCTGCCGCAATTGAGAAAGTTCTAAAATTCGACGTAATCAAATTGCTGGCGTTAAGAATAACTTTTAATTAATGAACTCCTGAAATTTTCAAAAGAAATGAACAATAAACGTTTTGATTGTTTATGACAGGAATCAATTATATATATATATTTTGAGTTTGTTTGATTCTCTTTGAACGTGTTTATAAGGTTTCTTGATCGTAAAGATCTTTTGTCGTTTTACAACACTGCTAACAGTTGGTGCACAAACTTAAGAAAACTTGGCAAATGTTTCTGCTTTTTAGTGCTGTGTGTGTGTGTGTTTGTGTGTGTGTGGCAGCTGCCAAGACTTATGCGAGCACATGCGTCTTGTTCTAATCATGCTTTAACTTTGCCACACTATTTGTATATGTGTATTATTTGACATCTATGTACTTATGTTTGTCCATTCCCCAACTACCATTTGGTGGCACTCTCGCATTGGGATTTTATCTATCAATTGCAAAGGATTTTAGCATAGCATCAAATGTTTCTTGTTTCTTTTTTCTTGTTCTTTTTTGTCGTCGTTTTTTGCCACCACAACTCATACTTGGTTCGGTTTATGCTCATTTGTTTCGACCGCGCCGTTTGCCAAAAATCAAGGCTGTTTGTCCATCTTTGCGAGTATGTTTGGGGGGGTTTCAATCGCTCTATCTCTCTCTCGCTCTCTCTCTCTGTCTCTAAGTCCCATATCCACTTATTGCTAGTGCGTGTGTGAGGACCAAAATCTACTTAAATCGATAAAAACTATCAAATCTGTCCGGGGCGTTTATGCCGCTGAGTGCTGAATCAGAATTCCGCCGTTTGTCGTTGTGCCGCTTCTGCTGGTGCCTCTTTTCGTCACTCATACGACATGTGCGCCCGATGATGCGCCACCAAAAATCGTCTCCCATTTGCCTTTTGTCGGTCGTTATGTCTGTCTGTCTGGTTTGTTCGTTCGTTTGGTCTGTCTGTCTTCTTGTTCTTCTTGGTCGCCACTCATTTTTCGCCCATGTTGCGTATGCTGTCAAATCTCTTCCGTTAGAGCCTTCGATGCTGCTGCTGCTGCTGCTGGCATTTTATTTTTATTTTTTTTATTATTATTATTTTCATTTTTTTTTTATTTTTTTTTTGTTTCTTGGCAACAGTTACCGAAAAATTGTTCAGCCATTGTTGTTGCCATGTCCGTTCTGGCACCAACTTGGCCCGCAGGCATTCGCTTGTTCCTTTAAGTGTGAGACGAGCGGCGGGAGTGGGGAGTTGGTTTGGTGCGTTAGGCAGGACCAACAAGAATCAGACAAACCAGGCAGCAGTTCCGTTCTTCTTCATTTTTATACTGTTGTCATGGCGACAAACACACACACACACATACATGTTTCTGTGTGTGCGCATAAAGGCGCCGCCATTAAAAAAAACACAAAATGGTATGCGAAAAAATGAACATTTAGCTATATTTTGTGCCGGCATACTAAATTACAAAACAGACTCGAAATACATATGATTAATTGTTAAAAAGTTAAACGGTTTTACACTCTACACAATTTACTATGCATTCCTTTATTTCAATGGGTTTCTATTTATACGAAAATCACGCACTTCTAATGTCAGTTTTATATGTTTTGCGTGTTCAGATTTCACAATGAGCCGACAACACACAGACACACACACACACAATCACTTCTAAGCTGTAATTATGCAAGAGTGTCACTCAAATCGTTAGTAATATATATAATCTGCTCGTTAGATAGTTATTTACACAGCCTGACCCCCAATTGTTGGAGCATACTATACTTTATAGTCTGAGCAAACAAACTAATTGCCAAGTACTAGATTTCTCATGAAGTGTGATTTCTATAAAGCTTTGAAATCAAAAAATTAATTCCTTTTTTTTCGATTAAATCACATTATTATAGTATATTCGATTCGAGAGTATCTAACGTTGCTCTGTTCGCTGAAAGTTAAAAGGCTAAACTTGTTATCTGAATTACAAATTAAATGGAGAGTAACATGTTCTGTCAAAAGGTTTTTGCTTACAAAAAATAGATCAATAAATGGCAGATAAGTTCTATTGCAACTTTGGTTATTCCCCCTCAACTTATGACTTGTGATTTATGACTTGAGTGAAACATGAAACCAAAACTTACTTTTAGCCAAGTCCAATCCATCAATCAATCAATCTTTCTTAACCATATTCATTTGTATTCAACTGGGAACAGAGTAAACATGCTATAACAAATTACTTGTGCTTCTTTTCACTTTGTTGTTGAGGTTTTGTTTTCTTTCACACTGCAACTGCAAATTAAAATAATAATAAAATGGCGTAATTAAAATTTCTGCCAATTAGCAGCGTCTGCGAAAAGAACCCTTTTATTTATTACGGTGGCAAGAACTGGCCAAGTGTTCCGAAAAGGCGGTAATGAATGAAAACCCAACTGCAGCAAACACGCCCCTGTCATTAACATAGTATAAAGCAGCAGTTTTGAAACCATAAACAAAAAATATATATATTAAAGTGTATAAAGAACACAAATGAAATACCCTAGGAATATAAACTATATGTACCATGAACATTATTTGGCTTGAATCAGATAGTTAGCTGGCTAAAAATATCATCTGTACGGATGTTAACAAGATATAATCAACAACTCGTATACTCTATCACACAGTTGTTATATTTGTGCATTGAGTTTTGAATCTATTATTATCACTCTATTGTCTCTGTGTGTGTGTGTGTGAGCTTCCAGCATTTATAAGATACGCTTTTTATACCATGAACACATTGAAAATGGGTAAAAAGGGTATAATGGTTTTGAGCAAAAGTATGTAACAGGGAGAAGGAAGCATCTCCGACCTCATAAAGTATATATATTCTTGATCAGCATCAACAGCCGAGTCGATATAGCCATGTCCGTCTGTAGCAAGAGACTCCAGATTTGGTACATAATCTCACCTAATCCCTGGGCAGTACAAGTTTGTTTCAAAATTTCGATAACTCTTGCCGTTTCCGATATACACTTGTTATCGATAACAACAAAATCTTGAATTTGGAAAACTTTGTGATGCAGTTTGAAACATTAGACGAAATAATGACAAACTGTGAAATTTTTATTGAAATCGGTGGGGAAACTCCGAAGATATGGAGCACTATACGCTTACAGGGTATAGTTTAGTCGGGATTTCTCGACTAAAGCCTTCTTACATGTCTCTTTTTACCGCCAACAACAATTAAATTACATTTTAGACTTTATAGCCTCGGCATTATAGCTTATCTTGCACTTATTGTTGCTGCTGCTGCTGCTGCTGACGCCAAACTTCAATAAATTCTAATAATTTATATCGTTGCTAGAGTTTGCAAGCACACACACACACACATACACATATATATGTATATATATTTATGGGAGGGCAAACGTTGCAACTGCAGTCTTTTCGTTGCAAATTGTGTGTTGCAACAATGAAGAATTCGATTATAATCCAGCAAAGTTATTTCTAGCACAAATTGATAGTCTCAGCTTCCAATTCGAATCATTTTTTAGTTGAACATTTTGCATGCTTTATTTGGTGGCATGCGAACACATTCAAGTGCTTTGCATATGTAAACAAATGTATCTGTACATAAAACAATTGCTGCAAAAGTTTATGCAATCCTCGGTAATTAGCCGCACAGACAAAGTTTTCTTACTGTTTCTTTTATTTTTGGTTTTATTTCACATTGTTGTTATCTGCCAAAAGCTACATTATGCAAGCGTGTGGACTCCCGACGGCGAATTGGAAAGTTTTTTTTTTTGTTTTTGCTACAATTTGTGAACAATAACCAGAAATGGCAGCAGAGGCCAGAGACCCACACCAGAGCGATACCATTAACATAAGGGAGCAGCAAGCTTTGTCTTTGTTGTTTGAGGCTCATTTTGTGAAGATGTTGTTGGTTTGTTTTTAGGGTTTATAAGGAAATTTACACTTTGTTGATTTTCTTTTTGTTTTACGTCGCATATTGAATCATGATGCAATGCATTTAACTTGATTGGTGAATGTGGCAACAATTTGCATGCAACTGCAACTGCAACTGATTGACTGACTGACTGACGACAACTTATCTTGTTACCAGTGTGAAACCACAAATTATTGATCAGCAGTTAGCTGACGCTGAGGCAAAATGAACCCAAAAACCATTTAGACGTAACGGCGCATACACTGGCAAAAATCTGGCTGCACCCTCGCTTGTAGCGTGGCCAACTAAAACGAGCACAAACCAGATATATATATATATATATAATGCACACCTTACTACTGTCGTCATCGTCGTCACAGTAACAGTTAGTAGAGTCATCGTGTTATTGCTTAAAGAAAGCTGTGAAATGTGTATGCCACACATTGCACATTGAATGGCTGCACTTGCCGCGACTGTTTTGCCTTTATCGCTTGTGCGTTAAGCGCTTATTCATGGCTCTCACTAACTTGGCCAACATGTCTATTAACGGTAACAAGGTAAATGTTAGAAATTTGCCGTTAGAAAATTGCCTCGCCTGCAATTGCGGTTGTTTGGTTTGTTGCAGTGTTGCACGGTTGCTGTTGCTGCCGTTTGTGTCCACAGCACACACACACACACACACACACACAAAGCAAGCCATTTGTAGAGGCACGAAGCAGAAAACGATAACAAAATGTAAGAGTAGAAAACGACGATCGACTTCTTTTCTTTTTGCCTCTTTTTTTTCGTGTCGTTTTCACAAGTTCTTCACATTGCAGTTTTAGCTGATCTTGTTTTCTAATTTATTTATAGAACAAAACTTGTCCAAACCTAAGCAAATTAGACATTAATCTATTTATCATATAGGCATTTAGTTATTTATTGTAAGCTTGGTAGAAATATACACAAATAATGAAAGTAAAGAATATGAAAAAAAAACTTAATATGAAATATTATTTTTTAATTCTTTTTAAAAATTTAATTCAAACTTATTTAACAAAAATAATAACGTTGTGTTTTTTATTTTCAATTTAATTTGGTTTTTCTTTAATGCTTGACAAAATTCGCCAAAGAAACCTTCTTGAATGAAGTTGTGAATTCCTTAAAAAAAACGATTTTTATATAGAAGTTGCGATTATTCGAAAAACAGGACGAAAAAATAATTTCAAAGGTTATAAAACCATTTAAACGTAAATTTTTAACTACCTTTTATAGCCTTGTTTAAATATAACTTATTACTCTTCAAACAAACGACTCCCTACCACATTGTTAGCCAAGTTTAGATCTACATGTTAGGCAGACGTTGGAGTCATAGATAGATAGCAGCTATTAGCATTGGCAAATATACGCGCTTTTGCAAAACAAATGGTCTCATCAAGCGGCTCAAAAGGTGTCGCAAATGCGTTGAGTGGTTCCCTTCCTCCCTCTTCCCCTCACCGCACCGCGGCGTCGTCGGGGTGTGAAAACCTCCTTTATTTCGAGACTTTTTTTTACACTCACCCACTTAATGACAGTCGGTCTAGACAATTCTGACACAAATGCGAGCGCCAGGGTCTCTAAGAAACTCGCTAGCTTCCACAAAACTGTCTGCCGCGTGAAAGAAAGAAAGAAAGGCAATTGCAAAGCTGCGTAAATTTCCGCGTGGTATTTTGTTGTTGTACAACGAACGTTGTCGTTGGGCGTCATATTGCTGACAACAGTGCGTGTGTTGTCATATTGTCTGGAACCCTATCTCACTGAGTGTGTGAGTGAGTTATGCAGGTGTGAGATACTTGAGACAGTTGTGAGAGCACATATTGAGACAGGTGAAAAAGGTGGTCTCTTACTTATCGTCATTGTTGTTGTTGTTGTTGTTGTTGATGCGAAGGTGGTTGATGTTGCCACTGTTTTCTTTAGCCACTCGTTCAAGTTGCAGCAGACGCACTATATATAAATTAGATACGATTAAGCATACGACTTGTGGGCATACAGTATGAATTAGACATAGAAATTAAACAACGAATTAAAACACATTTACCCATTTAAGCTGGCCCAACAAAATATGAAAGCTGCGTAAGAAAAACCAAAAAAAAAACATCAACAACCTTAAACAACCTTTTCAACACAAATTCATCATTCATGTTTCGCCACAGTTGAGAAAAACTAGAGAAAAAAAAAACAAGCTTTTGTAATAAGACAATGGCCCAAAAAAGGCGGAATCTGAATTTTGCCAACTCTTAAATGACTTTATGGTAGAGTAACCGAAATAAAAAGAAGCCGCAGATTAAAATAAATATACCAAAATTTACGTAACTGGCATTAGAAGGCATTTCCGCCTTAATAAATGTTATAAACAAATTATTAATAGGGTTCAAAGCCGAGTCGAGCGTACAGAGTCTAAAAGCTATAAACAAATATCTTAAAATTTATGAGATTTTGCACATGGTACTATAATTTTGTTATGTTGTGTATAACGAATAGCATTTCAAACAATATGTAATGTATTTTGTATAAAAAATTGGTTGAATAATGAGATTTTCTGTGAATATCAAAACAAATTTTATTCGTAAAGTATTTTTGATGAAAAATATTAACACCGGAATAATATAGATGATCGATGATGAAAAAACCATAGAAATAAGTAAAGGGTTAGCAACAAAACATATATATAATATGTGATTTCGATTGTAAAATGAATAAAACATTTTTTTGGTGATTTTTAAAAACAAGAACAAAAAAACTTAAGAATACTTCTACAGCAAAAATGTACTTTAAAGCTTTTTCTTTATTAAATACTTTTAAACAACTTTTTTAATGTCTATAAAATGATTTTAGCCCATCAAATATGTAGCTAAACACAGTATTCATTAGTTTGAGTATCAAAAAGTTCCAATTCAGTTAACAAACACATAGGAGCAGCAAACGCAAACCCAGTTTCAACATTGGAACTATTACAACAGTTATTAATTGGTGGCAAACGCATGCTTGCCGTCTTGTTCTTTCCCTGTTCTTGTTTCAGATAAACGCGTTTAAACATCTATTCGATTCGTAGAAAACGACACAGAAGAATGCTGCTGGCTGATAAGCATGTGCTAAGCAATTGACTCCCCCAACAGTGTATATATCTGTGAAGTACCAGAAAGAGGTAGCTGGAGAGGTGAGATACGGTTACCAGATACCCGAAAGCCTCTAGTATGGTGCGACTTAATGTTGCCGAACAACAAAGTAACGTTAACAGCAGCAATAATAACATTAACAACAATAACAGCAACAGCAACAACATCCATAACATTGAGAGCAGCAACAATGCGGGCAGCTGCTCATCGACAACATCGTCGACGACGAGTTTGAATAGCTTGAATGCCACTAGCTCGGCTGCTGTCTCGCCTGCTTGCAACAATAACAACAACAACAACAACAGTAATAGCAACAATATTGTAATGTTGCAAAACAATACACCGGTCCCAGTTGCAACCACACAGCAGCAACCACAGTGGCAACAACAGCAGCAGCAACAGCAGCAGCAACCACCCTTGGAAGGCGCTGCGTTGCCAGCATCGCCGCCACTGTTGCAACAAACGGCGACACCGCCACAGGGTGCCCAAATAGTGCCACCAGTTTGTGCGCTACATCATCCACAGCTGCTCGCGGCCATGCAACACCATCATCATCATCATCATATGTTGCAGCCAGCGCCACCGCCGCCGCCCTTGCACCATGGCCCACTGCCACCGCCACCAAACCCAGCCGCAACAGGACTCCCACAACAACAACAAGCTACTCAACCCCATGAGAATGGACACGGTGGCATCTCCCCCAACGGCAGCTCCGGTGGCGGCTCCTCAGCGAGCAGTGTTAGCAGCGTGTCAAGTAACAGCGGTGGTGGAGGTGGAGGAGGAGGTGGAGGTGGCAGCCATTGCAATAACTCAAGCAACGGCACCAATGGCATCGGTCCGCCAGTTAATGCTCCCCCACTGCCACCCGGCCCACTCTATATACAATATCCCGGCGAGTTCTTTCCCTCGGAATACTATATAGCACCGCATCCGCACGAGGGCATCTGTCCACAGCATCCGCATCATCCGCACGCGCATCAGCATCATCATCAGCCCATGTGCGCCATCTCGGCGGAATATGGTGAGTTTATCCCCCAAAACGATACAATCGTAAGATGCCACTGACGCCTGTCAATCACGCACAGCTGTTGCTGTAAGCCTCGACAGCATCGAAAACTTGTCACACAAAACTTTATCTTTGAGCCTTGAGTGGAATGGGCAAGGATTTCCTGACACGAAAGTCTGCAGGCTTAGGAATATTGCTATCTCTTTAAATCTAAGACAACTTAACGCTTTGTGAGCTAGATACATATACGATTTAGCAACTAAATTACGCATCTGCTTTACGTATTTACGTAATCGCTTTAGGCCAAATAACTGTTTCAACAGTTTGCGCTTTGAAGTTTAATTTGCAGAAAATTAGCTTTGCTCGACTTAGTGAATTCAATTCGAAAGTTTGTACAAGCATTTTCAAGCGCAAATAAAGCGAATTCATGAAAGCAAGCCAATAAGTATGCTTTGGCCGAGAAAGCTTGACTGGGCGATACCCTTCACTCAAATACTTTTCAATAAAATCTAAACTAAATCTTGGAAAACAAGGAATTATCAATAAAATTAACTACAATAACATTTCACATTTAAATCCTTTACCATCTTTCAATGAGATAATATTACAGACGGAACTACCGGCATGTCCCAATCGACTCTGTTTTTCTTACTGATCACGAACATTTATACCTCATATATACCTCTATCTGTTACATACTGTTTAACAGCTTCATCATGCCCTTCTTAACCATTACGAAAGGGGTAGAACCAACAACAGTATCAGTGAAAACAGTGGAAATACCAGAACCGGCTTCGACCATGACATGAACATTACGCCCACACAAAGAATATTGTTGTGCACGCGCGTTTCCGAACGGAAGAAGATTATGTGCCATAGGGTGTCTATATTTATGCTATCTGCTTGAAATTCATTTGACATAATCGTTGTGAAATACCATTCAATTTATGCTTAACTCTTTTTCAACAAATCCACCAAACTGTGGGTGGAAAACAAACATTTATGTTTATGTACGCTATAAACCATACCGCAACACCCTGTATGTGCACATATCGTGTGTTGATATATGGCTTATCTATGCAAATAGCTAACCCACCAAATACCCATAGAAGTCACATTTGCGAGAGTGAGATAGAGTTCGGCATTAGCCGCACTATCAACAACAACACCCACATGCAAACTGAGCTGTTTAACTAGAAGTGGCTCGGGCCAAGCCCAAATTGCTACCAAAAACCCCAAAGACTTAAGAGTGTCAACAAGAATAGCAGTATTTGTGGAAATAGTTATTTGCTTTTGCTGATCGAAAACAAAGCCAACAAACAACCGGGTGAGTGGGCAGAAGACGAAGGCGAAGGCGAAGGAATGGAGAGTGTTGACAAAATAATTGAATTTTAGCAAGCTTGATGCGCAACATAGAAACCTCAATAGCCATCATTAATAATTTATCAGTGTCATTAACCTTAATTGGGTTGCGTCTGGGAGGCTGTTGCTTCACAAAGAAGCGCATAAACAACAGCAACCCGATGATAAACCGACTGTGAATCTTCCACACAGAGAGAGAGAGCAAGAGAGAGAGAGAGAGAGAGAGAAGAGAGAGAGAGAGAGAGAGGCATAGATCGAGTATCTTGTTTGTAAAGCCGAAAAATAATGAAACAGAGTTCACAAGATGACTAATTAAATTCAATTCCAAACAACACACGTGTCTGTGTGTGTGTGTGAGTGCGTGTGTTTGTCTTGCTTTTGCTCTACAATAATAATTGAATTTGCATGTGGCTTTGGGATCTAAACTTCCATTTCCACTTCCTGCTTCCACACTGTGTTTTTATACCCTTAACCCATTGAAAATGGGTAAAAAGGGTATAATGGATTTGTGCAAAAGTATGTAACAGGCAGAAGGAAGCATCTCCGACCCCATAATATATATATTCTTGATCAGCATCAACAGCCGAGTCGATATGTCTGTCTGTCCGTCCGTATGTATGAACGCGTCGATCTCAGAGACTATAAGAGTTAGAGACTCCAGATTTGGTATATAACCTCGCCTAGTCCCCGCGCAGTACAAGTTTGTTTTAGATTTTCGATAACTCTTCCCGTTTCCGATATACACATGTGATCGATAACAACAAAATCTTCAATTTGGAAAATTTTTGATGCAGTTTGAAAGATTAGACTAAATAAGGACAATCTGTGAAAAATTTATTGAAATCGGTTGAGAAACACTAGAGATATGGAGTATTGAAATTAAGTACGCACTATACGCGTATACATACACACACTCACACATGCTTGCAAGCACTGACTGTATGCGTAAAGTATAGGGTTAAGGGTATAGTCTAGTCGGGATTTCTCGACTAGAGCCTTCTTACTTGTTTTTGTTGCTGTCTCTCAACGTTTGGCTTCCAAATCTTGCTGTTGATAACGATAACTTCCGAGCAGCAACAAAGTATTACATATAGAAAAAATATCAAGTAAAAACATAAATTTGAAAAAATAAACATATTTGAAAGTCTGTGTTGATAATTTTCAAAGTTTCTGTTTTTATTTTCGTTTTAGGGTGGAGTTTTTAGAAACTTAGGTATTATAAATATCTCCATAACGAACTTTATTCGGCATTATTTTTATAATTCTAAATGAGTTTTCTTGTTTTCTGAGTTTTTCCGAATGTTTGTTACAGAACTAAGTAAATATTTGCTTATGATAAAAATAATTCCATTTATTCAAATATTTATTTTACTTCGATTTTTGATTAGGAACAAGAATTTTTTCTCTTAAGTATTTTTTTTTTTTGAGTAAACAGGAAAATTGTAAAGTGTGCCAATGTTTTTGTTGAGTGTAAACACATGTTTTTACTCCAGCTCATAATTTACAATTACAAGCAAGTGTAAATGGCTACACTTTGCAGTCCTTACACCCTTTGCCTCCTTTGTGATCGTTAAGCAAAATGCCACCCAAAAACTCAGAAAACCATTTTGCTGTCCTCCTCCTGCTACTATCCACTTTTCTTCCTGCCCTGATTGTTGTTAATCGAATAAGCTTGCAGAGGAAGTGGCACTAAATGCGTGTTGGGCTCTCGGCCTCTAATGGAATTTGCTCTCGGGGCGGTCCACTCTCGACGACGACGTTATATATATATTGATATGGGTTGTAGAGCATGTTATAATTATAAGAATGTTGCGTATACCCCCTCTGTTCCCTCTGTGTGTGTGCAAGAATTGAGTCGCGTTTCTCTTGTATGCTTTTCAGTAGGCACTATTTCTAGTAGCTAAGTTTTTGGCGTGTCAATTGTTGTTTGGATTGCTACTGAATTAAGTTGACATAGTTTTGATTCCGTTGTCCAAGCTTTTATCAACGAAACATTCCACTTGATTTGCCATGTCACGCAAATAGCTAACTAAGTGTAGAAGACGACTGCTGATAAGTTTTCGTTGAAAGGCTTTTAATTCTAAAATTACAAAGAACTCATTAACTTAACACTTTTTATTTGCCAGAAATATTCTAAATTCAGATAAACTTAAACTCTACATCAAATAATTGTACAAAAATACAGAGAGAGAGGGAGAGGGAGAGAGAGTAGCCAAAGGCAAAGTTCAGTAGCACAATGAACTTGTCACACTTTCCACTCCAATTCGATCTGACTTTTGGCTCTTGAGAGGGGGCGGGGTGGCAGAGTCAGCTATCTATAGGCAACAAAACTAGAACAATAGCAAAGACGACGACGTCGACAACAGCATTAAGCATAATATATATCAAAATAAGAAAAGCCCTTTTCAACCAAAGATTCCATGGTCATAAATTACATTATACATACTACATTATACATTATGTTTGTTTCTTTAACGTTCGCCCGGTCTGTTTGTCTAATCTGTGTGGTAATAATTCTTAATTAACTCATGAGTCAAAGCAAATGAAGCTTCCACCCAGCTTCAGTGTCGTCTTTTTCAACATGTTCTTCAAAATAAATTCGAGTATTTTGTGAATGTTTCTCGTTGCTTGTCGCTTGGGTTGGCTCTTTTGTTTGTGGGTACCATAATTATGTCGACCCTCTGCACTTTTGACCTTTTCAAATGCATTGAACTATGCTAAGTCTAAATGAGAAACGGATTAAAATACAAACTTAAAGCACAAGAAAATTTATTTTTTGATTCTCTTGAATATTATTTCTTGAGTTAAAAATCTAATTACGACTTTAAAGTTAACATACATACAGAGTTTGTCTTTTTCACTCGCTTCTCGCTTCGTTTCACACTTTCTCATCACAATTAACTTTCTGGCCAAGTTGCAAGTTTCACAGCATACAAGGTCAATGCTCGCTAGCAAAACCGCACCTGATGTAAACTGTGTCACGGCAATGTTAAGAGTGAGAGAGATACGAGAGAGAGAGAGAGAGAGAGAGAGATAGGGTGCAGAATAACACACACACATACACAATAGAATGCAACCAAAGATCTTTTTTATCTGGGTTGTTGAATCTCGATTTCCAAACAATGGCTCTGGCCACACTCGGCTGGGCAAATACTTTCAGCTCACACACACAAACACACACACACACACAACACACACACACACACACACACACACACACACACACACACACAGATACACACACAAACACACACATGCCGCAGCAGTGCTCCATTTTAAGTTAGCTAAGTTTGATGGCTGCTGCTCAGAAGCTTAAGCTGATTCTCATTATTACTGCATTGAAGTAAATACACACACACACAGAGTGAGAGAGAGAGAGAGCACACGCTTCGTAGGTATTTGTAGTTACTTTGCTGAAGGCTGATGTCATAATGCTGCAGATCAAATGTCTCTTCAAATGTTAGAAATCAGGTATATGTACACAACTTTGTTGATGTACTGAAGCCAATGTCTCATGTTCCTTGCAAACTGGTTGTTTCTCCCATATACCTTGTTCAACGTTCAACGTTTGTTTTATTGATTCAGCTATATTTAATGGTGTGTTTATGTTTTTATTTAGCTTGCTTCTTCGTTTTGAGTTAGCTCTAAGAAGTATTAATATTCTTAAGTGTACTTACTTTTTATGCTTCAAAGTATGCCGAATTATGATTGAGTGAGTGTAAAAAGAAGAGTTGTTGACAAACTGACAGATTGCTTGCCCCCAGTTGTGGCAGTGTGTCAACTAAATGAAAAAAGAGGAGCAATTGGAATTAGTGACAAATTCTAAGCCATAAAAGCGTGAGCAAGCTAAAGCCTGCAGCTTCCAGAAAAGCATAACTAGAACTTTCTCAGCCAGAAGCAATATCAATTCCTGGAATTCTCAGACAGTTTTCAAAAATACATTTTTGGCATTTCAGCCATATTTCAGGCATGTGGCCAAAATTCAATTAGCTAAAGAGAATACGAGAAATCGAACTCTTTATTCTCTCTCTTTTCTGCGTGCTTAGACAATGCGAAACGACACAAAACGAGACAGAGAACAAAAAATTAACGCAAAAAAAATTACAATTGCTCAAAACGTTTGCGGAAATTTTCGAATTAATTCTCTTTGTTGTTTTCGCTTATTGTCTTCTTTTTTATTTTTTTTTCTTTATTTCTTTTTTGTGTGTGTGGAATTGATATTTGATTTTTGCGAAGCGCAAATTTTTGTTTGCAACTCAAGAAAATTGAACTTAGTCAATATGGTTTGATTATAAATTGAGTGAAACAAATTGTTTTTTTCATATAAACAAATGTGCTTTTAATGAACTTCGAACATAGATCTGATTACATGTAAAGAAAATGCTAACTTAAATATTAATCAGATCGAATTGGAGTGGAAAGTGTGACAAGTTCATTTCAATATGTTAATAGTTTAATTTATTTTAAACATTTTGTTCTTTCTTAAATGCATTAGATTACTCTGCAAATAATGTTTATGGAAGATCTAAAAATACATATATATGTTTGTTTTAATAATTTCTCTCCCTTCAACAAATGACTTAAACATATTTATTTTTGCATTTTTTCACACCTTTGATTAAAGCAGTCAAATATAAATAAATAAATAAAGTTTCTCATTAGCTGTACACTATAAATAGTACTTCCAGGCATAACAGTTCTAAGAATCTCAACTAAAATGGGCGACCTGCTCTTAACCATCTAGATAATTGTGACCCTGACATTTGAGCTGCACAAACAAGCAATTACAGTAATTAATTTGTTATTTAATATAGTACTAGTTAGTACTTAGATACATTGTGCACACACACACATACATACACAGTCTTTTGTTCGATTCTTCTGTATATCTCGTTTCCCCACACACAGTTCCAATCATTCTCTTTAATCAGTTTATGGCTGTGTGTGGCTGACTCATGCTTGCTCTCTGTTGTTCACTCATTTGCATATGATCTGTGCTCGAAGCGGCATGAAGAGTAGACAATTAAACACAAAATTGATTAACATTTCAATTTCAGATGCCATCAAATGGCATTAGCTGCTGCTGTCTTCCAAATTGCAAATGCAACGCGTTGTGCTCTGAATTTCTATCTGATTCTATCGAAGTTGTTTAGAAGGCGAAGAAATGTTTGCCAACAACACAATTAACTTTTGGGTATAAAGTAAACACTAAATAACTTAACATGTTTCTTTTTGATTGCATTATAGTATATATATACATATATTTGTTAATTAATTATCTAGCATAAGTTTGTCAAAGAAGTGCCTGCAAAATTTGCATCTGAAAATAACGCAGTGTCAAAGTCAAAAGAAAGATAATAAAGTTAAGAAAGTATGTGACGAGAATGTGCATGTGTGTGTGTGTGTGTTTGTGTGTGTGTGTGTGTGTGTGTTTGTGTGTGTGTGTGTGTGTGTGTGTGTGTATGCTATTAGCGCACAAGCTTTTGTGTGCTTAACTCGTGCTCCCTGGCGTATACGTAATATATAAATAATTACCGTGCCACAAGCTCAAGACACACACACACACACACATAAACACTTGCGAATATGTTGGTCTTAGCATCGACACGTGTGTAACAAATACTCTTTAATTGCCTTTTAATGAGTAAGTGCCACAACTGTCGATTGGCGGGGGCACAAAAGGGAAGGGAACGGCGTGTCTAGACCAAAAGAAGCAGCCATAAAATGTGTCTATGGACACAACAGAGGGGGAAATTAAACAATATCAGTTGACAACATTAAAACAGTGCAAACATAAATCTCACACACACACACACACACATGCATAGAAGTATCCAAAAAATGGCGTATAGTAACTAAAATGTACATTACACATGTATGCATTGTGTGTCTGTGTGTGTGTGTGTGTGTATTTGAACATATTTTATGTGTCTTTTGAATGTATTTTATTTATATCGTCGCATTTTTCTTAACTCTAGTAAAAAAAATATATATATATATATATATAGTATATATATTGCAGCCGGAACGGCAGCGCCAGCTTTCATTTGATTTGTGTTACTCTTCCCGTTGTTCGTGTTGTTGTTGTTGTTGCTGTTGTTGCTGTTGTTGCTGTTGCTGCTCTTGGCTAGGGCCACTTATGGCCCTAGCGCCCAACGGAGTTCAACAACCGACAAAAAAGGAGGAGCAATGCAAAAAATTGGCATCAAACAACAGAACTTACTTTAGATAAACGGAGCGAAGGGTTGACTGAAAGGCATGACGAGCACAGCATCACACAAGGACAATGGGAAGGGGGTTATAGAAGTGGTAGGCAACATACACACACACACACACACACACACATGCACATGCAATGTGCATTAAAATTGTAACTATAACAGCTTCCATCTTTCTCTCACAGAAAACGCAGCCATTCCATCTATCATCTCATACTTTTAGCCTTTTGCACAAGTTAAGTGCAATTCATGTGACTCTCGTTTTCCCCCAAATGTTGCCACTGTTTCTCTCTTTCTGTTGCTGTGTCTTATCCTGCCAGTTTTGGGTGTGTTTGTGTGATTTGATCCTAAACTTTTTTGCCGTTTTTCACATTTCTTTTTTTATGTATTCATTGCAGAGGTTATTATCATTTTGTCAGAAATATTTTATGCCTAAGCATTAGAAAAGTTCGTTGGCTGGAGTAACTGTTTGAAATGGTTAAAATCTGGAATCTCCAACAAAAGTGTTCGAATTTTTCTATATAAATTTCGAAACATGCGAAAATTTGTTTAACTTATTGGGATTTTTGTTTGGAAGAGCTCCAAGCATTCCAAGCCGAAACTAAACCCAGTTGATTTTATGCTAAAAGTTCTTAGAAAAAAGATCTGGAAAAGATATATAAAGTATAGCTAACTTTGACAAAACGCAATCAATGTTTAGGTGATATATATTTATCGACTAGACTTCATTTCACATGCAACAAATGATTAAAAACAGATTTTTGATAAACAACTTCTTCTATCTGCAACCGAAATATGATTTTTATCTTGTCATTTTGATCCTGTCTAATGCTCGCCTTTTTCCCATTTATTTTCTCGTTGCAGGTAAGCGAGAATCAAAACTTTATTCGTATACGTATGCGGCTCAAGTGTGAGTGCAAGTGACAAGCTCAACGCCGCTTTCAATTGGCGGCTGTTGGCCAAAAACTTTTGAATTCAATTCCAAAAACCGTAGAATATTCTGTGAACTAACTTAGCCAAGTTAAGCAGCTGACAGTTTCGGTGGTTTCGTTGTTCGCGCACAAGGTTACACATAGACATACAGAATGCGTTCTTTCATTGTTGTTGCAGTTATGCAATAATGAGAATGTGGCCCACAACCCGTCTACTGCATCCTAAGAGTTGGCAGCAGACGCCTGAATTGTGGCCCAACTTTTTTTTTATACATTTTCTTTTTTTTATGGGCACGTGCAGTTTTGCGGCAAACGGAACGAGGCCAGGGTGAGACCATATCTTCTGCTCCGGATCATAGGAGTGGCAAAAACTACACACACACACACACATATATATATATGTGCCGGTGTGTCTGGATGATGTCACAACTCGCTTAGTGCTAAGCATGCTGTCCGTTTTGAGAAAAAGAAAGAAATCTAACTTACACACACACACACACACACTTACATTTAGCAGCTGTCAATATGGCAACTGCAAAGTCTTTTTTGACAGCTTCTTTTAGAGTACTTTGGCACTTGTTGCCCAGCGTAAAATCTCAGCTAAAGACAGTTGACATTTGTGTTAGTCAACGGCCACGCCTATCAATTTTGCAAGCCAAGTCAAATCCTTTAACTCTGCTGCACTCTCTCTGTCTCTGCTTGATTCCAGAACGTAGTTAGGATAATCAGAGAATCGTGTAGTTAAAACTTTAAAGCTTCTTGCTAACTGCAGCAAAGTTTATTTGGGTTATCATATATATATATATATATATATCATACGAATCTAATATTTAATTTGTACAAGTCTTAAACAGCAGCCAGATAATCAGTTCGCCTCTATTTGCCTCACTTTGTTTGCTCGCTGTTTAGTCACCTTAACTGCAAAACTGGACCCTGACTCATATCATCTGTTTGATTTGATTGTTTACTTAAATGCCTGATTATCCGCAGTGGCCTTTACTCATTCATAAAAATTCGTTTGACGCAATCAAAACTGTCAACGAAACATTATGAAAACATATGTAAGCAGTTAGGCATTTATAAACCAAGAGATTAAACAAAATTTAGGAATAAGTCATATTTTGATGGAATTGCCAGCTAATGTTGTCCAATATATATCTAGAAGAATTTCCCTGGAGCTTGAAGCATTCAGTAAGGAAAGGCCAATGATTGTTGCCGCTGACAAAAAGTGGAACCAACTTGCAACAAATTTTGTGAGCAATTTGCAACAAATTGCACAAAGGTATTCTATTATGCATATAGGCAATCTTATGAAATGCGGTTTACTGCATTATTAGCCCGGTAAGTTGGCCATTTACCAGTTTAGCAGCATCAAGTCGTCGTTGTGGCAAGTATTTGGGTCATTTGCTGCTTGGTTGCAGTTGCACCAACCAGCAATTTTTTTTATTTTTTTTGCCATTTTTATTGCCATTTTTTGCCATTTTTGGCTTATGCAAAAAGTTGCGAATCTAACAATCTCTGAAACGAACTAGAAACAAACTTTGAAAACGTGTACGTAAGTTAATTTGAAACGTTTTAACTTTCTCAATTGTTATAATTGAAGGCGAACAAAACGTTTGCCACACACACACACACACACACACACACAAGCTTTAAGTGATAAACTTCTGCCATATTTCTTGCCAAGGTAATTTTGTTATTTGGCACAGAAATCAATTCCAAGTATCGATTCTTCACCTTTAAGTTTGTTGTTGTTTCTTATCTGTTGTTGTTTTTGTTGTTGTTATCCAAGTTTTATATCTCGTTTGTCTGCCGCTTGAGTTGGAGCTTGGGATTTCCTCTTTTGTTTTTCTTTTTTCACGGTTTTTTTGTTTGAGCGATTTTTTGCCCTGCCTTTTGTCCTTGAAGTATCCTTAACTGTGTCGAAACTGGCGCTGCGGCCTTATAAATCTTCCCTGCCCAAAAATTGCGCAGCGTCGCCATCATACACGTGTTTTTTTTTCGCACTCCTTTGTCCGGCTCGCAGTTTTATGTACACCATGTTTGTCTATCTGTCTATCTGTCTGTCTGTCTGTCTGTCTGTCTATGTATTTAAGTCGCCAAAAACTTTGAGAATATAAATTATATGCCTCCACCATGCTTGTGCTAAACAATTTATGAGCATTGCGATGGCGGCTTCAACCAAAATTCAAACCAAAAAAAAAAAAAATAAAAAAAAATAACAAAAAACAAAGAGTGCAAAAGTTCGCTATTGTTTTGGGACGGGCATTAAGAAAATTAAATATTCAAGCAAATGCTCGAATTTGCAAATTTAAAGACTCTTTCAGTTTGAAATCACTTTCGATAAAATCAGATCCCAATCACTCAAGGCCAACAACTAAAAACGTTTGTGTTTGCCAAATTGCTAGCAAAGTTTTGGAAACTTCACTTAAAACTTTTTATATTATGCAGCTGTGTTAAATTAATTAAAAGTTAAAATACTACAATTTAAACATTATATATTATATTTGACATCAAAGTGAAACAAATTATCACACTTAATTTTTAAATGTCAGTTTGCTTCATGTTTAAGCATTTAACTTTTTTGCTTGAATAAATATTTAACTACCGAATTAATGTGCGAAACCAAACAACGTTAGTTTGTTGTTTGTTTAACTCATAAAAATATTAAATAATTATGTTAATTGCTAACAAATTAGTCATTTTGTATTACAAAAAAACTAAATATAAATAATACTTATTTTTAAAATGATAATAATTAGTACAAAGTTTGAAGCAAGACAGCTTTTAACTATGTTAAATTGATTTTAAAGCATGTTTTTGGCAACTTAAACTTGTTTCTATATTTATTTCTACAATTTCTTACCATAGTTAAGAGTACTATGCTAGATACCTTTCTTTTTTTTTGAGTGTAACTATTCTTTTTTTTTTTTTGCACCCCTAAGCTGTTTAGCATTAATTAAGTTTGAGTTTAAGTGCAGACAGACAGACGGCACTCCGACGCGTTTGCCCCGTAGTCATTTTACTGTCTGCTGGTCAAATGTTAAGCTTCCACCACCACCACCATGATAACAGTACACCCCACCACATCGCAGCACCACCCTTAAATCCAGCCAAATCCTGAAGACTGAAGGCGCTCGCAACACTCCAACACTCTCGACGCTCAACTAATTGCTGCCTTTTAACACTTGGCGCAAAAGCCCAGCCTAAAGCGAAACACTAAGTTTTTCTTTGTGTGCGTGTGTGTGTGTGTGGTGTGTGTGTGTGTCTCATTTTGTGGTGTAACTTACATGCAACGCAGACGTAGACAAAACCCCTGACTACTTATTAAATGGATTGCATTCGTTACTGTTTATCAACTATCTGCAATTCTACTTTACAACTTTATGCGTCAACGCACTAAACCGACATTTTTACACCTAAGTGGAGAGCGTGGTGTTCGATATGGTGCAATGGAAATGAAATGGAGGAGTCCGAGTGCATTTTACGGCTGATTAGGTCACGAACCAGCAGCATTACGAATATTTATATTGCCTGGCATTCGCATTCGCATCGACTGAGACTTAGCCTTGTCGCGTTGCATTAAACCCTTTTATGTTTGGCTAACTGGTGTATCCGTATTAGGGTTGTTATCTTCAAATGCATTACGGCTCGAAGAACTTTCTTCATTCCTTTTGTCTGTCAGGATATTAAAAGTGCCAGACATGGCATTTATGTGCAGACTTTTATTGATTTACTTTTAATAATACTTTTTAAGAGAGATGTTTTTTTTATTTGTTATTTCTGTCTTTTATTAATATTATTAGAGGCTTAACAAAATATTTCTGGACTATTGTTATATTTGAATATATTATTCGTCTCAATTGTTTCCACACGCGTGTATAACTACATATATACTTATATCTACACATGTGTGAATAAATTCGCACTGACATAAAGCGAAAGAAGCAGACTTTGAAGAAGAAGAAGCAGTCATCGTCGTTGACACGACGCCAGAATGTCGCCACACATTGCTTTCGGTAGTTTTGCGTCCTCCAAGCATCAAATCATCTCCGTACTTAACTTTTTGTCCCTTTATTTATTTTTTTTTCCTTTGCGTTTCCTGTGTCACCCCAAAAGGGATAGAAAAAATTGTGTAATAAAGTTGTTTTTAAGTAAATGCAACAGGTGTGGCAAGAAGATTATGGTTCAGTTGAGTTGAACACGTTGCCATGCCAATATATATCAGATTATGCAAACAAGACTCAAGAGCAAGTTTCAAATGGTTTGCCACAAGTTTTCTTTGCAACGTTTTAGATGTGTTTCTTTTTTTTTTTAGATGTGTTTTAACAGAGTTAAAAGAAACTCTTTGAAAATGAAGTAAACATATTTTATAGATCTTTTCACTTCCTAACTACTTGCAGGACCAGCGGCTGTTCAAATGGTTTCCCAGAATCGACCGCCACCGACGATGACGGTGCCAGTACCTGTACAGATGCCACCCTATGTCAACGATAATGGTACACTGACCCATGTGGTGTTGCCACCGCAGCAATACCAACAATTGCATCCCGGACAGGGACATCTGCATGCAGCGCCATTTGTAAGTACAACAGCATGTTTTCAATTAAGATACTCCTTAATGTAGAAAGTCATTCATATAATCATAGATAATGTTATGAACAAATTCCTATTAATTCTGTTATCTAAGCGAATTCATTTTCATTACTACATGTTCACCAAATACCCATTCGCTATAAAAATGGTAGTGGTTTTCCCAAGAGACGTTACAAACATTGTTAATGTATGCTGATAAGAAAGGCACGCGCTCAGCCTGTGTCTGCCCATTATCAACAAATAGTATAGCAGATAATTGTGAATCAATTATCAACAGCAATTAATATAGCTCTTAAAAACAAATGGCAATGCCTATAGTATTTTCCAATGAATCTTGTAAAACGTACATCAAAACTGGCAATAATATACAAGCTAAGAGTGCTGAACTGGCAGATACTATAAAGTACAGCTTTTATTTTGGCAATATATATAGAGATTTATCGGTTTGACGAAAGCGGTTTCTAAGCTATAGAAGTTGAACTTTCTTTGTTATTTAGTTTTGCAGCTGTTGCCAATACTTAATGCTTAGCAATTAGTATAGGGTATACAAAACAAACAACTATATTGTTTATGATCCACTTGGCAATACATATCGATTTTTATCGATTTGACGATAGCGTTTTCTAAGCTATAGAAGTTTTACTTTCTTTGTTATTTAGTTTTGCAGCTGTTGCCAATACTTAATGCTTAGCAATTAGTATAGGGTATACAAAACAAACAACTATATTGTTTATGATCCACTTGGCAATACATATCGATTTTTATCGATTTGACAATAGCGTTTTCGAAGCTATAGAAGTTTTACTTTCTTTGTTATTTAGTTTTGCAGCTGTTGCCAATACTTAATGCTTAGCAATTAGTATAGGGTATACAAAACAAACAACTATATTGTTTAGTTGCACATTTCCATCAAACAAACCGGATCCAGACAGCACAGACTTACGCGGATGCTTTCCCAGAAACAGCCAGCGGGTTTTACCCGTCCAGCTGTTAATTTGTCGTCTCGTGTCGTGTCGTGTCGTTAAAGAAACAATGGCTACAATAACTTAACTAACTGCAAATGCAAAAAAAATGCAAAGCATTTCTCAAATGCAAAACAAGCGCGACATACATATGTATGTTTGTATTTACGTATGTTTGTAAGACGCAGTAAGCCTCTCTTCAAAACATTCAGTTTGAAAGTTAAAAAGTTATTTATAAATGCAAGGAATAACTTGAAAGTGTTGCAGCGACAAAGTTTTGGTATTTTTGAATTGTCTTCAGCAAAAGTTTATATATTACTATAACTAAACATAATTTCTGCAGAGACAAGCGTATTTCGGTTTCGGTTACGTGCAACTGCAACATTCTCTCACTTATTTCTTTTGATGGCAGTTTTCCTTTGTACATTTACATGACTGTAGCAGCGCTACGAATTTACTCAACTAAATGACAGTTTCCGTTTCTAATTATGTCAAAATCTAATTGTAACATGATTGTGTACTAATTTAAAGAGTATACACTTTATTGAATTTGTGTATTAAAAAAGAAATAAACTTATAAAATGACTGAACTACCCTAACACGTCTTGATTACCGTAAAACTTATTGTTTTATAAAGTTATTTCGGATAGTCGATCGTTAAAAACACGCTACAGACAAAAGCGCATAATCATTTGACATCTTTATGCATGCATATGTATCATTTGTTTTTATTGTCAGTGTAAACTGTGTAAAGCTAAACTGCCAAAAACTAGGTGATGCATTTTCACAATTGCTGCCCCAAACCCCTGTCTCCAAAGACCAACAGTTTGGCAACTCAAATTGTAAGAGCACAATCACTTGGCACGCAGAACATGATATTTGCATAATGTTAGTGCAGTTATTTTTTTTTTTTTTTTTAAATATACCTATTAAAAAACCAGTTTGTGTAATATAGCTTTGTGTATATATGGCGGCGTCATATTTGGCACAAAATCTGTTTTTGTCATTTAATTGAGCAATTTTCGCAAACTTTATTGCAGCAAATGACACTTTGGTTTAAATACATTCGAGTGCAAAACGTTTTTACCTAATTTTGCATGTCTTTGAATTACGCGCGCCACACAAAACAGTGTGACCACTTTCTAAACTAAAACGTAAACGATGCTTCTAGAAGTGTTGCCAGACACTGTGTGCAGCGATATATATGTGTATCGATAGTTTATTGCAACGCGATACTTGAGCGAACAGGACACGAAAGAAGCAAATATATTTTAAATACAAACAAAAATACATTTTAATAACAAGCAATGGTGCGAAATAAACAAAATTATCATAATTACACTAAATGCCTTCATGGGCGCACTTAAAACCATTTTTGTTGCTGTTATTTTACCATAAACGAATTAATTGCAGCACACCAGCGGGTTAACATTGTCAAATCAAAATAGTTGTTGTCTGTATTTACTAGTTGAAAGATAACAAAAATTCGTAACTACAAAATGACAACCTGTTTGTTCAAAACAATTTCCAAAATTTGAAAGCTTTTTAGACAAGCCTAGTTGGGCGATAAGAGCCCAGGTTCCATTTTCTGTGCGATTGTTTATCAGCGCACAATTGGCTTTGGTTTATTTTTAGTTCAAGTTTAGTTGACGTGGTAATTATTTTTGTTTTTACCACAGTTGCAAAGTGAAATGCAGGCAAAAGAGGCTAAAACAACGAGGACGACAACAACGTTGCCAGCAAAAATCTATGTATTTATTTAAATACAAAACGCTAACAAATTTACTAATCCTTTTGTGTCCCTTTTGCAGATAAGCAGCAATGGCACATCGCATTTTTATACGCCGCTGCCCAGCTATTCACCCGGACCCGGGCCGGCTGGCAGTGGACCACCTCACTATCATATGCCACCACCGCCGCCACAACCACAGCAGCAGCAGCAACAGCAACAACAACAGCCAGGCATCCCACAACAACAACAACAACAGCAGCAGCAGCAGCAGTCGACGGCGACGTCAGGCGTTGGAGCACCTCCATCGCATTTACATTCCCCGCACTCGCCGTCGCCGCCAAACTATCGGGATGAGCGCAGTCAACGTCAGCATACAAAACTGCTGCGTAAACTGGAGAAACAACGAGAGCTGAGTAAGTACGACCAGTTATCAATACTAATAACATTAACTGATCCATGGCTATAATTGCTTTTAGACTCGAGCATGTCCACGCCCACGCATTCGCCTTCACCGCGTCGCAATGACCTTAACGGGCACTATAACAACAACAACAACAATAGCCACAACATTCCAATGCAACAGCAACACCAACCGCAACACAGCAACAATAGTCACATGCACAACCATGGACGCCGTTTGCCGCCCCACCAACAACAACAGCAACAACAACAGCAGCAACACCAACAGCAACAGCAACAACACATTCGTCAAACTGTTAACGTTCCTAGCACACAAACAACAGCAACAACAACACTGCAAGTGGCTGCCACAAACCAACGAACTGGCAGCTCTGTGGGCACCTCAGAAGATGGTGAGGATACGTTCAGCCTTGCTGCCGAAGATGAGGAGGACTTTCAGGCCCAGATAGTCGAGCAAATCTCCGCTATCGACAAGCCCGAAGTGATTGACGTCAGCGCACGTGCCGCAAAGATCATTTGGGTGCCTCCCTCGATGTCGGATGAGATGCTGGTGCAGGATCTACGCTATCAGGTGCTGCTCAGCGATACAATGAAACAGTGCAAATACAAGAGTCTCTATCGTGGCGAGGCATACGAATGCATTGTGCAGGATCTGCAGCCAGGACAGGATTATCTGGTGCGTCTGCAGGTGCACTATCAACAGCTCCAGGGCAGTGTCAGTGAGCCCACCGAGTTCAAGACGCCTGCGTGCGAGCCGGATCAACCCTTGCCACCAAAGCTAGTGTCGCGCACCAAAAGCTCCATCAATTTGCGTTGGACAGCGCCAGCGGCGAATGGTGCACCCATTCAACACTATCTGTTGGAGTACGATGTGGGACGTGGCAGTGCCTTGCAGTTTGTGGAGCTGGCCAAGATTAAGGCCAAGCATTATGTGCTCACCAAGCTGCAGGCGACGACTGTTTATAGCTTCCGCCTGGCTGCCGTCAATGAGATTGGCCAATCCGCCTACTCGCAAGTGAGCAGCTATAGCACCGCTGGCAATCCACCCACAGCGCCCATGGCACCACAGCTGCAGGCATGCGGCGCCAGCTCGTTGCGTTTGGTCTGGGAGCGGCGGCCACAGGACGGTGACTTTCTGCTCCAGCTGCAGGATGCCGACTCCGGACATGGTTACCTGAACAGCTACAAGGGCGGCGATACGCACTATGAGTGCCAGCAGCTGCGTCGCGCCACCAGCTATCAATTCCGTCTGCGTGCCGAGAACGATGCAGGCGTCTCACCCTGGTCCCCCGAGATCAGCTATAGCACCGTGGCCGAGCGTCCCGGACGACCTGGCAAGCCGCATGTCAAGGGCAAAATCCATGGCACACACTTCAAGGCGCGCTGGGAGCCCCCAGCGGACAATGGTGGCTGCGATGCACTGCGTTATCATCTCGAATTGGGTTTGGGCGCCAGTTTCGAGCGCGTCTATTCGGGCAGCGAAACGGAAGCTATGTGTGATCGCCTCCAGCCGGGTGTAACCTATCAGTTGAGAGCCTGCTGCGAGGGCACCGCTGGCGTCAGTCCCTTCTCGGACATTGGCCATGTGACAACGGAGGCAGTGGCGCCAGGACCGCCGCCACCACCACAATGCGATGCGCCACCAACGCCCTTTGCGGCGCTGGTACGGCTCAGCCAACCGGAGTATAATGGTGGTGCCCCAGTGCTGGAATTTGAGGCACAGCTGCGCCACGTGGACGTCTCGGAGCAGGCGCCGCAGAGCGTTTATCGCGGGCAGCAGGATTACTTTGTGGCACAGCAGCTGCAACCCGGTGGCATCTACGAGGTGCAAGCGCGTGCCATCAATCGCATTGGAGCAGGCAATTGGTCGCAGTGGTTGCGTTTCACAGCAGCCGCTGCACCACCGGGCAGCTGCGATGGCCTCCAGGTGCAGGTCAAGTCAGCCACACATTTGAGCGTCACCTGGCAGCCACCCACGCTGCTCAATGGCACACCAGTGACGGGCTATACGCTCCAGAGCGCGAGCCAGGCGCTGGACGAGCCACAAGTGGAGCCGGCAAGCACACAGTTCCATGGCTGCTATCAGGGCAATCAGACCAGCGTGGAGCTGCGCAATCTGACGCCATATATGCGCTTCTATCTGCGCGTCCTGGCCAGCAATGCAGCCGGCACGGGTCCACCCACGGATGCGGTGTGCATCTCCACGCCCTCGGCGGTGCCGGGCGCACCACAAATGCAGGGCTATGAGTTCACCCACCAGGAGGTCACCCTTAACTGGACTCAGCCGGCGGCACATGGCTCGCCCATCTGCAGCTACAACATTGAGTATGGTGAGAGGACGATTGCTACTCCGGATGCATGCACCCGGTATACAGTGGTCGGCCTGACACCGGAGACCAGCTACAAGTTCCGTGTGCAGGCCGTGAATGTCATGGGCGCCGGTTCCTTCAGTGCCTATGCCAAGCTAACGACGCAACCAGCGCCGCCAGCTCCTCCGCGACTGGAGTGCAGCGGAGCTGGACACAACTACATCAAGCTAAAGTGGGGCGAGAATAACAAAACGGGCAGCACCTCGAGTGGCATGAGCAATGGCAATGGTACCAAGTACCATGTGGAGATGTATGTGGCACGAGCGAAACAGTTCCAGACTGTCTACTCGGGCACCAATTGCATGTGCAAGGTGCACAAGCTCCAGGAGCGCAGCAGCTACACATTCCGCATCTATGCGCATACGGATCGTGCCGGCGATGGCGAGTACTCCGAGGAGTACATCTTCGAGACGAGCGCCACGCTGCCGGCGAACATTAAGGCGCCACGGGTGGTGCACGAGAGCGGCGTCTGTGTGCTGGATCGGGCCAATCAGCCAGCGATGCAGCTGACCCTCGAGTGGCAGCACTCCAAGAACAGCTTCCAGGATCGTGTGGAGTATGAACTTCAGTACGCGGTGGTTGCCACCGACACGGATGCCAGCAATTCGCCCAAGGCACGCAGCAGCAGCGGCTCGAACAATGCGGCGCCTGCCGTGACGCTGAGCAATCAGGATTATCGCCAGCTGTATCGTGGCACGGAGACCAAGTTCACCATTGATAATCTGGCAGCGGGCACTTGCTATCAGTTTCGTGTGTGTCCCGTCCGCGTGACCAACGGCGGCGAGCTGTTCCATGGCCAATCATCGACCCCATTGCGCTACCAGGTGCCCAGTAAACTGGATGCGAGTACTGCAGTGGCGGCACGTCATCATCTGCTGCATGGTTCGAGCGTGGCGCCCGCACATGCCACACAGCGCACCAGTCGCAAGTTGTCCACGAGCAACAATGCTGCCAGTGGCCCCGCGGGCTTGCATCTGCGTTCGGTGAGCGCATCAGCTATAAGTGGCAGCAGCGGCGTTGGCGCCGATGCTCAGGCAATCGGACGACTGCAGCAGGAGTTGTCGGCAACTAGTTTCAATACGTGCGGGGATCCACTGCATCATCACCATCACCACCATCATCATCATCAGCATCCGGGCTGCCCAGCTGACGCAGCAGCCGGAGCAGCGAATGCCTCCAATCTGGCCGCGCTGCCAGCATCCTCCACCATGCTGCTTAGGGGCAAGCACATGCATCATCAGCACTTGCATCATTCACATCATATGCATCATGCCCATTATAGGCATCCCTCGGCTGCTGCCGGCGCTGGCATCACAGCAGGCAACAGCATCCTAGGCAGCAGCAGCAGCAACAGCAGCACCAACAACAATGGCAGCTGCCACGCCTCCCATGGCAACATTGCGCGAAGAGTTGTCTCCAAGCTGACGGCATTATATTGCAATCGGAAACGTCTGACGGATCAACAGAAGGCTGTCTTCTTGGTGGTTTCGTTTGTCTTCGTCACGTTTCTGGTTGCCATGCTGGTGCACATGCTCTGTGGCTAAATGAATGCAGCCTCTCTCTCTCTGTCCCTCTCTCTAACTCTCTCTCTCTCACTGTTCACAAATATTTGGGTGTCACAAAAAAGCGGAGGAAGCAGAGTATAAATGATTACGATTGCCTAGTTGTAATTTAAAACTTGTATTTGTATCTTTTTTATATATATATATACATACATATAGATGCACATTGTATGTAAATCGATGTATATGTTAACAAATCGAATTGTCATCTAAATAATCAATCCAAAAAATCCAAAACTCCTTTACAACAATAATGTCATCCAACAATTGTATTAAATGTACACACAAACACAACAACATTCTTTATGAACTTTTTGTCGATAAAATATATATATTATTCAAACATACAAACACATACATCTAAATACATATATATATATATTGATAGTTGGGATATGCATACATAAATGTTTGTACTGGTATTGTTGTTAACTAACTAAATGTTTAAAAACAAATCACAATTATACAAAAACACAAAAAAAAAATACAAATCTCCATATGTGCTATAGCATTTTGTGCAACAAAAATGAAAAAAAAAAAAAAAACTTCTCAATGTACATAAATTTCAACAAACGAAAAAACTGTAACTGTAACTTAATCCCAAGTACTACTACTTAAAAAAAAAAAAGAAACAGAAAAAACAAACAAACTCTTCATTTAAATGCTTTTTAAACCTTTTACTGCATTGTTGTTGCATGTGAAGTATATATAAATATGTATACGTATATGTATCTATATGTACATGGCATACATAGCTAAAATGAAACAAGTAAAGAAAAACAAAAATGGAAAAGATTAACGAAAAGTATGAATTTATTAGACTATGTTCTATTTCATAGTATACTACTGATAACTAACACTACTATAAATACTATACATATAATAATATACATATATGGATATAAATGTGTAACTATGCAAATACGATTATATATTGAATATCTGTAACTCTCTCTAAACAAAAACAACAAAACAACTGTTCTCAATGGCCAATCTCTGGATGTAAATCCTTAATGTCTAACAATTGACATTTATTTGAAGACAGTTAAAAACAAATAACAAAAAAGTAAAAGAAAGAACAACAAACGCTTCCTCTTCATTCTCTCAACTCTTCATATGAATTATTACACAATTTAATTACACAATTCTATTATATTATAAACTAAAACACAACGATAACTGTATATGCATATATATGGCATACTATATGTATAAACGATACAATTATTCCAGAGCTTACATGATCTATGTACTATGTTGTTGTTGCCTCCCCCAAAAATCTTCGATCCAAAAACCCCAGCTAGGCAAAGCTCTCATTTATATATATATATATATAAATAAAAAATTACACAATTATATACACAACACAAAAAAATATATATACATACACATATATACATAAATAAATAAATATATTTTTTACACACAAAAATACAAATTATTTAGTATATACATACATCTAATAATAATAAATAAAACAAAAGAAGAAAAAAACCAGAAAAAAAAACAAAAAACAAAACAAATATTTGAAATTTATAGCCTAATGCAACGCAAAGTGATTTATTCCAATTATTATTATTTTTCTAATTAAATAAATTAATGTAATCGTTTCTTTCCATAGTTTCATATGAAATTAAAAACAATACAACAACAACAAACAAAAAAACACACACAAAACAAAAAAAAAAACAAAAATAAATGTATGTTTACATCGGTAAATGGTTACAATATATATAAACGTTTATATATTAGCAAAAATATTGTACTATTTGTCGAATTATTTGTTTATTATACATACATACCATATGTAATACATTGCAAACATTAAATCGATATATATATATATATACATACACATATATATATATATATATATGTTTATAACAATTATTTGCAAAGTATATATATATATATATTTAAAATAAATGCGATTTACAAATACTGAAACTGCAAATTTAATTTATTTCCAAGTGAAAAGTCGTTGAAGGTTTGTATTTAAATTTCGTTTATTTTCCGTGCAAATAACATTTCCATTTGTATATATACTAGGTATATTCATTACTATAATGATTTAAAGTTTCAGACAGTTTGTCTTAAAAGTATACACACAATGCAGGTTACGGTTACAAACAATAAATGTGTTGTGCAAATAATACTTTCTTATCAACAAAAAGTTTATTTTTACTTTAAACAAGTTTTACTTTTCGTGTATGAACCAGTGTTAAACTTAAAATGTTAACAACGTTTTATAGTCGGACGTTATAGTATCTGTTTTTGATATGTAGATTATATAAATTCATGTATACATAACATTTTATTGAACTACCGTGTTTATTGTATAGCTTTGTTGATATAGTTTAGATTAGGTGCTGCTGTGGGTCACAATAAGTTTCGTTACACATACAAATACTAAAGTCTAAGTTACTGCAAACCAAGTTAGCTTTAACTAAGTACTATATAAGTTAACAATTCGTTTTGCTTAAATCAAAACTCGTCTAAAAATGATTTCTACTACAAATATTTAATAGTATATATCTATATAGTCGCTAAAAATCATTAAGAGTTTTTGCAATTCATTGTTTATTGTTTGTTGTTTTGTTGTGTTTCATTGTTTAAAATCGGTGTATAAAATTTATGATTTGCTTTCTCATTTTTCTCAATTACGTATGGAACTTGAAAATATATATATATATATATGTTATTGTGTTCAAATCCATTCAGAAATTAACATCACACAGCGCTACACTAAATACAAGTTTACTTTAAATTTAATGATCATCCAAAACTTGTGTATACAAAGTATGAATATATATATATATTATATATTTGTAGGTTTTTTATTCAACTGTAGTTCATACAAAAAATATTTCTCATGCTAAGGCAACTTTTCGTTATCGATATGGGATAGTTTATTTGTGGTGTGCGATTCAAATTCGACGGCATCTCTCAGTGTAAGCATTCCTATTGAGATACAAACACATGATATGTGAAATATATGTATGTATGTATGTTGGTTTTATGGCCAGTTAAAGCAATTAAAACCTGTCCTAGTGAGCCATATTTTGTATGTAGTTTGTGTGCGTGTTCGTTTGTTTATCGTTGCTGTGTGCCTTGATTAGTTACTCTAGTATATCTATATGATAATGTCATCCCCGGATATCAATTTAATAATATTCAGTCATTGGCCGTCATGGCGGATACGCAACTGCTGCTGATCAGTGGCTCCCGCGAATTGACGGACGTATTGGATGGATCGATGGACAACGTAAACTCCGTTGATGCCTCCACAGAATCATGCTGACTCTGAGTCTGTTCGTGGCGACGTGGCCTAACCAACTGAGCTGGATCCTTGTGCGGTACTCCGCCCTCAGCTGTAGCTGCTGGATAGCTGGAGACACGCTTGAGGGTCTACGGGTGGGTTTGTGTAAGCAAAGATATTCGAATTTATAATTGTCATTCAATTTGAGTTTCTCGTTCATTACGTACCTTGTCCGTCAACAGTTCGGCAATATTGACAGCATTGGCAGCACTTGTCGCATTCGTTGCCGCAATCGATTCGGTGACGGGACAAATGTTTTTACTCGATGAGAACTTTTTGCGTTTACGCTTTAGTGCAGCAATTGCGGTAAGACCTGCAAGAAAGTCATAATAAATAAATAATTTGAAATAGCGATATGAAAAAGAAAGTTTCAAGACAATAAGTCATTAACTTCTCTAGTTTCTCAAATAATTATTAAGTGGAAACTCATTGAAGAAATATATTTTTATACCCTTAACCCATTGAAAATGGGTAAAAAGGGTATAATGGATTTGTGCAAAAGTATGTAACAGGCAGAAGGAAGCATCTCCGACCCCATAAAGTATATATATTCTTGATCAGCATCAACAGCCGAGTCGATATAGCCATGTCCGTCTGTCCGTCCGTCCGTCCGTCCGTCCGTCCGTCCGTCTGTCCGTCTGTCCGTCCGTATGTATGAACGCGTCGATCTCAGAGACTATAAGAGCTAGAGACTCCAGATTTGGTATATAAGCTCGCCTAATCCCTAGGCAGTACAAGTTTGTTTTAGATTTTCGATAACTCTTCCCGTTTCCGATATACACATGTAATCAATAACAACAAAATCTTTGATCTTTTTGATGTAGTTTGAAAGATAAGACTAAATAAAGACAATCTGTGAAAATTTTATTGAAATCGGTTGAGAAACACTGGAGATATGGAGTATTGAAATTAAGAAGGTATGCCCTATACGCGTATACATACAGACACTCACACATACTTGCAAGCACTGACTGTATGCGTAAATTATAGGGTTAAGGGTATAGTCTAGTCGGGATTTCTCGACTAGAGCCTTCTTACTTGTTTTATTATAAAATCTAGAAGAATGTATTTCTGTCTAGTGTACGGCCTAGTTTCTCCTAGTTTCTCAAATAATTATTAATTGAAAACTCATTGAAGAAATATATTTTTTATATTATAAAATCTAGAAGAAAGTATTTCTGTCTAGTGTACGGCCTAGTTTCTCCTAGTTTCTCAAATAATTATTAATTGAAAACTCATTGAAGAAATATATTTTTTATATCATAAAATCTACAAGAAAGTACTTCTGTATAGTGTATTATTATTAAAATTATTAATTGGAAACTCATTGAAGAAATATATTTTTTATATTATAAAATCTAGAAGAACGTATTTCTGTCTAGTGTACGGCCTAGTTTCTCCTAGTTTCTCAAATAATTATTAATTGAAAACTCATTGAAGAAATATATTTTTTAAATTATAAAATCTAGAAGAACGTATTTCTGTCTAGTGTACGGCCTAGTTTCTCCTAGTTTCTCAAATAATTATTAATTGAAAACTCATTGAAGAAATATATTTTTTATATTAAAAAATCTAGAAGAACGTATTTCTGTCTCGTGTACGGCCTAGGGTCTCTGTTCTTCTTTCCTTGTTCCAAACAAATTATGTTAAGATGAGTATAATACGCACCCGTTGTTGTATGAAAGAAGTGTGTGCCAACGCTCACATGAGCGTGCCCCATGTTGCTGGCGCCGCTTAAGGCTGAGGGATGGGGCAGCGAGCTGGCACTTGATGAATCTCCGCCATGATAACCATATGAATGCTGTGGTGAACTCTGCGCATATTTAACCCGCACTTGGCCATGCACAGGTGTTGAATTCTGCGAGGAATTGCACACAGAGTCCTCAGATTTGGAGCGGCCAAGCATTTTGCTCATGTTGCCCACCTTGGCAGCCTCAATGAGCGTGCCTAAAGCAAAGCATGGATTACTTCAGTGTAATAGATACAAGATCACGACTTACCCCAACGCTTCTTGTGGCCTGCAATGCGCTTGTTATACTTCAGTGTGGTCTTATTGTACTTGGTGGCACCTGGCACTCCGGCTGCTGGCGCTGCTGCTGCTGATCCCTGCGTCGGGGAAGTTGGGGACTCCATACCACCAATAGATCCAGCTGTTGTATTCTGACGCCTGTGCATAAAGTTGGGTGCAAAGAGTGTGGAAAGCGTTGAGCTGAGTATCTCATTTTGATTATCATAGTTGTCCAGCGATGTGGAGAACTCCGCAACGGGCGCCAACGATCCTGTCGAGCCCGGTGGCGCAATATTGAAACCTTTCATTAGGCGACGCTCCTTCTGACGATTCTTTTTGCCGCCGCCACCTGAAATCGAAATGTTCGGGCTTAGATAGACTCGAAGAAAGGTCACAGGTCATATTACCTCCACCTTGACCAGCAGTTACGTTCGTATCCATTCCACTGTTTTTCAGTATCTCCACCAGCTCGCAACGGAAAGCGGATATATCCTGTTTGATCTCATTCACATCGTCCTCGGTGACACCCTGCGATTCGGCCTTGCGTTGCTCCACAGTCACATAACGACGCACCAGATTTCGCATAATCTGCTGATATTTAAAGTCCCGATCACTGGCCTGCTGTGCTTTACGCTGTATGGAGAAAACATATTTGTATTTCAAAACTTTCTTCTAGTAATGTTTCTCATCTTGCTTACGCGTATTGTCTTCAGATGTTCGCGTCGAGCTGCGGAGGAGCCGCTACAAAAGACCTGACGCATCCACTTGAAGGCATACCATATAGACTTTGGTGTAGGTATTATGTTAAATGGTGGTGGACAAGTGCCACCCTCTTCAAAGTAGCTGATCCACAGTTTGGAACGCGCGAATTTCCACTCAACATCAGCGCGTTCCTGCAACGAATGAACATTCAAACTCCCTGGAATCTAAACTATATTCTTGTGGACTTACCGAAATAAGTTGATACGAATGATTCATCATGGCAATCAGCAGATTGAGTAGCACAACGATATTGATAACGGAGTAGGTACCAAACATCAGCATGCCCCAGAAGCGCGTGAAGATCTTAATGCCATCCAACTCGAAGCTGTCGAGATCAATGAGTCCAAAGACCGCCCAAAACAAGGTCTGTGTGGTCTCAAAAAGACTGTAAAAGGTTCAAATTATATGTTATGAAAATAATCTATATAAAAGCGATCTACTGACTTTGAGAATCGTCGCCATACAATGCAGGCATTCGGATCATTTGTACCATTCATGTTGAGCAGTACACTGGGCGAAACTTCGGGACAGCGCTTCTTCTCCAGATCAGAATAGTACCTGGAATGTAAATATCGTTACATAGATACTATAAAGAAAGTATTGAGAATTAAACAGACCACAACAACTGATTGAGTCCGCTGCCAAAGGCAAATAGAACCAAGACGTATAGGAAGAAGAATTTCATAATGTCCATGACCATGCGCGACAAGGACACCTGCAGTGGCCCCAAGTGTGGGTTCACCGAGAAGATGTACACCAGCTTGAGGCTACTGAAAATGTTTGCCGCACTGAAAAGTCCCTCAGAGATGAGCATGGGATCCCAAGTATCCCACCGTTCTCGAGGTAAATCCGTTGCCTGTGAATTGAAGATCATCTCCTTTTTCACCTGCCATAGAATAACATAAATTACTCTCATTGTTTGGGATAAACTTAATAGACTTTACTTGAAAGAATGAAACCACTCGAAGTGCAACTGTGGCAACATACAGTGAGTTCGTGACAAAGTCAATAACATTCCACATATCGTTGAGGTACTCCTGGAGTCCCACATCCCACAGCTGCTTCACCTCACTCCAAATGAGACCGCTAACCCAGGCAAGGATTAGCCACTCGATGAATGTTGGCTTTGCTCCCCGCTTGGTGGGCAACTGGAGTTCCTCCTCTGCCACCTGATTGAGTATGCTGCTCGAGTCTGTCCAGAACCAGCTGCCAATAAACGACTCAATGCGCTGCGAGGCCAACATGAGCAGGAACAAGAATGTAAAGTACGAGGCACTGTGGCAAATGAACTTGATGAAGGGTTTCCTCATTGTCTGCCCAATGGCCGAGTATGGTGCCAGTATATAGGCCAATGAGAATATGGGGAACAGGATGCCAATCCGAATAATGTCCAGTGCTTGCAATGCCATATTCTTCCTTCTGAACCCCGGCAAACCTTCATACCAAATGCTGGCCAACAACTGTTGCACATTCGAGTGGGCAACGAACTTAGAAAGGAAAGAGAGTTAAGGGTTTCGAAAATAGTTTCATATATAAGTATGGTACTACCTTCTTTTGGCGCAGCTTGATGGCCAACTTTAAGCGATTCAAATGCATTCGTTCGCCATGCTCATAGACGGGACCCGTAGGATCATGATTTAGCAATATTTCCAGCTCATGCGAGGTCCTTGTGTGATCCAACAGAGCGGTAGCAAAATCCTGACACTGTTTCCTCAACTCCTGATACTCATTCTGCAAGGATTAAACATTAGCTTGGGCATCTGTAAACTAAGTAGCTATCCCAGTTGCATACCTTGAACTCATGCTCCAGAAAGCTTAAGCGACGCAACTCCCAAGACAACTCGAAGGCAGTGAGAATGGGATCCTTTGAGGAGAGTGCTATGAGACTAGGACTAGCGAGTGCGCGATAAGCATTGATGCGAGAGCGAGAGTGACGAAGAGAGTCCTCTTGCCGCGACTGGACACACTCATCACAGCCACAACGGACATCATGTGGCATGGGTAGAACAGCGCCACGATCCAAAAGTATCTTAATAATCTCATAGTTATCCCGATGTGCGGCCAATATCAAAGGTGTTATATCCGGTGTAAAAGTTGATGTTTCCTCCGAAGCAGATTCCCAGCTCTAAGGAACAAAATATTAAGAGGAACTTACTTATCATCTTTAAAATATTATATTTTAATGTCTGACAAGTATTACTATACACATAGGCCATTCGTTATCCAAGGTTTCTTGGGCATACATGCCAGACTTACATGATTTCCCTCTATCTGAAAGGTGACATTCTCATGATCCAGCAGCACTTCAACGGCCTCAACAAACTCCTCTGAGATGGAGTGCAACAGCGCATCCTTAGTATCCACATTATAGTTAATGAGCAACTCAACCATTTCCAGGTTCTCATTATCGATGGCCATGAGTAGAGCAGTTCGACCCAACGGATCAACACAGTTAACGTTTATATACTCCGTGTCCTGTGCCTTTTGCAACATTCGACGTGTGCCCGCCATATCACCGCGTTCCACGGCCAGCAGGAACTTCTTCTCCTCAAGCGTTAACTGTCGTATCTCCTGATGTGGTCGTATGATATTCTCCTCCTCCATCATGCCGTGTATGCTATGCCTCTACAATAAAATCATTTAGTTGACTACGCTGGCATGTTTTAAGGATGTTTATCCCACCTTTACACGCCGGGCTGGTTCGATTTGTACAGCGATGTGGCCACTGCCGCTACTCTCACTGCCCAACTTCTTGTCACCGATATCTGCAGCATCCATACCATTTTTGATCTTATTCAGGATGGGTGCTAGGACAGATTTTCGTCGTGCCGGGCTAATAAAATGTAGCTTTTTTCCTTCGTCTGTTAAAATGGTTGATGAAAATATTGGAATAACTTTTTTCAAATCTCTTATATATTGAAAACACAGGTTGACCCATTAAAAGGATAACTTAACTAACGAAATATTATAAATGTATATATGTAATATACTTCATATCCTATTATCTTTTCTTAGTTCTTTTTAAGTTAAGTAAGTAAATATTTTAAGCTCCAAGCTATTGATATTAAATCAGTAAACAGCATAAAACACCTTTATTTATGCCTCAGGACTGCCCCAGCTAAACTTCCTCTGCCTCGCCAACAGTTGGCATTGAAAAAGTAGATGTCTAGAACAGATAACAACGTAAATCGATCCCAATTTTAACCTTTAGAACGAGCAGACAGACTGAGAAACAGACGGAGGCAGACACAACACAGCCAGCGAGCATAATGAGTTTATCTCAACCCTGCCATGCCAATCGACTCCCAATTGCGTTGGATTGCAAGGTCGAAGTTGGTAGCTATGTGCGGAAACCAAAAGCTTCATTTGGTTTGCATTGATTTCAGACAGAGAGAGAGAGAGAGAGAGAGACAGAGAGGGTGAGAGATATCGCAATCAGAAACGCATAAGCAACAGCATCAAATTAAATTATAATCTACAAACGTAAATGTAAATATAAACAGAGATCTGAAATGCAAGCACACTCAGTTTAAGGGGGGGTTAGAGGGGTTGTTGTCGTGGGGCGGTAACGTTGAGAAATCTGGGTCAATAGCTGCTTGCTTTTGCATACACACACACACCCATACGTACATATGTCAATATATCATACACATGGACTCATCTTCCCCTGCTTGATGGTTGTGTGTATGTGTGTGTGTGTGTGTTTTAGTTGCATGTTGATAACTGCAACAAGAACCAAGGGGAGAAGGGTTCAAACGAGGTGTTGACAGTTTCTGACATTTAATTCGAAATGACATTGATGGCAGTCAATATTTTATATAGTTCATATCTATGCTATCAACCTGAACTTACTTTGCTATTGTCCCATACTTCAACAAACCACCTCCTTGCCCCTTTTGGCTTGTTTGTTGAGTCCTTGCATACAAAAAGCGAATCAAAGACTTTATGTTTTGTGTAAGTACTTCAGTTTTGAAAAATTTATGCCGCGATAAGTACGTTCGGGCAGGCCATATCAATGCACTGCATATAAAATGCTACAAACACACACACACGACCTTCACAATGCTCACACATACACGCACACACATGGGCAGAAGCTTCGCCACGAATTGTGCATACCCTTTCGTCATGTGATATAAGAACTTCAAAGCCTAACAAACTAAAGAGTAGACTTTTATTCACTGTTTAATTAGGAGTAATAGCAAGTAATTACAAAATAAAGTATATTTAAATGTTTTAAAATAACAAAGCACTTAAATTAGGGTCATCTTATATTCGTTTATACTCTTTGGTTGTTTTGTAGGATGAGTACCAAGTTTGTCTTCATTTCTCTTGCATGTTTTCAGTGCAGCGAACGTTGAACCTTCATTGATTTCACACAGACAGACGACTGTATGCGTATGTGTGTGTGTGTGTTGAAGAAAGTGAGACTGCGCAGGACATAACCTAGGCACATTGCATTCTGGTTGTCGTAGGTCGGGACATGCAATGCTCTAAGGCAGTAACAAAATGGTCAACAGTAACCGACAACACGACTTTGGTGTCGCCGCCATTTTGTGCACGATACAAAACACACTCACACACACACACACGTACATATACACTTAACAAGCAACAACAAAAAGTGAGCCACCTTTGGCGGCTGACATAGCAATCACAAACCATTGAAATACTATTGATTGACCTGAAAACAATCTACAAAATATGCACAAAACAAAAAACAACTCGAAACAGGAAAAGCAACTAACTGATTTTGACCTGCTTGCCAAGTTCTTAAAAAACTTGCTGGAAAATATTACTCAGCAAGGGTCCTAAACTAGTTTGTCTAGTTTAAATCTTAAACACTTGACTAGAACTAGAGCAAGAGTATTTAAAGAAAGCAAGCAAAGATTCATTAATATGAGCATTTTTGAAGTTTGGTTTTCTGCCTTTTATGGTGGAGTTTTTGCACTTACCTTCTCCCTCCTCTCCGGTCTTCGCATCGCTCCATTTCGACAACTAGCAATAGAATGAAGCAAACGATATGTATTTGTTAGTGCAGTGTTATTTAGCGGCGCCTTAAGGTATGCTTTAGAATGTTTAAACTATGTATGTCATGCAGTAGAAGATTTTCAATACGCTATGTTAAGTTTTTTGGTCTGGTAATGTTTAATTTTTATTAGTTTTTAAGCATTTTTTGGATCGATTAAAGACAAATAGCAACAAATTACTTATTAAACTTATCTTGCAGCAACTATTTATTGCTTGATTGTTTCAAAGATGTCTTGTTCTTAATGTTCTTAATCTTAAACTCCATTTTTAAGCCCAATAATGAAAGTTGTCTTACTTTTTCTTTTATATAGGTTTAAGTAACTAATTGATATCCCTTTAAGCCAATTTATAATAAACATTTAATTAATATAGTGCTAAAATGCATTCTTATACCAACATTAATAATATATTTTCCGCTTAAGCTTTAAATTTAAATACCATTGGCTTGGATAACAAAATTGAATGTCGCACACACACAGATGCAGAAGTAGATTTATGTGCAGCTTCAGGTTCACGTTCGTGTTACTTTGCCACCAGCGAAGGCTGGGCCACAACATTCGGCTTATTAGATGGTAAATGGCAGCAACCCAACAGCAGGATTCAAGAGACTGCAGCACGCATGGCCAACCGCACAGACACCCCCCCTAAAGAGTGTCCTTGTTGGCGGATGCCGGCAACTGCATCAGGCGAAAACAGCCAAGGTCCTTGGCAGGTGCTCGGGGTACTCTTGATACTCTCACAATCCTCAGATATAAAGGCAACGTGCCGAAGGACAAGTTGCAAATCCGGACAAATGTTGCAAAAGGTTGCTTCACTTGGCAGTTGCAACCTGCTGTTTTTGGTTTTGTTATGCTTTGCTTTGTTTTGTTTTGGCAAAAAATGTGGGACAAGAGTGCGTGAGTGTTGCCAAGCTTTAAAAAAGGGTGTTTGTTGTTATTGTTGTTGTTGTATGGTGGGTGCCAAGGCAACGAGCATTTTCAGCTGCTTTCACTTTGTGGCATTTGTTTATTGTACTATGTAGGTTTTTGGCCAAGTTGTTCGTCTTGCAGTTCAAAAGCAACCACAAGCTAACAAACATGAAAACTTTATAGAACACGCATACATACATACACACATACAAGCATGCACATGCATAAGCACACATGCAAACAAAAATGCTGGTCAAATTACGTATTCGCAACGTGGGCCAGCAATTAATAACAACTTTGCAGCAGGTTGTTGCTATTGTTGTTGTTGTTGTTTTTGTTTTTGTTTTTGCTGTTGCTGTGGCTGCCATTTGCATTGTTGCAGCTGTTGTCCTTGAGCGTGTTTTAATTCAGGGCACTGCACTCGGCCGGGATGACCGCAACGCCATCCCCCACCCTTCAAAACAAACTAACCCCTACCACTTTGTGGGGGTTTTGTGTGCCGTTTACTGTGTTTAGTTTTTACTTAAAGTGAAATTTGTATTCATGTGAAATTCACTTTTTTACATACTTATGCACATTTCTATACGTATATACATATGTTTATGTATGTTATAAGAAACGTAATACTTTTCCGCTTTGATAATAATAATTTAATATTGTGTATGGATTAGTTTCGTAAATTTAAACTTTGTTCAAAGTTAAGCTTATGATTTTTTGACTTTAAACTGATTTTAAAATTTATTCACTCACTGTTGTCAAGAAACTACTTTTAAGGAATTCTTACTCTGAAATGCTTAAGAAAACGTCTCTATTATTATTATAAAAAATTTCTTTCTTTCTTTTCTGACTCTTACAGATAAATATACATCTTATTTCTTGAGATTCGTTCTTATCCCATCTTTCTTTAAGGTATTCTTACTCTGAAATTCTTAAGAAAACGTTTCTATTGGTATTATAAAAACACATTTCTGAGTCTTAAAGGTAAAATATTTAGGATCTGTTGTCAAGAAAATACTTTTAAGGTATTCTTATTCCAAAATGCTTAAGAAAACGTTTCTATCGGTATTTTAAAAACTCTCTTCTGACTCTTAAAGATAAATATACATCTTATTTCTAAAGGATTCGTTCTTATCCCATCCATCTTTAAGGTATTCTTACTCTGAAATTCTTTGAAAACGTTTCTATCATTATTATAAAAACTCTTTTAGGATTCTTAAGGATAAATATACATATTATTTCTTGAGATTCGTTCTTATCCCATCCATCTTTAAGGTACTCTTACTCTGAAAAACTTAAGAAAACGTTTCTATCGGTATTATAAAAACTCTCTTCTGACTCTTAAAGATAAACATAAATCTTATTTCTTGAGATTCGTTCTTATCCCATCTTTCTTTAAGCTATTCTTATTCCAAAATGCTTAAGAAATCGTTTCTATCATTTTTTTAATCTCTTTTCTGACTCTTAAAGATAAAATATTTAGGATCTGTTGTCAAAAAACTACTTTTAAGGTATTCTTATTCTGAAATTCTTAAGAAAACGTTTTTATCATTTTTATAAAAATTCTTTTCTGACTCTTAAAGATAAACATTTATCTTATTTCTTGAGATTCGTTCTTATCCCATCTTTCTTTAAGGTATTCTTACTCTGAAATTCTTAAGAAATCGTTTCTATCATTATTATAAAAATATTCTTTGATTCTTAAATATAAATATACATGTTATTTATGGAAATTCGTTCTTATCCCATCTTTCACATACCTTGAGTTGAGATTTTCTCTTGAGTGAGGCAATTGAACGCGTTTGTTGCCGTAGCACTTCCAGCGTTGGGTTTGGTTCACGTCAACTCTGCCAACGAGCAGCAACACGATATAATATTCAAGAAAAATCGACGGCGATGGAAAACTAATTGAAAACCGCGCAATAATTAATAAATCGACAATTAATGAAAACTCAATTATAGTTTATTTATATAAACACATACATATAGATATTGGTTTTTCTGCGTTTTGTTTTTCGATCGTGACGAACCGTTCGTATTTTTTCAACAATTCGTTCAATTTATTATTTGTTTATGAATAAACAACTTATACATAGATTTCATATATTTGTTTTGATCGTTTTTATTGGGTTTCCGATTGATTTTATCACACCATTTAGGTCTAAAAATATTAAAGATTACGCCATTAACGAACGCTTTTTAAGTAGAGTTTTCTTTAAAGTTTGTTCTCTAGGGTATATGTTGTATGTGTCCTGCAGCGAATTAGTGCCGTTACGTGTGCAGCTACCGGAAGTACAGTAAGCATACATATACATGCATTTGTATATATATAGGTCTGAAGCTAGTTTTAATTCACATAGTTTAATGACTGTGTTTGACCTATAAATGAATTAATGCACAGCCGCAGTAGTTTTGGGGTCATTGGTTTGCCAATAACTTTCAAAAACATTTGCCGCTCCTAAAGTTTTTTAGTGTGCTGAATCGAAATTATTTATTTAATTTTTTGAGTGATGGTTTTTACAGAACACGCACACGTAAGCATAAGGACAACACTAATAAGGATTGAGATTTTTTTTTTTAAATTAATAAAAATCTTTTTTCTTAGTATGATTTTCCAAATGTTTCACTTTCTTAATTTTACTCGGAAATCATTGTTTTCCGTCTTTTCGTGTGCCTTGGCCAGCTGTCGATTTGCAACTGCGAATGATAGCCGAATGCAGCAACGTGGGCGAAATGGCGAAAGGCGAACCTTGAGTTTGAGGGCGAAAAGTGTTAGAATTTCATTAACGAAAATGGCGCATGTGTAAAGTAGTAAAAAAAACGGTTGCAAGGCAATAAGGACAATGAACTTTGTCGGCGCAAGTTAAAGTTACTACGGTTGCAGTATGCATTTGCCATTACAATACAGACTGTTTTATTTAATAAGACTTTAAAGCGACTATAAAAACTGTTTTTAATACGTGTTTAAGTTCCGTGCGTACATTTAATTTCCATATATTTTAGCGCGTAGAGTTTCAAGTTGGCAGCGCCATTTAACAATCGATATTTTAATTTGAAATAAATATTTTTAGTATTTTTCGTGGAGAATCATCTGACCACCACAATTATCGATAGCCCACCACCACCATTCACGATTTGCTGCTCGTATACTGTCACACTCGTCGTAAAGTTTGCCAAATGTGCAAAAGGCGACGGCAGCCTTTGACTAAATGCTCTCATATTAATACAAAGAAAGTGTGCATTGATGTTAATAGTAGTAAGAAATTGTGCCCAACCAATCAAGTTTTTAATTTATGTGGTTTAGAACGTCGTCGTAGACCATAGCGGTTGAAACAGAGGTGTGCAATAAACGCCGCTGCAAGTGCAAGTGCTTTCGAAGCGGTAAGTTGTATAATTTTATTTAAGTCAACGAATGTGAAAATTGTGTGCAAATAATTTGGATAAAAGGCAGCATCCACATTTACTGTCTTTGTGAGTTTTTTTTTTTGTCTATTTCCTTCGACTGTTTTGGCGCAATTCCTTCGGCATTTTATTGCCTAGCGAATAGAAATTCCTGGTGTGAGAGCGAGACAAATATATGTTGAGATTTCTCTGTTGTAGGGCTGCCCAATGCAGGTTTTTTTTTTATTTGTGGTAAAACGTTTGCGTGCTTTTATATCCTAAATTCGTAGACTAAATCTTCGCTTAACGTAATTTATAAGATAATCATTTAAAACCTGTATATATCTAGCTTCATGCTTTAGTATTAAAAGTCCTAAATATGACTGAAAACCCGTTTTGGTTAAACATGCTTTGGTAACTCTGTCATATATAAAATCAAATTCGAAGAAAGGAAAATTTTCCTTTTTGCTTCTGGGCTATTTACATAAATTGTATAAATATTGAATCGCTGACATAGTTGGTAAGTGCTTTTATTGAGCTGTAATTGATCTGTCGAATGATTTTACCTGTCTTGTTGCCGGCGGTACACCGCTCACTGTTGTCAGTTTTGCCGGCAAGGCCATACATATTTATACATGGTATATGTTTTTATGTATGTGTATATATATGTGCATATGTATGTGCATGGTATGCGCGTGTGCAGCTGTATGCACAAAAGAAGGTTATGTTGACGGCTTAAACAAAGACATTACCAGCAATTTGCATTGAATACATTTTTGTCCACTATTAACAAGAGCCTCACAATACGTTTAGCGTTATTATGGCTTGGGCTCCATCTACTAGCTTCGAGGAGGACTTGGTTGCATATCAACCTGATTTCCATTTCATACATGGACATTTGGCTTATGAGTTAAAACGTAAGCAGGAGTTTATTCCTCGTCCAAAGTCGACATATGAGCATCTGGCCAATCGAACTAAGCGCAACGAGGAAATCGAAAGAGCAAATTCATCCAAATCGGAGGCAATTCGCGATAGTCTGGCATTGATGGAGCGTATACAACAGATTGCCGGAACGAAGCCATTGGGTGAGCATGCGTCCATGTCCGATTGGAATGACACTAGCACTGTTGAGAGGGAGGCGGTAGCTATGATGCGACATTTTGGCATGATGTCCATGGCGGACGGTAAACTCGAGCCTTCAAAATCTGAGCCTTTGCGACAGGGCAACATTTACGTTTCTCGAAATGGATCGAAAACATTTCCAATTATCATGGATCCGGCTTACTTTGAGCCTGGCAGGAAACGCAAGGACAGTAGCATTGATAGCTCGATCAGCAGCAGCAGTGATAAGAGTACGGACAGCATATATTTCTCTGCCGACTCACACTTGGATGATACCAAAGAATCATCGACAAAGAATCCACCACCAAAACAGAAGACTTGCAGTTGGAAGAAATGGAGTCGCCCGTCGCAAGCCCAACGGCGGGACATGATACCAAAGAAAATAAATAATAAAAATAAATAATATAATTGAAACCCATATAAACAAAAAACATTTGCATCACATATTCAGTGTGTTCAGGTTATAGCAAGATAATGTGATCCCAAAGAATTCAACTTCGAAATCAAATTAGAAATATTTGCAGCATGTATCTTAACTAATTTATTACTCAATATTTTTTAATAAGAGTTAATTCATTTAACACAAAAAAGTATAATACTTATTAATTCACAATGACAGCTGCTTTTCTCTCTTACCTCAAACTATTATTGCTCTTTAGTCTTTGAAGCTGAACATCAAAAGCAAATGCACACGCATATGTATACTCTACACATATTATCATATGATTCAACTTTCTGATTTCCTTTTTCCTTTCAAAGCTAGTTTTAGCTATTAGGGTATCATGAAGCTTTAAATATTTTTGTAACAAGAAAAATAAAATATTAAATTTTGGTTTACTTTTTTTTCAAAGCCTGTTTAACAATTTATAAGAACTTAATATGTTTGAAAATCGTTTCTTGGAACTGAGTGCAGAGTATATATTAGTCGAACATGCTCGAGAGTAAAGTACTCCTACCTGGGTTATGTTGTTGCTAAGCGTCACCTTTGCTGCTGTGGGATGCTGTCGTCTTATTCATGAGTACGACAGTCGCTGCTACGCAGATATTTGTGTGCATACCTACATACATATTGTTTATTTGTATTTGCACGCATATTTGTGTAAAAGACTGTCATTGGCGTAAACAAATCGCACACACACACATACATACCTACATGGGTATGCATAGTGTGTGTAAGTAAACGAGTCCCGACGACTGCCGGGCAGAGTGAAATAGTGTAAGCTGAAAAAAAAAAAACCACTAACAAAAGAGAAACCAGCTATCGTGTGGTGAGAATAAATACCCTATTCTGAATGCATGCATAAATGTATATATTGAATTGAATATATTCGACAAGAAAACGTAATTATGCCACAGTTCATTGTATTGTTTTTGACGTTATACAGGGTATGCAAAGGATTTCACCATTTGTCTTCTAAGTTGCTTTAACGAGTCGTAAGTAAATCAAACCTACAAATGCCAACTGAATGTAGCAAATGAGGCTTTTGTTTTTTTTTTTACGGAAGGAGAAGTTGTGCATAACGAAATAAACGGTTCAAAAGTCATCTTCCATTTTGAACGTATGTACAGGTTCAGGAACAAGAACTCTTTCCGTGATGAAGCTTTAAAAAGTGTGTGTGTGCAAAGAAACACTGCACGATAATGAAATTTCCATAAACACATGTGTGTGTTTTCATACATAAGCGTTTGTGTGTATGACTGACTACAGATGCAAAGGAACAAAAAGAAGCAACAGCCCTTCTCACTTAGCAACTAGCGTCTGAGAAGCAACAGCCCTGCGCTCTCTCACCGGCTATAGCTGTCTCCATCGCCGGCTTCGTCCCAGCTGCTGCTGCTGCTGCTTTTAACTCAAAGAGAGTCAAATTAAACTTGGAAGCTGTTTGGAGCGCACACAGTGCGAAGGAGCGAGAGAGAGTTACATGAACTACCACCGAAAACATTGCGAACTCTGTTGCTTCCACTTCTTTTTTGTTTTTTTGGCGCGCGCATGCGTAAGCTTTCTCTCTCTTTTTTGTTGCTCTCTTTGGCACCTTTCGCTGGAATTTTCGAGTTGCCTGGTCCATGTCATGGAGATTATTCATGAATCGAGCGCATTTGCAGCACAGTTCGGTATTAACGCTGGCCCAGGACGAACCGCTATTAGTGACACGATAGCTTTGCTGCGTTTAAATTACTTACAAATAGCCAATGTGTGACTAAGCTTAACAAAAACTTAATTAAATGAACTAAGAAGCGGTTAAGTTGTGTACAGTAAAGACCGATATAAGACACTTAAAGAAGAGGTTTATGCAAAAAAGAAAAACGGACTTTGGCACTTTTTAAGGTGTAGATACAAATAAAACGATACCGGGCTTTGTGTATTTGTGTGTGTGTGTGTGTGTATATATATTTATGTGTATGTGTTACGCGCCGCATTCGCGAGTTGATGACAGTCTGTGAGTCTTTTCAGACTCTGCGTGCGCTCTCTGAAATTTTTCCATTAATCGTGACGTTTGACGGAGTTTCGGCATGAAAATGGAGGTGGGCCATCATCCAGCCATCATTGAATACGATACGCGAAAATCACGTAAAAAAAAGAAGAAGCAGATGCACATGAAGCATAACATTGGAAGGGAAGACACAATCTAGGTAAACCTGCAAATGTTAATGACATTACATTTTCCTTGGCTGGCAATTTAATTTGCGAGTTGTCTGTGCAGCACACGCGGCTGCCTTTTTTTAAGCTTCCGCCACAAGACACAAAAAAAAAATAAAGAAAAAAAAAACAGGAGAGGTTACGAAAAAAAAAAACTGGCTATGCTGGTCTGGTCTCGTCTGTCTATCTGCCAGCCTGTTATGTCCATCTCCATTCCGGCCAGAGTCTTGATGCCGGCCTCTTACCTATCTCTTATCCGCTACCGTCCTTGGTGACTGCCAACAGAGAGTGTTGTTGTATTTCATTTCATTTTTTTTTTCCTGTCTTTTTTATCCTAACCATACAATATATTTTTCATTTCTGCATTTTTTGGTTGCAGCAGCGCCAGAGGAAAAGAGGGCCAGCAGAGTGGCAGGAGGAGCTCGACTCTCCTTCGCGCATAAAAATAAACCGGGTCTCAAATAAAAATACTTTACGAAACTCGTATTTGCTTAGCCTCACCGACAACCGTGAACATAGCCAGAGCCAGAGCAAAGAGTCACCGTCTCCTCCATACCCAAAAGGCAATGGCAATGGTGTCTCGGTCTCAAGTTAAAATCTACAGTCGCCGTGGCAGTTACAGTCCTCCTAGGCACCGACAAGTTTTTTTCCTCTTTTTTTTTTTCTTATTTTCCATCGCTGTTGCTATGGGGCGACTTTCAAGCTAGTCTCGGGGATAAGCAACAGGAAAGGCTGCTGTGTAACTAGCTTTAAGCAGGCTGTTTTCTTTTTTTGTTAATTGGATCAGGCTGCTGCAACCCAATATCAGTGATATTTGTTAGGAAGTAATGAGTATTCACCCACCTTTTAGATATTTGTACTTTTTATTATTACCAAAAATATAACATTCCAAAGATCGCTGACCAAATGATCCTTGGCCCGAACAACCTTTTCGTCAGGAAGCGCAGTATAAGCTGTAGGTGCCATAGGTTCTCGGGGGAACTTTAGGGGTTCACACGCATCGATGTGTGCGTTTGCGTAAAAGAGAGTGAGCAAGTCCACTCTGTTGAATGTAAATGGCGAGTACACACGACAAATACAATAAAACGAAAAGTTTTAATAGTGGCCTGTTGAACCAGCTATAAGTGAGCAACAGCGCAGCAGCGGGGTGGGAGCATCGACATCATCAGAGTCAGCAAATGAGCTTTTTACTACCGGAAGAAAATAAGTCGCAGTCCAGTGTTAGAGTACACAGAATCGCATCTCCGACGATGAGAGTGTGAGTGAGCGGGAGAGCGCAACGGTAGTAGTCTAACGAACGTCATGATGATACGAACGATGACAACAACAGCAATAACACTTAAAAGGAGCATCGCAATAAGGAGAGAGAGAGAGAGAAAGGGCTAGATTGAGAGCATTTGCGAAAATTGCAAGCAGAAGCATTTTATACGTTATGTTCTACAATTGATGCTGTTTATTTTCGGTAATGACTATAGAGAATGAGACAGTAATTCGATATATAACAGACTCCCCAAATAAAACTGACATTTCAGCTGATATTTTAACATACAAATGTGTTTTTTTTTGTGCCGATGCGAATTTAATAGCGATGTCATCGATTCTAATTATGCTTGCTGACATTTCTCTAATGTATATCCATGAGGATGTGTATGTATGTATGAACATTTGAAGGTATGCGTTACGTCTGCACATTTTGTGAGAGCTTGGCTTTGAGTTACGCTCTCTTAGCCATAGCTTTCAGAGCGCATGTGCCAGTCGCCGTTGTGGTTGGTTATTTGAGCGAACCATGACCATGCCAAAAGATGAAATGTTAAAGCATCAAATAGAAAAAAACTTGCTTTGTACATACTTCATCCTATGCATATAGTTTGGTGTGTGTGTGTGTGTGTGTGTACACCACGAAGTTTAACAGCAGCATCCCCGAAGTAGTTATAATGCAATTGACATACAGATTTGAACAAGTTATACTTTTGTTTCACTTACAGTTGGCGCTATGCTTGAAAACGCACAGAGTCGCTCCACAAACGGATGAGAACGGCACATGGCGACAGTATACGTCTGACAGAGGATATCTAAGTGCCTAAAGACCGACAAATCAAAGGATGGAGATGGCGGCCAAAGCAACAGTCGCAGCGACAACGTCAGCGACTCGTGAATTCGTTGAGGGATGGACACTGGCGCAAACCCTAGGCGAAGGTGCATATGGCGAGTAAGTGAAATTTGGGGGATGGAAGGATGAGGTGCTTCCAAAAATGACTTTCTACTACTGCATTCCAATGCTGCACTAAAATATCACTCTCATGCAAGTGTGTGTGTGTGTGTGTTGAAGTCAATAAACCGGAAATACTGTGAGCCATACGAAAAACGCACTCTTCCGGCGTATTTGCTTGCATCTCTGCAGCTGCTGCACTCTCTGCCGCCCAGTTATCCAGCTTCATAGCTTAAATTTATTTGTGCGCATGCACCAAACTACTACTCAAAAACAATAAAAAAGCGCAACGAAAAATTAGTAACAGTAACAGGAGCACTGACTGCACCGAACTAACCAGTCGTTACGCAGACAAAGACAAAGACAACGACAGAGACAGAGACAGAGGAAACGGACACAGAGTGGTCTCACTTTGCAATAATGCAGTGTCGAAAAGTTTCCACTCACTAATAACCAATTTGCTCGTTGTTTTTTCATTCACATGGCGCAGAGTCAAGTTGCTTATCAATCGGCAGACGGGAGAGGCTGTGGCCATGAAAATGGTCGATTTGAAGAAGCATCCCGATGCTGTCATCTCAGTGCGGAAAGAGGTGTGCATACAAAAGATGCTGCAGGATACGCACATCCTGCGCTTCTTTGGCAAGCGTTCGCAGGGACATGTGGAATACATATTCCTTGAATATGCCGCTGGTGGAGAGTTATTCGATCGCATTGGTAAATAAATGCATTGCATTGTTTTAAGTTCTTGAATAACTTTTGTTTATTATTTGTAGAGCCCGATGTTGGCATGCCGCAGCATGAGGCACAGCGATACTTTACGCAACTACTCTCCGGTCTAAACTATTTGCATCAACGTGGCATCGCTCATCGTGATTTGAAGCCCGAGAATCTGCTGCTGGACGAGCATGACAATGTGAAAATCTCTGACTTTGGAATGGCCACAATGTTTAGGTATTAGGTACCAGCAAATTAAATAATTCTCTAACTTTCTGTTCGGTATACAACAAATTCCAATCTCCGCAACACTCATTATCGTTTATGTCTAATCATTCATATCATTGCTAATTGGTTATTCGTTTTGGTTCCGTTTTGTATGTGCTTCCATCCTCTCACATCTCACATTTGGCTCACTCGCAGATGTAAGGGCAGAGAGCGGCTGCTGGACAAGCGTTGCGGCACCCTACCCTATGTGGCGCCGGAGGTTCTATTGAAGCCATATCATGCACAGCCAGCGGACATTTGGTCGTGTGGCGTCATATTGGTTACAATGCTAGCGGGTGGTAAGTTCTCTCCAACCAAAAAACAAAAAAAAAACCAAATGAACAAATGAAAAAAGCATTCGCATCGCATTTCGTATTGTTTTCATCGCTCGTTTATGATATGTTATATGTACATATATGCAAATTAAGTCACATATAACGGCACCAAGTTACACCAAAAACACACCACACACACACACCAACAACCAACAGTTATTCGGATATGTCATGTGTTTATATATTGCTCACTATGTTTTATATGTCTATTTACTTTAATTTTTGCTGTTTCTTTGGTATTCTAGCTGTAGATTGTTTTTTATCAATTATATTATCTAAAGCTTTTATACCAAAGCTCCAGCTTAAATTGCTTGCCACCGTCCCATGCACCCCGCCAAACAACAACAACAACAACAATGGAAAATATGTTTACAACAACAACAGTCAAAAGCAACATTATCATTAATAGTGCACGATTTAACAATTTTTTAAAAGAAAAAATAAACAGCTTCTCACTTGCACGGACCAAAACTCGCCACCAAGCCATGTTTATGTTTATTAACAATTTGAATTATAGTTCTTAAACGATTTTCTTATCTGTCTTTAATCTCTATATAGAATTGCCATGGGATCAGCCATCGGCAACCTGCTTGGAATTCACCAACTGGAAGGACAATGATCGCTGGCAAACACAAACACCATGGAGCAAATTGGACACATTGGCCATTTCGCTGCTACGCAAGGTGCTAGCTAGCAGTCCTGGCAGTCGTCTCACCCTGGACAAGATCCTCGATCACAAGTGGTCCAACATGCAGTTTGCAGAGCATGGTAAGGGTCAAGACTATCTTCTTTTTCATCGTCGGCTTATTTCGTGTGTGCGCTTTATCAGTGTCGACATGTTCAAAGCTCAACTTGCACATTTTGCTGCTCAGGTACTTAGTGACTCTCAATTTTGTGTACTTGGGGGTCGCTCTGTGCCTGTGCTGCCCGTGTTGCACCAACAGCGAGTACCGTGTGTGTGTTTCTTTTAATAAGTGAAGTGTTGTGTCGTTTCATTAATGCCTGCTGCATTTCCGTCGCTTTGGCGCTTTAGCTGTATGATAGATTTGAATACTTCATAAAGCTAGATTACCAAAGCATCGGCGCCTGTGGCCAGCTTAACAATAGTTTCTAAACAAACAAGAAAACATATATGTTTATGCAAATAGCTAATAAGTTTAATGCTGTTTATTTGTTTTTGTTTGAACTTTTGATTTTGCATATTATTTGTTCTTTGGTGATTTTAGCTGTATGGTGTTTGTAGAATCCATAGAGCTTTATCACCAAAAACCAAATGGTTTTTGCATTGCTTTCTTTTATTATTGTTTGAGTTTTGTATGTTGCTTTTGCCGCGATTAAAAGGCTTCGTTAATCATATCTTGATATCATTGATTTCTAACGTTTCTCACTCTTCTTACAGATCGTTCCTATGACCTGGTTGATTCGGCAGCTGCTATGGAGATATGCTCCCCGAAGGCCAAGAGACAGCGTCTGCAGTCCAGCGCACATCTATCCAACAATCTGGATGATTCGGTATCGAGAAACTATTGCTCCCAGCCGATGCCCTCAATGCGCAGCGACGATGAATTTGGTGCGCGACCACGCAACGGACAGCTCAATGGCCAAGAGGACGACGCCAGACAGACGCTGGCGCAGGAGGCACGGCTTACCTATTGCTTCTCACAGCCAGCGATGCTGGATGACCTATTGCTGGCCACACAAATGAACCAAACGCAGAACGCATCGCAGAACTACTTCCAGCGTTTGGTGCGGCGCATGACGCGCTTCTTTGTGACAACGCGCTGGGATGATACGATTAAGAGGCTGGTTGGCACCATCGAGCGATTGGGCGGCTACACGTGTAAAGTTAGTGACGAGGGCGTTGTTACCATCTCGACTATTGATAGGCGAAAACTACGCTTGGTCTTTAAGGCGCACATCATTGAAATGGACGGCAAGATACTCGTTGACTTCCGTCTGTCGAAGGGCTGTGGTTTGGAGTTCAAGCGTCGATTTATCAAAGTCAAGCATGCCCTGGAGGATATATTGCTCAAGGGACCAACGACTTGGCCCATTGCGATCGCAACGAATTCGGTGCCTTAGTTATTTAATGGTAGCTAGTTAAGACTCATGATTAGCTCTCACTTGTGCTAAACTACTCTTAAACACACACATTTTAATGTGTTTTTTTTTAAACATCACTTTCATTATTGCGTATGTAGATTGTTAAGTACAACGAAAAGCTTTTAATTTTGTTAAATGTTGATTGAGTATTTTAATGTAGTTAGTTAAACGTTATGAAATAATAAACTGACATTGATTTGAATAATCTGTATTTTGGGGATTAGGCGATCCTGGTACATAGGTATTAATTTTTAGGTTAATGTTAAAAGTGTCTGCTTAGATTTCTTATTCAATTAGATTCCATATATAAAAAAAATTTAATTTAAAAAGATACAGCCAAAAAGTATGTAAGTATAACTGTAAATTTTTGTCTCAAATTTATGCACAAATATTGACTTTAATATACTGCCTAGAAGTATGCAATGATTTTATTTAAAACAGCTTCTTGGAAAAACTGACGTTACTCATTTGGACTTTTTTAAAAATCTTTTTGGTATTTTTAAAGTTCTACAACAATGTGCTCCTCCTTATATCTTATCTTTTTTTATTGTAATTGTCGAAGTTAATTCATACTTACCCATGTAAGTGTGTATGTTTCGACGCAGCCAAAAAGTTAGCAACGAATTTTTCAAAACACTTTTATGAAAGATAACGCCGATGAGTATGCAATGAATTTTTAACTAAGTATAATTACACAAATCCCCGTCACCCACAAAAGTAGTTTTTTAATTTATTTGAACATATTCAACAACATTTATTTCACATCTATTAACGCTTTTTTGGGTTTTTGAACATTTTAAAGAGTTTGATATTTCCATTATATGTCTCGATCGCGTTGCATATTTATTACAATTGTGGGAGTAGTGTATGTCAATCCGGGTTATACAATGATATTCGTGTGTCTATAATCTATGTGAAGAGACAGTACAACTGATTAATTCAAGTAGAACATGCATGTGTTTATATTAATGAGAAGTTCATAGTAATGGTAACAGTAAGTATAATGTCTAAATAACGAAGCAATATTATTGAATAGTATAAATCGATTGCTCTTGTGCGCCAGACACAAATCTAAGGTTTACGAACACGTACACCAAATTGACACCACTTCTCACTTCGCACTTGCTGCTGTGGGTTTTTCGTTATTCGTCTGGGTGCTTGGTGCTGTTGGAATTGATAAGTAGCAACGTTTACTGTGGGTTCCTGAAGCTCTTGCCGGCGAACTTGACGCTCTGGCCAATCTCCTCCTCAATGCGCAGAATCTGGTTGTATTTGGCCAGACGCTCTGAGCGGCATGGAGCGCCAGTCTTGATCTGACCGGTGGAGAGACCCACAACAAGGTCACCAATGAAGGAATCCTCGGTTTCACCGGAACGATGAGAGACCATGGTGCCCCAGCCGTTCTTCTTGGCCAACAGATGGGCCTGAATGGACTCGGTAACTGTGCCGATCTGGTTGACCTTCAGCAAAAGACAGTTGCAGGCTTTCTTCTCGACAGCGGTGGCAATGCGTTTGGGATTTGTCACAGTCAAATCATCGCCGACAATCTGGATCTTGGTGTTTCCGGTCAGATTGGACCAGGCATCCCAATGATCCTGATCGAAGGGATCCTCAATGGACACAATGGGGAAATCCTTAATGAACTCCTGATACATGTTGGCCAGCTTCTCGGGCGACAACCATTGTGCCTTATCACTCTGTGGGTTCTTGAAGTCCAGATCGTACTGGCCATCCCTAAAGAACTCAGAGGCAGCAACATCCATGCCGATTTCAATCTAAATGAATAACAAATATATGCATTTATGCTGCATTGTTAGCAATAGAGATTCAATTGCTCACCTTGCCGGTGTAACCAGCCTTGGCAATGGCATCGCTGATCAGGCAGAGAGCCTCCTTGTTCGACTGAATATTGGGAGCAAAGCCACCCTCATCACCCACAGCGGTAGCATCCAGACCGAACTTAGCCTTGATCACGTTCTTCAGATGATGGTAAACCTCAGAGCCCATCTTCATGGCCTCGGTGAAAGTGGTGGCACCAGTCGGCAGGATCATGAACTCCTGCATGGCCAGCTTGTTGCCAGCATGGCTACCACCGTTGATCACATTGAATGCGGGCACAGGCAAAATGATTTCCTTGTTGCCAGCCAGATCAGCAATGTGTTTGTACAGTGGCACGTTCTTCTTGGCAGCGCCAGCCTTGCACACGGCTAGAGAAACACCAAGAATGGCGTTAGCACCGTACTTGCTCTTGTTTTCGGTGCCATCCAGCTTGATCATGAAGTTATCGATGGCCGCCTGGTCGGTCACATCCAGATTGGCCTTCAGTACCTCGGGGCCCAGGCTGTTGTTCACATGGCCGACAGCCTTCAGCACGGACTTGCCATGATAGTTGGCCTTATCCTCATCGCGCAGCTCCAGAGCTTCATGCACACCGGTAGATGCGCCCGAGGGCACGGCGGCACGGAACAGGCCCAAATCGGTGGTCAGATCGACCTCGACGGTGGGGTTGCCACGCGAATCGTAGATCTGACGTGCTTTGATCGACTTGATGGTCATGTTGCTTTTTGAACTGCAAACACAAACAAAATATATATAAATTCGTCTCGAATGATAAGCTTGGACATTAAAAACTTCGAGAATGCTAATCCAAGCGAAATTTACAGGCATATAATTGAATTTCTGTCCCAGCATAAATAAATATTTTTAAGCTTTATATATATATATACGCTTTTGGTTACGTTCCAAATATAAAATTTATTTATTAACTTGTATTCCAATATTTATTTTATTTTTTGCCGTCAGGAATTTCCTATACTCAATTATTTTTTCGTCACCTATTCCGGGAGAGTAGCAACCGCTCACAGTTTGTATGTATGTATGACCTCTACGCAGTGCTTAAAGGTCATTGCAAATGTAATGTGCAAAAACTGCCGAGGAGCAACGAAATGTAACTTTTACAAAAGACAAACTTTTGTTTTACAATGTTGCTTACTATTTGACTATTTTATAACAATTAAACGAAATGTACAAATAATAATACGTACATACATTTGTAAATCTATATATATATATTTTTTTTTTTTAGTATGTACATGCACGTAATAAAATCTGTTAGGTAACTTTAGCATTTAAAGTGATAATCTACTTTAACAATTTATTGCAATAAAAAAAATAGAAACCGAAAGTAGTTTTAAATTTATAAAACCGCACACACTTATACATACCAAGAACTTTTAAATTTTATAAATTTAAATCCAGGCGTGAGCGACTTTTTCGAGCTTCCGGCTTGGCTGGCTGATTTGCTACTGAAAGCAGTTGACGAAGTACGCGACGAGAAAACGAGCAAATTCTTTTGACTTGATGGCTTTGCTGTCGGCACCGACGAGTGCAGTGATACACGTAGAGCGCGCGATACTAATATGTTTGCCATTGTTGTTGTGGATTGTGGAACATAAACTGCTCAAAACGACTAAATTGCGTCCTCCAGGCGAAGACTGGTGGATGAAAGTTGTAGGCGTTTACGGCCTACCGGTATTTCAGCAATGAGTGTGTATGTTTGTATTGACCTTCGTACAAGGTTATAGGTAATGGAATCCACAAATGGCCTCCATGCGCAGTCCAACTGGAAAAGCTTTGGGGGAGCAAACAATGTTACCTTTGCATATATACACATGTTAAAAATAAATAAGTAAATAAAAATAGAAGCAAAGACAAATTTGTAACATTCACAAAATGCCGCGATTTCCAGCACTGACATCTATTTTGCATACATATCGATGTATCGATATAATAACAACAAACTTTAGAAAACACGCGGCCGGCACAGTTTGTTATTATGTCCGTAAATACGAGTATTATTATGCCCGGTGAGCGCGTCACGGCTGTCGAAGATGTGGCTAAAGGTAAGCGAGTCATACTGGGCCCAGGACTACGCAGATTGGACAACAAAGTAGTGGCTAGCAAGGCAGGCCCACTCCGCCACAAGGAGCCAAACACATTTTGGGTAGACAACTATCAGAGACGTTATGTTCCGGCGCGAGGAGATCTTATTATTGGCATTATAAAAGCCAGATCTGGCGATTTGTATCGAGTGGACATTGGTGCGGCAGACACGGCTTCCATTTCATATTTGGCTTTTGAGGCTGCCACAAAAAAGAATCGTCCCGATTTAAATCCGGGCGATTTGCTTTACGCTCGCGTCCTCAATGCCAATGCGGACATTGAGCCGGAGCTGGTGTGCGTCAACTCGAATGGAAAACGCGGCAAGCTCGGTGTGCTACAGGATGGATTCTTCTTCAAGTGCAGCTTGAATCTGGGCCGGCTGCTGTTGCGCGAAAACTGCCCAGCTCTGACAGCACTCAACGAAGAGCTGCCGTATGAGATTGCAGTGGGTGTCAACGGACGCATCTGGGTGAAAGCGCATTCAACACGGGAGACAGTCAGTTTGGCAAATGCCTTAATGACACTGGAGAATGCTGGCTATGCGGAAATTGACAAAATCTGTGACAATCTTAGCAGTGTCTTGCACGCTTGATAGTAATACACCATTTAAATTAAACTACTTACACTTGAATTTTGTTTAAATTTTTGTTCTTAATCTAAATACACTTCACAATTATATTAGCTTTGACTAAACATTTTTGTGAGATCATTGTAACCTGGCACATATATTTTGAATAGCACCAAATTATAAGTATTAAGCACCTGGATGCGAGGTATTTCCTCGTCGAGCACTTGATTTTATTCTTGCAGACGATATCAATTAGTCGCTCCCTCTCATGAATAATCGATTATAGGCAGGGAAGTCAGCTGATCAGTGTGTTATCGTTATAAAGATTATTTTTTCATCTCTTTATTATCAGGGGAGGCAAGTTACGCCTAGGTACAAAGGGCCAAAATATGACTTTCCTAGAATTTTTACTCCTACTCCTTGTGCTTTATTATGTTGGCTATGTGCTGCTCTGGATAGTTCTCGACTGCAATGTGGCTTTGTGGTTCAAATCGCGCTTTGGCGTCTCGTTGTCCTCCATGCGCGGACAGGTGGTTTGGATAACGGGTGCCTCGAGCGGCATTGGACGCGCTCTCGCGGTAAGCTTGGCACGCCAAGGAGTGCGTCTGGTGCTGAGTGCACGTCGTGCTGAGCAGCTGGAACAGGTGCAAGCTGAATGCTTGGATGCCTCACGCGGACTACTATCGCGCTATGATGTGCTCATCCTACCCATGGATATGTTGGAGCTGGACAAGCATCAATCGCATCTGTTCACGGTACTCAATCACTTCGATCGCCTTGATGTGTTGGTCAACAATGCGGGTCGCTCGCAGCGCGCTAACTGGACAGAAATCGAAATTCAGGTGGATCGTGATCTCTTTGAGCTGGACGTATTCGCTGTAGTACACCTGTCGCGTTTGGTTGTGCGCTACTATCTGGACCAGAATGGCGGGCGTGGTCACATTGCGGCCACCTCAAGTATAGCTGGCTTCAGTCCGGTTCCATTCTCGGCAACTTATTGCGCTGCAAAGCATGCATTGAATGCATATCTGATGTCGTTGAAAGTGGAGCATCGCAAGTTGGATGTTACCATCTTTGCGCCGGGTCCAGTAGCCACCGACTTTTTGCTGGAGGCATTCACAGGCACAGAAGGTGCCAAGGTTGGAGGCAGCACGGCGAATCAGAAGCGCTTGACTGCAAAACGATGCGGATACCTGTTTGCCGTCGCACTGGCCAACAAAATGGATCTCACTTGGTGTGGTTTGTTTCCGGTCAATGTAATGGCTTATTGTGCTCGCAATGCGACTCTTACCAAAATTCTTGCCCAGTTTATGAACGAAAAGACGCTCAATAAAATTCGCGAAGGAAAACTGTAAAAATTATGCAACTGCACACATTATATACATTTTGAACACTTGAAACAAATGTACAATATGACAAAAGACTTGAAGTTTAATTATAATGTTTACCATTTAAGCTTAACAGGGATTAATTTGTGCTAAGCGCAGCTTTAACATGTGCTGCAATCTTCACTCGTTTTCTTTTCGCTTTGGTCGGTGCTGTGTGCTCAACGCCATGCAAGGTGGGCGGAATTTGCTTTTTACTTTTCTTGCAGGACAGAGGATTCGGATTCTTAATACCCTTGGGTTTCTTTTGTTGAGCGGGTGAGCTTTCTGTCTTTTTCAGGCCCTGCTTTTCCTTCATATACTCAATTTGATCTGCTTGCTTGCCCAGCATTAAATCCTGTGCGCGTCTTCGCACCCATTTCTTAGAAGCATCCGAGGGAGCTTCCAAAACGGGTGTCGCCTTGTGCAGATATAGTAGACAGCGACCGGGCACCTTGCGCAGACTTGCTTGCAGCAGGCGATCCTGGGAGGCAACTATATAACGATTGTCTTTCGTCTGCAAAATTTTGATTTTATTTCTGTTATGAGCATTACATTAAATATATAAATATCTCACCATTGATTTAAGGCACTCAGCAGCTGCAACAGGTTTTCCTTCATGGCCGCATTTGTGCACATGAAACTGTTTGACAATTGTTATTGCGCCTGTTAAGGGAGCTCCTAGCGCCTCTGCTTCCAATATGACGCACTGAGTGGTTAATAGTTTGACATTACATTGAAAGTATTTCCTAATCTGCTCCTCAATGCCAATTTGGTGCTGAAATCACACGAGAATGCATTCCAATATATCGTTGCTGATATATGAAACAACGTGGTTACACACCTGTAACGCGGCCTGACAAAACGTTGCGTCAATGAGCACTTGATACGGCTCACGATAATCAAAGTTATTGGCAAAAAACACTAGTGTTTTGTGCGACTTTTTAAAACGTGAGATCTTCATCACGTTGTTTTCATTTGACAACAAAATCCATATTTACCGATTGCACAAAATCGATACATCGATAGGCTCACCAGCTGGATGCAGAGCTGCCACCTGACAGTAATGGCTCTGCCAACTCACGTTAAAGTATGCTTCTCTTGCTGCACATTAACAGTATGGCATTTCTAAATTTCAATCAGTGGCGCGTCGACCCAAGCGCAAATAAATAAGCGTGTACGTATTTCAACCACCTTTTAAGTTTTCACCCTTTGCGGCATTGCTCTGCCGTTGTGTTTTCCCTTATTGTTTTTTTTATTTCAATGGCTTAGTTATAATTTTAGTGCAAGTGCTGGCACTTTGGGTATGTTATGTGCGCAATTAAAATATATGTGTGTTATATTTGTTTGTGTGGAAGACTTGAAATAGTTTTCCTAAAACATCTGTCAATCGATCGTTGCTTGTGCTTAAGTTAGTTTTATAAAATGATCTCGAAACATTACTTAAATGCACCCTGTGTGAGTGAATCGCAAACCAAATCCCTTAGCGGTTTATATGTTGTGTGCAATTTATTTAGCGCTGCTGGTTGACGCCTCCTTTAATCTATCATCCCAATATTCATCCACTGACTATAGACAGCTATAAACGCGCAGTTGCCATTTGATTAAATGTGTGGGTTCTGCAATTTGCCACTAGCTTTGGATGAAATGCTTATCATGCTGACACTAGTTTATGGGTAAGGAGACGGGGACTTTAGCATGATTATTGCGGTTCTTCCTCTGTGGCGTAGTATTGAATTGTCCGATATTGGTCAAGTTTATGACAGCTCACTGCCTCTGTATAGTTTAGTGATAAAGTTAATATATAACACTAAGCGTTGAGCACTTGATCCAATTGTTATAGTTTTTCCTTACACTTTGCGAAGGTTATCCCTGGAAATTGTGCAGCTGTTGATTACGAATCCAGCTGCCTTCCCTATAACCCAGTTGATTAAAATGCTTGATCGTTCATCCACAGTAATAACTACGGTAATAAGTGTTTTACGTTGCTTGATATTTGATTTGATGGTTTTTAATATATATTTTCAATTACTCTTTTTTCTAATTCGTCATGTAAATATGTACTTTTTTATGTAAAGTTTATGTTTAGTTGTCTACTTTTGTATATATATATTGTTTTGGGTTTTTACTGATCGTATTTGTTGCTTATTCAACAGCTGGCGATTGACTAGTTGAACGCTTGTGCTTCGCATACAGAATGATTGAATCGTACTTACGTCAAAGGTGTCTTGGCTTCCGGTGCGACTTGTTTCGTCCGCTTGAAACTTTGTTTAAGGCCCAATAAAAGTCGTGCACGTTAGTCAAAGAGATTCATATCTTGAATAAACTATACTCACATTTTGTATGGATTTCAAATTATAAATGAGTATATGATTACTTTAGTAACACATTTCAAATAGTTAATACAAATTAAAAAATTAAACTTATAGTAATAACTATTACTATTATGTCAAATATTTGCTTCCATCTAAAACATAGAAAAATTTCATATTTTTTACTTGATTAATTATTTTATTTTGTTTATTAAGAAGGCTTGTGAATATAAAAATAAAATTATTTTGGGCTTTGACCAACCTCTTGAAATCAACACAAGTGTTAAGTTAACAATCAATTCGTTCGCTTTTATGGAAAGAACATTCAAAAGATTTTTTTTTAAAAAAAGTGTAAAAACTGAAGTAATCCCCTTAAAATTCTGCGAATTTAAATTTTTTTAAATTTTGTTTTCTCTAATGTGACGATCAAATATTGTTGCATTATGACAATAGAAAAATATAATTGATTGTAAATAAAAAAATTTTTTTTTTGTGTATTGCAATTTGTTTTGTTTTTGAATCAGCAGGATTTAATCAGTGAATTTACATGTACGATTATGTAAATATAATTTGCTTACTTCCAAACCACTTGTTTTTCATCTCTTATGACACACAAAAGTATTAATTAATCACGAAATCGTTTGACTAACACAAACGTGTTGTAATTGCCCCAGAATTGTTTAAAAAGTTACGCTAAGTTCAATATATACATAAAACAAAAAATTAATCTTGTTATGATAATTGAGTCCGTATCAATTTGAGTTGAGATGCGCACTTCTAACGGGTTACGAATCCGATTAAATATGGGGCAATCAATTTCGTTTTAATCAAATACCCCAAAGGTATGTATTTAATAATTGAATTGGATCATCATTTGCACTTTCTACTCAGATTCTTAATCAGATGACATACTCGTAATGCACAGTGCTCGTCTTTCATTCATTGAATATCGGCTCTCCTCCTATGTTACTGTCTGCATACCAATCGGTTCAATAGCTGTTCAATCGCCTTGTGGGCTGACTGTCGTCAATCGTCATATGGATTAATTAGTGACCAAATGATGTGTGCACTTTTGTTCGATTGATATGGCTGACTATGGCTTCAAATGTTGTTGTATGTACTTGTACCTGCAGCTAATTAGCAAACAGTTGTCGTGCCAATTTTGTTTTTTATTTTTTTAAATGCGATTTTATTTTGTTTTGCGATTCAAGTGGGAATAAGCAAATGAATATATTTTTACATTGTCGCTTGTGCCATTTGGACTTTTGGCAACGTTTTGAACACCACTCGTAAAATGTGTGTTTAGAGTTATGTATATTTCTAACTCATAACCGGCATTGAACCCATTGACCTCTTGTCTGTGACATTTTATTAACATTTTTTTTTGCGAAAACACGTCCCTTAATTAAAAGTATGAGACATTGTTTAGGATTGACACGCAGCAGCCACATGTTCCAGGTGTTATCAGCTAGAGCCTATTGAGAAAGTGCTGTAGTTGTTTTTCTTAGGTTTTTTAAATTCCTTATCTGACAACGTGTGACATTTCGTTACAGTAAGTTACAGTGAAGAGTTCCGGTTGTTTTACACTGTTCATTTCTCGGGTGAATTTCCATTCCTAATAGCTCTTTAAACATAATTTAGCTTTATGTTAAAAAAAGCTTAAAAGTTATATAGAATGGTTTTTATGTTCCGGTTTCAAAAGTAAACGACTGTTTTGATTTAAAAAGGGGTCAAAGTTGACAAACACTGGTTTTTTAAATACATATTCATAACTCTTATTATACACCTTGAACCAAGTGTACAACTTAGATGAAAGCGTGTGTCCACACAACTGCTGCCGCTTTGGCTGCTGCGTAATTATTCTGACGTAGCAAAACGATCGTATCGGGGTCGTATTCATAAATATTATTCATATTTTAGCACATTAAGAACTGTAACGAAAACGTATTATATGCGCTTATTCTGGGCTACACATTTCATTAAGTTCATTTATCGTTTACAAAAATTGTTAATGGCTTCAATGTAATCTAATTGGCAGTTAGACTTACCCTATTTAGACGTTAGTTGCTTGGTTCAATGTGCCAACAGATCAGGCGGGAGAACTGCTTGACACGCGAAACACAATTCAACACAAATACACACCCAAAGAGCGAAACAGATTACACTAGCTAACAAACATTTTCGTGTGCAAAAACATGCAATAGACAATCCTTTTAATACACAGATGTTATTTTTACTCGAACTTCTAGGTATACAAATTTTTATATACTATTTTTTTTAGTTATTACATTTTTGTCATCAAGCTAACTAACACTCTTTAATCTATAAAAATGTTCCTAATCCTGATCTAATTTAAAATTGGTTTGCACTTTTGATTGCAGTTCATTGTACATCGTTTGTGTTTGGTAGTGTTATTGATTGGTAACCATTAGGGCGGCTGCTGATTGAGTAATGACAAAAAACTAGCCAATTGATATGATAAGTGTGCAACTGGAATAATCACAACTCTTTTACGTCAGTGGTTAACTAAACACGCCCTGAACCGAGATTCGTGCACATTATATAATTAGTCAATTATTTAAAAGCTTATACACCTGACAATAAAAATTCTTTTTTAAATGTTAATTTAACGCAGTTAAATGATAAATACTTTTTTTTTTTAATTAAATGTTTCTAATTTAAACGTGCCTTATTATTTTACAAGGTAATATATTTTATTTGTCCTGGTGTTTAACCTTTTGAAGCTTGTTTTACAATGTTGAATCTAAGTTCAATACAAGTTACGCTAATCGTCTAAATATGTTAAAGTAATAAAGCATTAAATTTTTATTAACATACATTTATTTTAAAATATGACTTTTTAACAAAATTGCTTCACATATAAAGCGACAATTCATTTTGTTATAAGGTTCAAGGTGTGCGTTCATTACCAATCTATCGGTGAGCTAGTATGCAAAAAACTTTTTCATTTTAAGGTTGCACTCAAGTGTAAAAACGTCATCGGGAAAACTCTTGATGGACCACACATTCATCCGAAGTTAAAATAAAATGTGCAGAGTAAATTTTCAAAGATTTGTAGCACACGTAAAAGTATTATAAACTTAAATAGTGGAACCCAACATATTTTTTTTTTGTTAAATCATATTGCATATGGTACACATTTGCACAATTTATTATGCATAACCTTTTCTACTTATTTTTAATGGATACAACAAAATGGAGGTCATTGCTCATATGGCAATTGCAATATTAAGTTATGTATTTACATAAATTCATGTGTTTGCACACATTTTTAAAACCATCAACATTTAAAATCTCATAATATGATTTGCAAACAACGGTACTGCCCGAAAATAACGTAAGACGTTACAAGACCCGGCACAGCAGAGAACCCATGAGAGAGCACAATACAGAGAGAGAGAGAGAGAGAGAGCGCGAGCAAAAGTTTTTCGATCACAGACTTTGCACAGTGGGCATTTCTATTTTATTTGAGATCATTTTAAAGTCACTAAGAATAAAATGAAAAGGAATAAAAACATTTTTCTATTATGTATATATTCTATTTTGTTGCTATCGTCTATATTTTGTTAAGCTTTCGCTTACACTTCCAAACAATTATTCTTTGTGCACCTATGCACATATATAAAAGGTCAAAGATCAAGCTATGGGTAATCCTTATCAAGCTCTCTCGATTCGAGCACTCTCATTGTTTTGCTCTCGATAGAGTGTATTTCATTCCACTGTATGCCGGCACAGCTGAGCGAGCATCTGGATTGACTAAGCTGGCAGTAGTATAATAATAAGCCGTTGGGAGCGAGTTCTTTAGTTCAACGGCAGCAAGCGGCTCATGTGGAACGTGCATTAAATCGACGGAGACGCGCGAAAGTGAAAAACATAGAAGTAAATAATATAAAAGAGTGTTCGAGCACACAATTAAAATTCATTTACGCATCGTCGATCTGCATAAGTTCAATGAAGAACGGGCCACAAAACGGAGAAAGCGACAACGAATGACAGCCATATCAAAGAAGACAATTGCATTTCGTATACAAAAAACAAAAAGATTCGGCTCATAATTAGCTTTTGTTTCTCTTCATCCTTTATGTGAATTTCATTTAAAAACACTCGTGTAGTATATGTGTTTGTATATATGTGAATACATAAATTTGCTGCAGCTCAAGTGTAACGAAGATTGCTGTCAACCAAACACAAAAGAATTGCCGCTCAAAATTACAAACAAAATTCGCACGAGTTTAATAACAATAAATTATACGAATGCTGTCAGCGATCGCGTGTTTAGTGCGCAAATGCTTACCTTAATAGTCTGCCATTTGTCCTCTATATACATTGTAGTATGCATTATATTTGCATTAATAACGTTTCATTCATAAATTAAGTGTTGTGTCGAAGTTTTTGTTTTTATTATTTAACTCGTCAACTTATTTTGACCTCATCGTTTTAGGTTTTTTATGCGCGCGCGTGTTGCTTACAACCAAAATCAAAACAAACATATCTGCATCCAAAACGAACGAATAACAGACAAAAACACAAAGAACAGGTTCGTTAACTTGACCATTCAAACACAACAACGAAAATGATATAACTGCACATGTGAGTGAGAGAAAGAAAGAGAGTGAAAGATTTAGAATTTGTGAGAGCACTATTGTGGTTAAACAGATAGAGGGGAAATGAGTGTAATAAACACTGCACATTAAAAATTCTAGATGAAAATTCTTTTGCAGCTGCTTTCAATTCTATTTCGTTGCTTATAATCTGTAGCATCACGCAAAAGAACTCTTTAAGTAGGCCAGTCTCCTCCGTTTGTTGTATTTGTCTGTTTATCTATTTGTCTCCCTTTCCTTTTCTCTCTCTCTGGTAATCACAGTTGTAGTTGTAGTTTTGTACGTGAACATGAATACATTGAAGAACCGTTTCTAGAATACGGATCTTCTATGCAGTTCTTACTCGTACTCTGTTCTCAAACGGAGCAAAAAGGTATATTAACTGAGCTTGTTCTAGAATTGTTGAAAACAAACTCCCATGCGGTCATAGGGTCACTAACCTCATTAAGAATCACTTTTCTTATGAGATGTATTGCGCAATCGGTAACGTATAAATTGTTGCTTGTGTTGAGTTCCTCATGGATACAGGGTAAATAATAACAAAAACCGGCTAATTAATCCAGTATAAATAGACGACAAGAAAACAAGACAAATAAATAAAATATATGTATTTATGTAAATATATAGATAAAATGTTTTGACCGTGGCACTGGTTCCTGATCCCACATGAAAGTGTTCGCTTTCATTATATTTTTGTTATTTTTTGTCGATCGCCACGTGCTGACCTTGACGACGTCATTTTGTTCATTATCTGAAGCTTGATTCAACGGGTCAAATACGTCATGTTTTTCTTGCTCCAAGTCCAGTTTGCTTTGTATTGCACATCCATATATTAATTTTTTTATTTTAATTTATTTACATATTGTGTTTATCGTGCTTTGCCTCTTTTATATTCCAAGCCGCATACTGTTCTGAATAATTGTGTGCATATTATTTTTATCGTTATCATGTTTGCAAGGCATAAAGATAACATTTAAATTTGTTTATATACTTTTTTGCACAACTTCATGATAAAGCTTTTCACCCATTACCAACGAGTACAGGGTATGATGCCCATTAGTCATGAGTTCAGTGAGTACATTGCCGGGAGTGTAATAAATTATTTGATCGATTGTATTGTTCCATAAAAGGGGTAAGGGGACGTCGACTCAACAACCTGAAAAGTTGGTCAACGACCCCAGAGATGCCTTAACGATCGTGAATTTCAAAGGCGGTTACAGTGTATATCCTAGATCTGTAAATGCTACCTTGTTCGGCTTGTCTCACTTGTGTTAACGCTTTCATGTGTTAAACTTTCTCCTAATTAACTAGCTAGGATCTTACAATTGGCTAAGCGTTAGCTCCAAGCCAAGCTTGAATACTAAAGTCATATACCGATTTATTTATGGAACAATGATCAGCCGCGAGACCTTAAACGATACAAACGTCAAGTTCAATTGACATTAATTCAATCAATGACTGTTCAAGCAAATTGCACTCAAACTTGCAACAAACAATAGCTTTTGTGGCAAGAGTTGCAGTCGTGGTCATTTTACACATAAATGGCAAAAGCTACTGCAAATAAAAAAAAGATTACAAACAGGCAATGTTTTCGGTCTACTCTGTTTCCAAATGGCAAAGGAGTGTTTAAGTCTGGTTCTTAAGCATAATTCGCACACCATTTCAGTTGCTTATAAACATTTTGCAATCTGCATCAATGTAAACGAAGGTTAACTACCGTAAATTTGACATGGTTTTTGCCGTTTTTGGAATCTATTTAATGCTAATAGACCGTGTTGGCCGTGTCTTTGGTTTTGGTCTGTTGGCAATTGTTTTGCCACGCCCCCTTTTATTTTGCAGTTATTTACAAGCATATTTTATCTCTCATGATTCTTTTATCCGGTTTCGGCGGTGTTTTCAAACAGGTTTTTTTTGGGCTATTGCATTTTTTGGATTACAGCAAAGTCAATATCAGTCTTAAGTGTATACAAACTATAAAAGGAATGGCAGAATAAAAACAGTGTGATAGTAAAAACCTAACTGTAACTGCTCCTAAGACCCCCTGCGCATAAATCAAACAATATGCCATTTGGTCAGAAAGATTGTTGCGTTCCATTAATTAGTGAATATTCAAATACATATTATTTAATGAACAGAACCGAATTCTCGCACGTCGTTTCTTTCTCCAACTTCTAGTCTTGTTTATAAAGCTGACTTGGTAACTGACCTAAGCCAATGGTATGCAAATTAGCACCTGCTAAACATTTTTATTTGTTTAACTAACTAGCGCATGCAAATTTGAAAGATTTAAGTATCTTGTGAATATTTAAACAACTGAACTAGTTTCTCAAAATTTGATTGTTAAACGTGAGAAAAGAGTATCAGATGGCTGGGATTTTCATTTTAACAGGCAGAAGGAGACATCTCAAGTATAGGTAATTAATCAGTTTAGAAATTAATATTCAAATCGTATACTCGTTCAAATATTCGCATTATAAATCCGTTCTCCATATAAATATTAGATAATACATATATATATATTAGCCTAAAAAACGATATATGTATCACACATGCTTGTCACAAGACAACGTTTGACTTTTACCAAGTTTTTAGAATTCCTGGAATTCGAAATGTGCTAATTTAATATGTGCATTAAAATGTTAAGCGTTGTCTCAATGTTTTATTTACTTGTTCAGCCAGTAGGTTGATGAGTTCAAACATTAGCATTAAAAATTAGACGTACAAAAAAACCCATACTTATTTTGATAATCTTTATGAATTGTCTTTACAGTCTGCCAGAACAGGAAGCAACTCAATAAAAAAAAAAGTTATAGTGGAACTTTGTTCCATTTGATTCTAACGTAAATGACACTCTTGCCCGACTTAAAAGCCACAGATGCCTCCTGCTGTGGAGGTGGTGATGCCAGCAGCAGTGCCGCCAGCACTGGTGACAGCCTTAAGGATCATTATCATGCCCCAAATAAGGGAGGATGTGGCTGCCTGGGCATTAACTGTTGCAGCCTAGGCGCCGGCTCGGAAACATCAATTAGCGAATCCGCCTCATCGATTTCGGCGACGACCGATGCCAAAGTCAATAACAATCTGACCGAGTTTCGACCACACAATTATCACGATGCTGTTGCACATGCTAATTTTGCCCAGTGTGATCCGGTGAACATTGATTTTTCCAATGTACGCTACGAGATTCGCAAGTTTTCCTTTCCCGAACGCAAGTTTGGTGAGTTCAATGCGAAGACTAAATAATTACAAATGATTTCTTCAACGGCTTGATCTTTCCACAGTCACTAAGGAGATTCTACATGGTCTACAGGGTGACTTTCGGTCGGGTGAACTAACAGCGATAATGGGTCCATCTGGAGCAGGCAAGAGCACACTGCTTAATGTTATGTCAGGATTCTGGTGAGTAATGTTCTCACTCACACCTTATTTGATGCTGTTTAAATCTTTTAGAGATGTCTCTGTTTATAAATCACTACGTATTACAAAACTGGAACTAAGTGCGATAACCAATGATTCATCTGAGGCATGTTGCTGTGATGAATGCATAATGAATTGCGTAATTTATTCAAATGTGACTTTGTACGCTTTGTCTAGTGCACTGGAAAAGTCGTCAGCTAGTAGCTACAAAGAAGCATCATAGCATCATTAATCTAACGCTCACTAGTATAATCGAAATCGACGGAACTGTCAAATGACCAAAACAACTTCAGCTTCCACTTATAAGTTTAATTTATATTTCGGGCTTTTTCTTATGTATTTTATATACATAAGTAATATAATTGTGTAGCTTTCATTTTATAAGCTTATATTATTGCATTAAATTTGCCACAGAATGATTTGATTGAACAAAACCTGTTCAATCACCATATATAATAGACGTGTGTTGATCTACATAGTTAATTACTACACTTACATACTTTGCGACTTAATGCTTATCGGTCATTACACTACGAACTTGAATAACACGCCCATGTGTTAATAATTACACGCGAACTTATATTGCTGATACATTAAGTTCATTAGACATACAGACACACGCACACACACTTAAGTTATATTTCTCTTCTCACTTTTTCAGCGCTACTGGCGTCACGGGCAACATACGAGTCAATGGCAAAGTGATGGCCACAAGCTCCGACAGATTTCGCCAGCTCTCGTGCTACATTCATCAGGATGATCTGTTGCGTCCACAGTTGACGGTTGGTGAAATAATGCTGCTGGCAGCACACCTTAAACTTGGCTTTGAAGTTAAGAAAGCTGAGAAACTCACATTGGTAAGTTTCTTATACCTTTGGATTAAGTGACTTTAACTAAATCTTTTATTTCTGTTGGCTCTTTCTTTTCTTTTTAGATAAAACACATCTTATCGCTGTTGGGTCTGGATCATTGCTATAATGTCTTAACGGGCCAACTTTCTGGTGGACAGAAGAAGCGTCTCGCCATTGCTCTTGAGTTGATAAGCAATCCTCCCGTCCTCTATTTGGATGAGCCAACGACGTGAGTTAAATATTATAATAAGTACTGATTAATATATAGTCTATATGATGATGACCGATCGTTCACATGACTATCCTCAAGACGGAAACTCAAACAGGGAGACAACTTGGAGCTTATCAGTTCTGCGTTTAACTCTATATTGCTATAAATACATAAATGTGTGTATATATAGTCGTATAAATGTTATATACTATTTGTTTTAGTTTATGTGTACATATAGGTATGATTTATTTTGATTTGTGGTTTTAACCATGCGAAAAAAGCATATTTAAAATCATTAAGCGTAAAAAAAGCGCTTAGTTAAATTAAAGTAGCGTACTTTGTTTTGAATATATACATATTGAATATACTATATATATATTTTGCAACACTTATTACATCATAATTACTTTGGAAAGCTAGTCATGCTACTAAAATGGCTATAACATTTTCTCTTTAAAGCATTTGGCAATACCATTTTGTAGTATTTGAGGTTCGCAAGCTTATCTTGTTAAAAGAAATCTACTTAATGAAATGATGTTATTGGGACATAGAGAAATAATATACAAAAGTTGATTGTAAGCTATGTTGTTATTTTTGTTATGCTTTAGTGTTATGTTTTACGCATTAAACGAATTGACAGATTAGGAGCAAAAAAGGTGGTGCGATGGGATGGCTTTGACCTTGACTTTGCTTAGTTAATCTGCTCGCGTTATCATTAGGCTATGAAAAATAATAATAATTAAGAACTTTGTGACCTTGTTGGGTTGACAGTATTTCGTTGAATACTAGTTTCACATGCGGAAATGCGCAAATGAGTTGAACAATGTTTAAAATTCTGTGCTTTTTTTTGCATACCCTGCAGTAATTTGTTTTTCTAATTAAATTTAACGACATTGTTGATTGTTTTGTCAAATTGACACATAAACTAGCTGTTAACTGCAACACATAAAGAGTTGTGATTTTGATTTGAAATTTTCCATTCATTTCCAGTGGCTTAGATAGCTCCTCGTGCAGCTCGTGTGTGGCACTGTTGAAGAAACTTGCCTCCCAGGGCCACACGATAGTCTGCACCATACATCAGCCCAGTGCATTGATCTTCGAGATGTTTGACAAGCTCTATACGGTGGTAGATGGACATTGCATGTACCAGGGTAGAGTACAGGAACTGGTCCCGTTTCTTGCCGATCAGCAGCTAGTGTGTCCCAGCTATCACAATCCAGCGGATTACAGTACGTTTGCCACTGTTGGGTTCTATGAGGAAAGAAACCTAATTTGCTTCTTTTTTTTGAAACAGTGCTGGAGGTGGCCGTTGGTGAACATCAATGTGATCTTAATAATCTGATAGCAGCAGCGAACACAAAGTATTATGAGGATGCCAAAAGGGACCTAAACACGGAAGATATGTCTAACATTATTACAACCATAAAAGGTAGGTTACAATGTATAAATTGAATGGATTGTTGTATTAAAAGAAACAGATTGGATAACATTCATAGAGACCAGATAAATATTCGTTCATGCCTATCGGATATGACGCTTTAAAAGGCTCCCTTCTTTACCTTTATTACATTCTCTTGCCTTCATTTTTAAACACTCAACGTGCAATCGTTAAAGGCTTAACATTAAGATAAATACCAATTAATTGATTCAATTACAGATACAATTGGTAACAAGCAACTGAGTGCATCGTCTCAAGCGCTATCGACAGTTAGTCTCGATAAATTTTCAAGTTATAGTAGCTACGTTAAGCCCGCACAACAAGAGCTGGCACTGGAGGAGATCGAAGCACTTAATAACCCAACCGAATCACTCGAGCAGTCACTTGCCAATGCGTCAGTTGCAGTTAAAGGGCTTGCCAATCGAGAGACTACATCAGATCAACTTAAAGCCGTCGTTCCAGCCTCGTTCCTTATGCAATATCTGTTGCTGATGCAGCTTATATTAATCTGTGCCAGACGCAACTATGTGAGTACTAAATACTATATATAGTATATGTACTTGTAAAAAAACATAAGGCCATAAGGAAATAAGGTCAACTTACTGGCAAGGCTAATTGAAAATGTAAACGTATCTATTTTAAATGCATCATAAAAGGTAAACAAGCTTGTACATATATAATGAATGATTAAAGATTATGATTACAAATGTTGACATTTTCAAACAGTCTCTAGTAATAAGTCAAATAAGCTAGAACATTTCTTAACATTGTTTAGATCAAATATTGAATGTTTGCATAATGTATTAACATGTTCATTAATGGTAACTACTCGTATTTACTTGGTTTTTGGCGAGTGCCTATTAGCGTCTTGCAAATTGATTTGTTGTTCTTTCTGCATTAATGCATTATAGACTTAGACTAAAGCTCATACATCAATAAGTGCATATACATATGTGGGCATTAAGCTTGATGTTGACCACTCGACTGTGGCCATAACTTAACAAATTAACGCGACTGCAACCTTCACACAGATAATGCACCTCAACTGGTGCTGCGCCTATGGAAATGTCATTTTAGCCAGCGCCTTTTGTATGCATATTATACATAAATCGGTTTAGTTTAAGATAAGTGTTTAAGTTAAAATAGTATACTATGTGTGTGTAATGACTTTTCAATTTTATAATTTGCAGTTTCTGTTGCTGGCTCGTATCTTTTCGCACATATTTATTGGCGTTATTTTCGGCTACCTCTATATGAATGTGGGCAACAGTGCGAACTCTGTGCTTGGAAACTATGTATATCTGTATGGATCCACACTGCTCTTGGTCTACACCGGTAAAATGGCAGTGGTATTGACCTGTAAGTAGATGCCGAACACAATGATAACTTTTTTATAATGAGCATGTATACTTTTTGGCTAAGACCTGTTCTTGTGCTAGCCAACTTTGTCAACTAGTTGCTTGTAGATACACAGTTAGATTCAAGCCAAATGTTGTTACGTAACTTGAGTAACAATTCGCAGTAGCTTCGCAGCTGGAGGTTTGTACTTGTTTTCCTGTGTCCCATTTATTAACCAAAAAGTTAAGCAACAAGCAGAAGACAAAATGAGTTACCTACCTGGATTTTATATCAGCATTATTAGTCGCAATACTTTGTGTGGAGAAACCACATTTATCCATATGCAGAAAATTTCATTAGTTGTGGTTAAGAAAAACCTGAGTTAAGCTTAGATTTTTCCAATGTTAAGTGATTCAGCGCGATAAGTTTCTGTAGTCTGGGCAAGCAGACAGTTGGCCCCGTTTCAAATTTACCGCTGCCTGAATCATACAGCTAAAAGTGGGAGTGTTCTGTGTGCGTATTGGGTTTTTATGCTCATAAATAAATAAATATGTTAAGCACAAACTTTACGTCCAATTTATTTTGTACTTGAAACCTATTTATTATTGTGTCTATTTTAACTAGCTCACAAAGAGTTGCGGTTTTTTGTGAAACACGTATTTCTGTAATTATTAAGCGTAATTACTTTAAGTGTATCATTAATGTATTAACGTTTTCCCATTCCAGTTCCACTTCATATCCATATGCTGACTCGAGAACACTTCAATCGCTGGTACAAGCTGGGACCGTACTTTCTATCACTGATCTCTTTCGAAATACCCTTTCAGGTAAGTTTTGTCAATCATTTTGGTATTACCAATCAGACAACAAGTTAGATAGAGCTAAAAACATTTTCAATTTGCTTATAAGAATGTCGTGTCAAACATTGGATGTTGTGTTTTGTTTGTTGACATTGGCACTATTACATCTAGAACTACGGTGTAGAACTTATAAATTGACCTTTCGATGTTTCCTAGGCACTTGATTAACATTTAAGCTGCGTACTGATAAAAAATCTAATTTTTTGCACGATTCACTGCTTTGAACGTAACATGCCGATTAAACAATAACAATTATTGTGCTGTTTCTCTTACTTTCTTAAATCGCTTGGGAACATGTTTTAAATTAAAAACTGCAACTTCAAAAACTTTAGACGGCTTTTATTTTTATCCATATTTCCTTTAAGTTTGAAATGATATTCTATTTGATAGAAAAATATGTCGATAGTAATCAATTTTTGGCATATTGCTCTAAGTTTAACTTAATTTTTGCTACAGAGTAATAAAAAGTCAGAAGATACCTAATGTTCATCTTCTCATTACGCAAACACTTTTCAATTTGTTCAAGTCTTTTTTTATATATGTACATCGAATTTACATTATTTTAATTTGTACAATCTTGTTCTATAGAGCTTATGCACCGCCTTGTACATTATGATCAGCGTTCGGCTGACGGACAATGACAGCGTCGACTCTTTCCGGATCTATTACTTTATGTTGCTGGCTATATTGGCGTCCCTTAGTGCACAAGCTTGGGGCTTCTTTGTAGGTGCTACGCTGCCCACGAAGGTATTTTAAATTTATTGATTTTACTGCATGGATTGATTAATAATCGATATATATTTGTGATTTTGTAGCTTGCCGTCTTTTTGGGTCCAATATTGGCTGTCATGTTCTCAGTGTTCGGTTTCTGCACAAGGTACATTGATATAACGCCGCTGTTCCGCTGGATGTGGCATTTGAGTTATTTCCGTGCTGGTTTCCATGGTGCGCTTAATGCCATTTATGGTATGGATCGTCCGATTCTGGAGTGTCCCGATAATGTTATATACTGTCATTTTCGGAGTCCCAAAGTGTTTCTGAAGTACATGATGATCTCCGATGTCCACATGTCCGACTGTGTCATCCTGATGGCCGTTGTGATTGGTGTAATGCATCTTCTAACAGTGCTAACGCTCTGGCGCAAACTAAATAAGCGTTAGAATTTATGTATATACATTTCGAATAGCTAAGTGTTTTAGTTTTTAACAATTTTATCCATGTATTTTTTTTTCTACTCTGTTTCCAAATTCAATATTCGTTTTGTTAAAATTTCTATCTAACTGAGTATTGTTACCTTCTTACTTACCTATTTTAATTTTTTTTGTTTTGTTTTCAAATATTCCAAATAAGTTAATTCATATTTAACTTAACTATTTATTTACGTTTAGCTTAATTTTGTTTGTTGAACTCTAACTTTATTGTACACAACACAGGCTTTAGGGTGTAATTTTAATAGATTTTATTCATTCAGTTTGTCATTAGGCTATAGTTATTTAAGTGCTGAGATACCAAAAAAGGAACGAACAAAACTTAAATTGTATTCACTCCACCATATTAATAGTTTTACTAAATTATTAAAATCAAAAATTTAAAGCTTGCCGTTAATATAATTTCGAATTCAACATATGACAACAACAAATCCATATCTGCAACGATTGCATCATATATCACACAACGAATATATTTTGTACTAAATATGTTTATAAGGTATAAATTAAACTAAGATATAAGCACAAGAACTTAGAACATTCAACGGAATATATTTCTATCGATGTTAAAAAAAATAAATAATTGGTAAATCTGTAAAATTGCAATGTTTTGGCTTTTCTTAAAGATCGTTCATGTAAGTATCATTATCATAAATAAAATCAACATACATATTTTTAAGAGTTGAAAAAATATTTATATTATTAGTTACATCTTATGTTTAAATTATCTTACAATTCTAACAGTTGTTTTATTAATGCAAAATTTAAATGCAAACAAAATAAATAAAATAAATTTATAAAGCTTATATTCGATATTCGATCCGTATTCACATGGTGGACATTCGCGCATATCCATATCTTATAATCTGGTCATGGTTAAGTGGAGCATCTGTGCTCAGTTCGACGCGCTGCCATTGACGTGTCTCATTCGACTTTCGTATCGCCTCAACAACGGCTTGGACGTAGAGGCCATCCTCAAAGGTGGCGGCGGTGGAGACGGGTGCCTTTATCCAGCTGGACTCTTTGCTGTTAAAGGCTTCTTTGAGAGCACCGACCATTTTGCACATGCCCTTTATATAGGGACGTGGCAGCAGCGAGTTGTTGGTATTGAAATGCAAATCCTGGACATCCACATAGACTGCTTCTTCCTTGTGCTGCGCTTCCTTTAGCACAAACAGATCGCCGCCTCGCACGACCAGATGACCCTTGCTGCCATAGACGAGCACCTCTTGCGAAAAGGTTTTTGTAGGCACTGTGTGGCTATGTAAGGCCACAGTAACAAGCGTTCCACTGGCCAGCTCCATTTGAAAGTTGCAGAAATCCGGCGCTGTTATTTGGCGTATACCATTAATGGCCGCTGTTGTTTTTGTATGGGCACGCAGTACGCCATGCACACGCACTGCCTGCTGCTGCAGCAGGAAGTTCACTAAATCGACGACACTGCCCACTAGATTGAGAGCGCCACCGCCCATTTGTGCATCGCACATCCAGTTGTACTTTTCGGGAAACAGTGTGCCCATTTGTACACGCACATCCATTAGAACCACTTCGCCCAGCGGTCCGATGAGCTCATCCAGCAGACAGCGACGCATTTGTGTAAATGCGGGCAGAAACCTCAGTGGATGATTCACCAGTGATATAAGCGTTGGATAATACTGCGAGGCACGAACCATTTTCATGGAATCCATTTGATGCAATCCGGCTGGCTTGTCGCACACCACATGCTTGCCAATTCCCAGTGCCTTGACAGAGATCTCTGCGTGTAGGAATGGTTGGCACACTATAAAAACCAAGTCGACATCTTTGCGCAGGAGCACTTCGTCTATGACGTTTGTGTAAAATGTGACACTCAGAGTGTTGGCTGTTTCCTTTGCCTCACGCAGAGTGCGACCCCATATGGCTTTAACTTCGAAACTCTTCTCTCGTAGCAGCGGCACCAGAACATTGGCAATTTCACCTGTTCCAAATACGCCAACGCCAGGTAGCATTTTTGTTTTATGTTTATATGAAATGCAATCAGTGTGACCAACTTAAGCGATTCTATGTGATAAGTATCGATATATCGAAAGGCAACGACGAATAATTCTATGCTGCCACCTTGCAATGAATTTATATTTTTATTTACACATGTGGCAGCACCACACAGTATTTGTAAACAAAAAACAGCTGTTTCAAAATAAAAATAAATTTATCGTTATTTATTCAAATTGTGCTGAACTATGCAAGTTATCAAACAGATTGTACATATTGGTATAAAACTTCCCATAACTCAGAGCATTAAAAATAGCTCATTTTTAGGGGTCATAATATTTGATAATTTATGTATTAATCCTACAAAGAAATTTATTCCCAAACCAATAGTCTTATGCCTACTTTAAAGCTGTATGGCGGGTTCAATAAAAGGCAGCTTATCGAAATCGTTGCGAGGACGCGCCAACATATCCTCCAGCATGCGATTCAATGACTCGGAACCGAGCATGCAGTCAGACTTAATAATGCTGGGCACATTGCCAGCATTATATGGAATTGAGCTGCTCAAAACACTCTCGTCGCTGCTGAGTATTTGCTGCAATGCTACGCTAATCTGTTCAGATCCCATATTGTATGGCTGCTCCAATTCGCTTTGCACTGCCGATTTTTCCATTCCAACTGCTATGCGCGATTCTTTTTCCTCATTGGCTACCTTCAATATGTTAATTGATTGTGCACCCAACAATATTCCAGCAGTGGAGCTAATTAGCCATTCGATTAGCGATTTCATTGTTTTCACAAAATTTTGAACGAATGTCTGGAAATTTTATGTGCTGTATTAGTAACTTACAAGTTGAATTTTTCAAATAAATAAATAATAAATGTGAATGTGTGACTGCTTTAAGCATCATTTTAAGGCCAACTTAATTAAAAAACTTTTTACTTATTCCAAACTGCTTGAGGCTTCCAATTATAAGTGCATATGAATATTTAAGCACTTGGTAGTTTAAACAAACGTGACTAATAGCCGAATGTCACTTGTGTGTGTGTGTGTGTGTGTGTGTGTGTGTGAGTTATCCGGCGGCACATCAAGCATTTAAGTTTTGCCAACCGCGCGCAATCTGTCCGGGATAATAAAATTTAACAAAAGCAACGCGCAAGCAAGTTGCTTTTAAAAAACCACAACACAAAATGGCAGCCGAAAGCATATTCACAATTTTCACAACTGTCATTGAAATGTCAACATACATCTACTGACAGCTTGCTCATCCAACTTACCACTTCCTACCCAAACCCAAACCCAATCCAAGCAAGCCGCCTCCCCTTGCACACCAGCATATTGAGCTTTGGGGCTCAGCCTTTTGCGCGCTGCGTGACGTAAATACTGATGAATACTTCTCAGCAGCAGTGTGAAATCCTTCTGGAAAGGATAGCAAAGGAGACTGAGACGAGAGACTGAAAAGGAACGCTTGAAGCTGCTTATAGCGCCGTTCAACTCGTTTTTGTTGTTGTTGTTGTCATGCAGATTTGTTAAAACGTGAATATCCGCGCTGTCCTCGTTGTTAGTTGGTGCTTCCAGCCAGCTTCGTTTCAGCTTCAAATGGGGCTTGTCAGTTTTGATGAACTATCTTTGGTCTGGCCGTAGCAATGCTAATGCCCATGACAGAGATCTATGTGCGGTCTGATTCATTGGTGAGCCACACTGAAGACGCCCCAAAGATGAGGTCACGTACTCTAACAATGGTGTCAACGTTCCGTTGTTTGGCTTATTAAATGTAATTCGCCATAATATATATTTCGTCCCGTGCGCCGCCAAATGTATGTGGATATTAATTCATACTAAATGTGATTAATCAAATGGTTTAGTTTGCCTGCCAGGACATAAAAGTGACTAATGAAAGCGACAAAATTCTCAGTTGTATTATGAATGCTTAACAGTTGGCTTTCCCGTATGCTTATTAAAATCTCACGGGATAAATACAACTATACCTGATGGCTATAAATATCTCGAGTTTTTTCTCTTAACGGTTTCATATGTTTTGTTGGCATAAGTGTTTTACGCGTGTTAAGACATAGACAAAGGAAAGGAACTGCAAGAAACAAGCAAAACTAATAGAAACTTCTTAATTTTCCCACTCCTACTCGTTCTAACAATCTATCATAATCGTCTCAAAACTTACGGGTCGCTAAACAAATATGCATAAACTTTTAACTTTAATATTCTCTCCAGTAAGCATTTTGCCCGCACTCGCTTCACCGTTTACAATTGTGAGATGTCAGCTAAAGTTAAGCTAAAACGAGTAAGAAGACTCTAGTCGAGAAATCCCGACTAGACGATACCCTTAACCCTATCATTTATGCACACAGTAAGTGCTTGCATGTATGTGTGAGTGTGTGTATGTATACGCTTAATTTCAATACTCCATATCTCCAGTGTTTCTCAACCGATTTCAATACAATTTTCATAGATTGTCATTATTTAGTCAAATCTTTCAAACTGCATCAGAAAGTTTTCCAAATTGAAGATTTTGTTGTTATCGGTCACATGTGTATATCGGAAACGGAAAGAGTTATCGAAAATTTAAAACAAACTTGTAGTGCCTAGGGATTAGGCGAGCTTATGTACCAAGTCTGGAGTCTCTAGCTCTTATAGTCTCTGAGATCGACGCGTTCATACATACGGACGGACAGACGGACGGACGGACGGACGGACAGACACAGACGGGCATGGCTATATCGACTCGGCTGTTGATGCTGATCAAGAATATATATACTTTATGGGGTCGGAGATGCTTCCTTCTGCCTGTTACATACTTTTGCACAAATCCATTATACCCTTTTTACCCATTTTCAATGGGTTAAGGGTATAAAAAGAATGACTTGATGTAGAAACTTTAGCAACATGTTGCGCAAATTAAGTTTAAACTTAAACACAACACACATAGATAGAGACACACATAGCTGGTTGTGACTTTTGCTTAAAGTGTATCCTCCTGCCACAATCCTTGAACTTTACATAACTCCAAAAAGTGAAGTTTTGTTAGTTACAGAGAACGTTGCTAAACTTTTCGTTGCCTTTTAGTTTCACAAACATAATTATAATGCAACTGCATGAAATAAAAAAGGCATTTTGTTGCTGTGGCCAAGCAGCAGGAAATTAAAAAAGTGTATGTTGCGTTTGTTTTTTTTTGTTGTTGTTGGTGTCCTTTCCTGGTCAGGATTAAACGATAGAGTTCTTGTTGTTGTGAGTAGGTCTCGTGACATTTTCAGACGTATTTTGCCCAAGTCTGCGGTTTGGTGTCCCTTTCCCAACTCATCATATGTCACTTTGGCTTTTACGACCTTTCACATAATCTTTGTGTATGGCGCTCAGCTCAGCGCTTTTTACAGCTCAAGGAGTTGCGACACTTAATGTGCAATTTAAATTCAAAGCCGCTTATAATATTTTTACGCCAGTCGCCGCATAAAATTCCATTCCACCACTCAAGTCAATTTTCGTACAATTTATATGCTAGGCAAAGCAATTTAACTTTCGCCTAATTGGGCGACATGCAAAAGGTTTGAGCTAACAGGCGCTGGATTACAGCCGGATTCCGACTGTTAGTAGTTTTTGGGACTGGCTGGCTGGCTTAAACGCTTCATTAAATGTAACTTTTCTACTCTTCTGCTACTCAGCGGAACCTGCGACACATTAAATTTGATCCCGCCAGGACGTGCGCAGAGCAAATAAAATTTCTCTCTCATTGGGAACTTGCAACTTCGAGATATTGGATTAGCATTTGATACTATCATGGCAGAAACAGCAGTAGAGTGGATGTAATGTAATATTCCCAGATTGCGTTAATAAATGCGAGCTAACCAAGCTGAAAATACTTGACAAGATTATTATAAATATAAATGAGCCAACAACTCGAAATAAAATGTCTGAGCTTTGCAAGCAAGTTACCAAACTTTTTTTTGGTAAACTAATAATGTTTCGACCAATGCTTGTTGGCTGTAACTGTGGAGCATGTTGCTCCCTGAGTTCTCAATTTTTCTTTACAATGTTCTTTCATGTAATACAAATTGGCCTTAGGCGCTACAAGTACAACTGTCAGCCAACCTATAAGTCAACCTATAAGATCAGAATGATTTAAGGCAATTTTCACCTTGATAGATTATGTATTGCTTTGAATAATGATTCATTGAATGGCTGCCAAAGAAAACAAGAGACAAATACGTTTGCATCGATGTCATCCCCGTTTATCTGACGAGTCCTTGATTCACACGTTGCCATACATAACGGGAAAACATGACAGTTTCTGACCTTCCTCACCTGCGATGCACATGCGACTGTCGGACAGAACCAAAGTCGCAATTTACAGTTATAGCAACGCAAATCACTCAGAGAAGTACAGCGACAATGGCCAAAGCTTTGTTCAGGCTTATCTGAGAGCGCCATAAAAGTTGCTAGCTGTCAGCAACATGTTGCCATCGAGCAGCTGTTTGATGTTGCTGCAGCATCCGCCACGTGGCAAAGGACTGCAAAGAGTTTGTTATTGATTTCTCGCATTGTTTCTTGAATGGGAAACTGAAGAGTTAAGTCATAGTCTCTTTGTTATTCAGTTTATTTTAAGTTTCTTGTTTACGTCTTCTAAAAAAAAAAAAAAATCTAATTTCAAATTTCAGATTATGCTATGAACATTTGAGGCAAAAGTTTTTGTTTCTTCATTAGTAATCATTATAAAGTAATAATATATAACATTATAATATAATTTTTTATATTGTAATATTTTATTACTACTATCTACATTTTTAAATGTTATAATATTATTAATAAGTCACCCATTTTTCTAGGGGTATTTCAACTATATTACATCATCGTTGTTTTTGTCTTTTGTTATCTGTCATCGCTGTGTTTGAAAGTTTCGATTGAGTTATGAGAACAGACTGATTATTATACAATTTGTATGAGTGTGTGTGCATATGACATGTTGTGAAGAGCATTATCTAGTCAAGCACGCTCGAGTGCATAATGGCCATTCACAATCAAGGTCACAATAGTCACTATAAAGGGTACCATGTAAATTTGGCACAATAGCTCACATTGAGGATAGCATATAAAATGTTTTGCATTTGTATTTCTGCATACTTGAAGCAAACAAACGGGAATGCACCATGGTCATATGTACATATGTAGTTCTTACGTATTATAAGTGTTATTGTGATTGCAAGGATTTAAAAGGTTTTCACCATTAGCTTACTTTCTTAAGAGGTGTTCTTAAAATGTTAAATCTTTGATGCCCAAATCGATTGTCGACCTGTTTCCTTTTTTTACTTATTGGCAGTAAATGTATTGCGTATGTATTGTATGAGTTGCAACGACCTGTCTAAAAATTAATGAGAGAATGCAGGTCAAATTGCTGCTGAAGGCGAATGTTCAACATTTTGCCTGTTTTCCTTGCTCAGTGAAAGATGAAGTTCGCCTGGTTTTGTCAGCCATTTTACACGATTTCCACGACTCACTTTGGATGGCCTTGCACTCAACTGGAGTAGGGGGAGAACAGACTGCCTGATGCCAGAGAAACTTGACGCTTGGACGTTGCAAGCGGTGCTCCAACGAACACAGCAATTTGTGCTTCAACTCTCTGCTCGACTCGTCTCGTCTCATCTCAGCCTGGATGGGCACAGAATTGTCGGCTCTGTAATCATTGCCCGCATCTCTGGACGCGACGCATTCTGGCACGCTAGTTGATTGGATCATTTTACCAACAACAGAGGCTCACTAATTTGACTCTGCTGTTCCGAAGGCCTTTCACAAATCCCGGGAGTTGATTACAGCTGTGGACTCCATTGCAAAGCGGATGGTTCATGACACATTGCTGATTACAATAAAATGGCCCGAGTAGATCAGCACTAAAGATGATTTTTTGAAAACTCTTCAATTTTGAGTATCGACCTATAAAGTTAACGCTGCTGTAAATAATATTTTATAGTTCTATAATAATAATAGGGCAAAAATGCATTCTGGGGGGCCAATGAAAACTTCTTGACAGTAGAAAGACGCGTTGCGACGCTTAACTTATTATGGTAATGGTTGTGCACGGCATGTGCCCCAAAGCTGAAAGAAAAGTTTATGCTGCAACTTTCAGTTGCATGTGTTGCATACTTCATCATAGCGTGGTAACCTGCCGCGCAAGAAAGAGCAACAGAGTACAGTGAAATACTGAAAACTTGCAAAACTAATTTCTCTGGCACTATTACAAGAAGAAGTCGCTTAGTTCAATAAAACCTAGTAACAAAAGATCGAGTGTTAAATGGTAAGCCATTTTTGTTATTACAAATCAAATATTTAAGAAATCTTTGTATTTCCAATGAGTAGCAGGCCGATAGTGTAGTGATCACTGCTAAACTGCCAATGAATGTGGAGGTATGGCGATGTGGTTATCGATAAGTTGATGGTAACGCACTAATTGCAATAAGATAAATGGTCACTCTAATAAGTAAAAGTAAAGCGCAAAGAATAAAACGTAAAAAAAAACGCCTTTGTGTATTTTACTTTACTAAATTGATGTTTGCTAGAGTATTCACATTTCGTCACTTTAAAGTTTAAAATTCCTACCTGTTAATGTCTTATAAAGGTGGCTGGTAACGAGGTAAAATGAGAATTTAACGTAAAAGTTTCGTTGCAGGCGTCATTGGACTCCAGCTGAACTTAAGCCAACATTATTTATTGCTTACAGAAAGAAGTATAGCAAATGAAAAAAGCTACCAAAATGAAGGCCACAGTGCAAGTAAACTGTCAACAACTTTCGATTGGCAACGAATATATATTTCCGATTTCCTAACCACTTTTGTCCTATACCCTGGATAGATTTAAGTAAATTGCTGTAACTTCATGATCAGCTTAAACAGGACAGAAAATCTATAAATATCCATCTATTTGTCAATCTACCAAACATGCAGACTTTTCTGTTCTGTTTCGTATTTGTTCTCCTATTTTCTCATAAAGTACGTGCTCTTTGGTAACATCCTTAAAGCTACAAATTTAGCATAAAGACGCTTGCATCTTTGCACTAGAATAAACTTACATTATTATTATCAGTGCTCGGACAACTGGAAGTTTAGCCTGAGTCACGTTCTATTTGAAGGGAGGTACACACGAATTTTAATCCAAATTAAAGGATTGCAAATTGAGAGAAATGATTGCAGAAATGGTAATGGCATAGTTGGCTTTAAGCCAAATTATACAACACATTGCGAAATAACTTGAATAATAGCAGAAATAAACTGTGCCAGGATTTTGAATTGGATTTTATGTAAGCATCAACAATATAAAATAGGGTTTGCTCATAAATTAATCTATAAATACTAAGATAACTCATCAAATACTAGAATGAACATGTTAGCAATTACTTTGCTAATGCATGTTGGAAGTTAAAGTACACACTTTGATAATAACTACAAAGTAAATTGCGATTCATACAACTTACTTAAGTATGTATAAAGCAACAACAATGAATAGTCTCAGCAAGCTTTCCACTGACCCTGCTTAATAATTTTGTGCAACCACAGAAGCTAGCTCAGTTAATTTTCCAAACATTTGCCAGTGGCTGAAATGGGAGCACTTAAACTTATTAAAAAGCTGGAAAATCCTAATTTGTAATTCAAAAGATGCCAGAAAGTGATTAGGGTCGAAAGAACATTACTGCTACAAACAACTCCAAGAACAAATCCAGCTCTGTGGGCCTCGTTCACCTTGCCAGATTGTCAACGTATTAACTTTTTGGCCAACAGCCATTTTATTTGCTTCACTTTTATGTTTAAGTTCAGAATTATGTGACTAGCTGAAGAGAAAACTACAAAATTCCGCCGGGCGTAACCGTAGACAAATTTTCAAACTTATACCGCACAATTACATAAAATGATGAGAAAACTTTTGGTCCGAAGACATTTAAGCTTAATTTGAACTGCTCAAACAAATTTCATTTTATAAATGTCTTCTGAAAAAAAAAACGGAATGATGATGTAGTATTCATAGTTTGTCATCGCAGACTTTTAAAAAAGCTTTGTTTTAGGGCGTAAGTTAAAGAAACAAATAAACTGCTGACTAAAGTTTTATCACGTACAGAAATTTAAAGCCCGTAAACTGAGTAACCAACTGTAAGTCTCATATAGTAGTATAATGTATGTTATTCGAGTACTTTATATTCAAAACTGTGTAATTGCAAAAGTCGATCCCGGCTCAACGATGACGGCAACAGCTGTGTCTGTCACATTAACCTGATATGGCAGGGGTTGGCATGTTTGGGTGGGCTAAGAGCTTAGGGGATGTTGGGTCTGGGTGCCATTCGGGTGGTGGGAGGCGGGCGGCGGGCGGCGGGCGGCGGCAGTGTGTTCGGCTGGTTTTTGGCCCTTTTGGTTGTCGGCATTGCCTGTTCGCGGTTAATTATGTTTTTTGTATGCTCGACGCATAGCAAAAATGCTTCGTTGGCATCGTTGTTGTTTAGCAAAGCATTTGACCTGATGTTCGTGTGTGTGCGTGTTTAGGTGTATGTGTGTGACAATCGTCTTTAATTTAATGTGTACTTTGATGTGAAACATTTGCTAATTTGGCTCTTAATTCTATCCTGTAAGCACAAATACGGCTGTACGAGGATATCATGGATAGTGTTTGCTCGATTTCGAGATTACCTTATGAAAACTTTAAATAAATCCGTGGAGTTTTATACTATACTATATCATATAGGAACAAAATGTCAAAACACTTTTGATTTCACAAAGTTTCTTAGCCAAATTCAACATTAAAAAGTTTTTTTTATGCCTATAATATATATTTTTAACACTAGACATACTTATAAATATAACAGTGGAATAATATTTGCACAATATGGCCACAAAGAAAAAACACAAACACGCAATATATTTAAACGGCCATATTCCCTATAGGGCCCCTTTGTTCCAAGTAAGCTTTCGTCTGTGTCATATTGCGCAATATTTAAACCTTAATTAGTGCTTTGGTTGTGACATTTTTATGTTGCTTTGGTTACAGTAATGAGTCTGAGCCCTGTTGGAACAGGCCGGAGGGAAGCAGTTAACCTATTGTGGAGTCTAATGCGTATTGTAGTGTGTGTGTGTGTGTGTCATTGTGTATAGCTTAAACACCCTGCACTTATTTAAAAAAGGTTGAAAAGAGCTCAACAAAATTGGTTTAAAATAAAAAAAGATTAAACTCTTTATGTTTATCTTAACTTGTTGTTCATTTCGAACTTTAAGTGTATTTAATTTACAGCTTGAGAAAGCTTTGCTTTTCCTTAATTGTTTTCCTTTGTCGCACTTTTATTAATTTCACTTACTTCAATGTTGGCCATTCTACTTTTGACACCCCTAAACGTGATCGAAGTTTCCACATCGAATAGCATTTGTTGCCTGCCGCTTATCGAAGACATCTTGCTTGCAACTTCGAGCCTGAAAAGTTGTGACTTAAGTGTTGAATTTTGTACATGCGACTGATTTTTAAGAGTGTGCTTGAAACTTTGTGACAACTTTTTTAAATTCCTCAAGCACGTACGTCGACAGTCCAAGTATTGTTGTTGTTTTTTTTCGTAGAAAAAAAAGTAATTTTGATTTTATTAGCTGTATAGAGCTTGATGGGTTTGATGGCTCCTTCTGGTATCACCTGAACCTTTTGCACCAATTCAATTTCCCAGTGTTGCCAATTTAGCACACAAAGAACTTTGCCTCTACATAGTAGTAAAAAAAAGGAAGCTAAAAATTGTTTGTTATCGTTGTCGACTCCTTCGATGGTTTGCTTGCTTGTCAAATCGAAAACATTTTAGCCAGATGCCAAGCATTCAGCCAATCATTGAACTCGAAACGGTTGTTGCCAATGTCTTACAGGAATTTCTGAGAGAGCATATTTCTTTTGAATCCTCTTTCAAATAAATCTTTTAGTAGTCTTTAGTTTATGCTTGATAGATTGGGCTGTTGTTTTACTAAATTGAATCGGACATCGAGCTTAGGGGGATAATCCTAAAAGCATATGTCATTTAAATCGCTTTTCGAACTTATTTTCAGATTGCACTGCATTTACTTTCTTACTTGTTTTGAGATAAGCTAGCTTAAGGCAAAGAAAATAGAATTTGTTGTACAATCTTTGGTATGAATCTTAATGGCAACATCTTTTTTTCCTCATTCTTTAACTTACGGGTGTGTTCCACTGCCTTACATATCTGCTCCATTATTTATTGATAACGCAACTAAATTCAAACTTTATTTGCAATTGAAACATAAACATGTTAAAAAGTACATAGTATATGTAAATGTGAACTTTACATTTCATGCGTTTGAAATATAAAATCAATCACCGAATTCTAATTTTACTTCTGGCCTTCAACACTTTCAAGCGTTAAGTCATCATTTGTATTGTCATCAGTTTCGGATGCATCGCTTTCAATCAAGTGGCCAATAATATTGAATTCAGCATTGAGGCATCGCTCCCACCTTTCAATGGCATCATCAGCAGCGAAACCAATGAAGTCGCATGCAATATTGATCACATGATTGGCATTGGCGCCAGCGAGCAGTGAAAAGAGTCCTGGCTGCATCCGTGATGAAGTCAAATCATAAATGTTGCCATTGAGTGCCGTGTACATTGGCTGATTGTCTTCCCCTCCATCGTAGGTGCTCAACTGTTGCAGAGTTAGACGCAGTTCTTCAGGTTCTTGAGGCAGCTCACTGATGGCCAACACATGGCTGTCTTGGCTATCAGTTAGCTGCCTTGGGAACTCTAATTTCGAGTGCCTTTTATCGTTCTTCTTTCGAATGATACTGGAAATCTTTGTTGTCGCATAATAACCCAGCACAAATGAGATGACAACTTGAAGAATCGGACTGCTAAGCCAGGGACGCAGAACTTTTGTAGCCGCCAATATGTTGGGATGTTCTTATACAAAAACATAAGTTTGTTCAGTATTCAAATCGTATTTGAGCAATGAAACTTACTTGTTAAGCAAAATTGTGATTGTCCCAGTTTGAGTAGCGACATTTTCATGTTTCCTGTACTTTGAATTGTTTTGTATTGTTGAGCAAAAATTTCCGTTTGACAGACATATAATTTTGATATTTGTTTGTTATACATTTTTACTCTTACATACTTAGTTTTCTCTAAATCCCAAAAAACCTTTATTTTTGCAGATTCTAAAAGGAAACACCTGCCTCAACATGGGATTTAAGTCCATTTAATTTATTAGTTTGTTCAAAAATACATATTGCACAAAAAATAGTTTAGACACAAACAAAACATTCCACCAATTGGGTCTAAAGGGATTTTGTTGGATCTAAAATACAACATAGGCAAAAAAAAAAAAAAAACTTGGAAAATTGAACTTAATTTATTACTATATTCACATATGTTTGTTTATTTATCTTTAAAGCCCATTAGGTATGTGTATATGTTTGGGCATACATTGTGGATTAAACAATGGTCCTCTGTGACTACCCGAGAGCTTAATATAAGCTTGTTAACTCACACAGCAAGCTGGCAAGCAAACTGGCTCAATTCAGTTGCTGTTAAGCCATCTGTCAGGCTCATTTATAATATGCAGATTCTGGCCAGCCGTTAGCTATTAACTTTATGGCCCAAATATGTGGCGCTTGGAGGGCTTCACAAACATTTTTACATTGTGCCGTGTGTGTGTGTGTTGCGTCAGTTGCTGTCAGTTGTGTTATTTTGAAATTGGTTGTACTTGTACTTTAATATGAGTTAATAAGCTCATTACAAATATTTTGCGCTCTTGCCTTAAGTTGTATGGATGTGAAACCAAATGTAACTTTACGCGTAAACCAAACACATATGCGCAATGTATGTACACATACATTTATGTTAATATCTCGCTGCAAGGATGTGGAAAATGTTGCTGAAATAAAAAAAAAAACAGAGAATTCTGCTCCCTTTAGTCTTGTGCTCAAAATGGAAATTTGCATAGCGTTGCTGCTGCCGCCGTGTGTGTGTGTATTACATACTACTACGGCTACATGAGCAGCTCTCCAACGAAATTATTCATTACAAATACGTTGCAGATGACGACAATCTACATATATGTGTGTGTGTATAGCCCTTGGGAGCTTGGATGCCTGGGATTTTGGTTTGGTTTCGTTGAAATAATGTCTGGCATTTTTATTTTAATTTTTATAAATATAAACATTATTTGCCTGCTGTTCAAATATAATTACATTCACTCTGCGGGCTGTACTCTTCGCCATTTATTATATATATATATATATATATATATATATATATATGTGAACGACTTTGTTTAATGTGACCCGCAAAATGTTTGCTCCTCTTCGTCCGTTTTCCCCCCTTGCGGCCATCGTGTTTGTTATTAATAAACTTTTCAATTTTCCAGCAAACAGCGGGACAGCTGTAGACATTTAACTTTTGGCTCTCTCACTCTCTCTCTCTCTCTCTCTCTCTCGTACTCGCTCAAGTCTGTGTTTATTATATTTGGCCTTTCTATTAGCTTCGTTTGCGGAAATTTTCAACTGCCGGCATCAAATCACAAAATAAAAGCCAGACAAAAAAAGTTTGTATACAAAAGGCGAAGCGCCTTTTACAGATTGCAGCTTATTAAATATTAAGTTAATTAAAGCTAATTTCAAAGGATTTTCAGATACGAACACATTCGCTAATTATACGCTGTGCACATTAAATGGCTTAAAAAGCTTTAAATGACTTTGATGTGTGTCTAAAAATGAGTCTGTGTTCAAATACGAATATTAATTGGATACGGCAACCTTTCAAAAGTGTTTGTATTAAATTTTACCATTCACGCATTGAAAGTTTTCTCAAAATCCACAACACAGTTGAAGAATTGAGTGAAAATCTTTTCGAATACAGTTTAAAGTCAAAAAAGCTGGCTTCAACAACCTGGCAATTTGTATTTTGAAGCTGTCATCCGGCATTTCCGAATGCATTCCATAATTACGAGCACTGTCAAAATTAATGAACTCGAAAATACCAAGGCATGGTGAGGTGAACCGGAAGACATTTCATTTGTTTTTCGTTGTTTCCTGACAGCATGTATATACGTTCCGGAGCACCAAACGATTGCAATTAATGAGGAAACCAACCAGCCTGCCTGCCAACCTGCCAGCCAGCCAACTCACACTTTTGGGCACGTTTTCAAAAGTTGGAAATGTTCGCTTGCCGTGCAAGATGACGCTTGAATTTCTCACATCGGCGCGATTATGCTCATATGCCAGAATAATTACCGAGCATTTGTTCGTGCTTGTGCATTTCAAATTGTTTCTGCATGCTTAAACGAACAACTAATAGAACTTTAAACGATTCATGCATATATGAAGCTGTTTGTGTACTAATTGCGCATACGACGAGTATTGCACAAATAAAACGAGAATTCGAGTATTAAATATATTGCCCCGAATGAAGCTCGATGGCCAAATCATTTCAATAAATTACACACATTAATGCTGATAGCAACAATAAAAATTATGTGTGAGCAGACCTGCCAAAGGCAAATAAACCAAAACAAACAAAGTAAGCAAAGCCAAAGGGGGCCAGACGTCAATCCTCTCATATCCACTACATAGTAGCAAGTCCTTTTGCACACACACATTATCCACAGACATTACGGCGCATAATGAAAAGCTTTGCTTCACTGTGAGCCCCGGACACAAGAAGCAGCACAAACGAGCGGAGCAGTCCTTAAGGGGGGGTGTCCACAATTCAAAGAACGCAATACGGTGAGCAAACACAAAAAAACAAAAAAAACGCTGCACGGACGAAAACAAAATGAAAATGGCCGCCACACACACACACAGTGGGGAGAAATTATGGCAGCCCAAGAGGGGCCAACCTTCTCGTTCCTTAATAGAACAGCTGTTCTCCCAAAACAGCTGTATGTCAATGTTTTGGGTAATTTTAATAAGTTTAACGGGAATTTTTCCCAAAATGCTCCAGATCCCAAAACACAAATATTGCATGCTGTGCGCATGTTGAGCAAATGGACCAATTGAGAGAGTGGCTTTCTCTCTCTCTCTGTATGGGTTTTTATAGGAGTTGAAAGCTTTTATCTAGATCAGAGGCAGCATCCATTGCATGGCGGACGATGCCGCTTCAGTAGCGGAGCAGATTTCAATCGTCACGGTTGGTTCAAACACCCGAAAGTTGAACAACTATAAAGAAATAGGCAAGCAGTGCCTAGAGAGTGCATAACGGGACATCTAATCTTTAATTGTGTTTTCGGCAAAGTTGAAATTGCTTGACATTTCCCAAACATAACGATAGTTTCGGCGCTTTTAACTGCCACTTAACAAAGTTCAGCTGCAACCTAAGTAGGAGCTTGTGTATGTGGATGTACTATTTTTGAAATAACTGTTAAAGTACCTAAATGAAATAAGTAAGGAACTTACTGTCTTAATGTTAGACAAATAAACAAGGAATGTTAGTTTAATTAATTACATGAACAGACTTAAGCAATAACAGTTTGGTTTTTAAGCTCTAAAACTCGTAATAGGTTTGAGTTCCTAGCTTTTAAAAATAAATGAAAAACAAACAAACCGGCTATATAATTCTAAAACTGTCAACAGTAGTTAAACACAAACCTTACCGTCGCTAGAATATCTTTTTCCAGTGTTGAATACATTTTAATATTGACTTTAAAACTGTGACTTCAGAAACATTAATTAATATTCGGAAGAATGCTAAGGGCTATTATCACTAAGTATTTCCTGCCGAAGCAGCTTATACTAATAAAATATAAATACATCCTGAGACGTGACAAGTGTAAACAAAAGTGTCTTAGACAAATAACTTTTAATGAATACTAAATTTAATTCAAAAACAACAGTGAAAAAAATGACAACATTTACAAGATAGTTGATAAGACAGGCAAAACTGTATAAGAACTGAAATGTAGACCTTTTCGCGTGCATTTCTTTTCGCTGTCAGTTTCCATCAACTAGTCTCTAAGTTTTGGAGTTGCTGTCGTGAAACTTGCCACAAATTTTCTATTGTTTTTCTATGGCATTTGTGTTAAGTTTCTATGTTGACAGAACCCTGACTCAAATTGTTTAATATCTAATATCTTAATATATATAGTTTCCCCCTACTAAAAATAATTCGAATAAAAATAAAATTGTGGAAAATATTTATGAAATTAGTTGGTAATTATCGTTTTCAAAAATCCAAAGTAATTCTAAAAAAATAATGCAACAAATCCTTTAAAACTCATTTGGTAGTTACTAACTATAAATAATAATAATTGCTGCAAACGCTTAAAATGAAAGTTAAATCACATATATTTGCCCCGAGCAAAACCGGTTAGTATGTAATTGCTATCTTAAACACAAGATTTCGATCCGAGCAGTTGAGACAGCGCAAACGTATTGAGTCACTTGTCAATGCCACAGATCGCTGGTTTCCATGCCACTAAAAGCAGAATGTACTGAATAGCCTTGGGGCGGAAGAATGCGAAAAGCGTTGGGCTTGGGTATGGTATATTTGTTGGTTTATGTATTGTTTACCCCGGCAAGCAGAAACGTAAGACAGCAGCAGCGAAAGCAGCTGAAGCCGCCACAAGCGTTTCTCTTTACATGGCCGAAACTGTAGGATTGTTGTGGGCGAAATAAAGCCCAGCGGCACCATATCTCTCTCTCTCTCGCCCTCCCTGTTCCACTCTTCCAAAGGGAATAGTACTAAAATAGCGAAGCTTCCGTGATTTGTATGCGTTGCCACCGTTGGCGTTACCGCCATCAACATGTTGGCATCTGGATGCGGTGCTGGTGACGTGATGTAGCGACGTCAGCCTCCACTTTTGTGGAACAGCATACGTCTTAGGCTAGTAGTATGTGTACTAGGAACGTGCCCAGCTTTTCCCCTAACTCTATGTCCTCTTTCTAACTCTCTTCACGTTCTTAGCGTCTTTGTGGCATAAAAATAAATGTGAGTTGTTCACAAAGTAGCACACTTTATACCACAAAACCCACCCAAAGCAACAGTGGTACAAAAGTGCATAGAATTTTATGATAGCTAATCAGATATTAAACTTGTCAACATGTATCAAGGGGGGGCCAGTAAGTGTTTTAAATGTGCACACGAAACAGAACGAACTCAAATATTTCTATGACAAACCAAATCAAATGAAATTTCAAAAGTCAGAACTAAAAAGTTTGCTTACAACTTTCATAAATAACTAACAACATTAGTTTCTTGACAAGTACATTTGTTCTTCTCTTGTAAAACCACGTTCTTATCAATAATTTATCATTTTAAATAGTGCTTAAACCACGGTTTAGCACACCTTGTTTATGGTATGACTCGAATAGGAATCGTTTTTTTTTTTTAGAATAAAAAAAACACAATGTGACCGCAAACATGCTTACATCTGAAAAGGAGCCCAAAAAGCACTTTGGCTCGGAATTTTTCTAGCTCAAAAACTGAATAGAAAAACCGCGTTGTCACCGTCTTCATCCTTGTTGTCCCCAGTGCTAGTTGGCAATGGGGGCATTTGGGTGTGGGCCGAGACCCCTTCTTCAAAGCGTGTGTGCCTTGCGGTTGTGGAAGTATATTATTTCGAGGTACTTTTTATTTTTACTTTTTATTTTTTTTACTTTGCGTTACACCAAAAAATGCGGGCCGCAAACATAAACATTTCTAATAAAACGAAGGAGCTTTGCATATAGAGGAAAACGATTTTGCCGACGACACAGGTTTATCTTCAGCATCCTATCGCTTCTATTTGGTTCTACTTTTATACTCCTACCCCCAAACCTTCTTTTTCCATCACTTAACTGTATGTGATTTGTGTGTGTAAGTGTGAGTACGTGTGTGTAAGTGTTCGTTTGTGCATACATACATATTAGTGCTTGCTTATGGTTCAGTGTGTGAGTGAATACCACGCTTTGTCGCATTTTAAATTAAGCTTCGTTATACTCTGTACGCATTTCAAGCGGTTGAAAGGGCATCATCAAATTGGGTTAAATTATGCGACAGGCTGCAGGAAACGTTCTCATACAGATGAAGAACATATTTTTACCATATCTTGATTTAAGAGTGACAGCTAAAAATAATAAGAAAATCACATTGTAACCATTTATTAATTACACAAACATTATTTTAAAAGCGTTTGGGGGTGAGTGAGTGTATGTGTATACACAAATACTAGCGCAATTTGATTGTTCATTGTCATTCTCAACATTACTATTTAGAATTTGTTTTGCTTTGTTTGTTTTTGTTTCCCATTCCGTTTCGGGCTTTTAGCTAAGTAAAATGTTTGAATTATCTTTTATTTGTCTTGCGCTGCTTTTTCCTCTCATTTTGCTTATTATTTTTTAAAGCTGAGCAATTTTTCCTTTTTTTATGTTTCGCGTTGTTGCATTTTGCATAACCATTTTTGTTTTTTATGTTAAATAGACAGTTTTTTAAGTTGGGTCTGTGTTTGAGCTGTAAATTAAACTTGTGAGCCAGATTTATGCGTTAACATTTGGCACGGGCAGGAAGATAATAAAATTCTTGATATAGCAGAAAGCATGAACCGTAAATGCTAGGAATTTAGAAGAAGAAAAGCATTTAATACTGCTTGTAAAAATATGACTTCCGTAAAAAAAAAAAACTCTTTTATTGCAAAGCTTCAACAGAGTGGCACAAAGGGCAAGTGATGCACATTTGTTTTCATTCTTTGTAGAAGTTAAGTTATCATTTCTTTTCTTTTTACTGAGAGTCAAGTTATCTGTTCCTCTAATTCCCTGTACATAAAAGAATTTGTTTCAATAGGGTATAATAACACAGAGATTGAATTGTCTATCAGCATTTCGTGGCTAGGGACTTTACAGCTTGGTATGTTGTCTCATCACCATAACAAGTATTATCTTCTCCGTTATCACCCACCAACTCAAGAGGTGTGTGTGTGCATAAGTAAGTAGAAGCTAGAAAATAGGGCATCTGCAGAGTCGGCGTATGCCGATTAGAGCACACACTTACTTGTTTATTAATGGCCGGCGGGTATTCAGACAGCTGCTTTTGTTTGCTTTGAGACGTGCATCTTTAGAGTACAGACTTGCTCTCGGGGTGACTTCTTCTTCGTCTGCGTCTTCTTCTCTGATTTAAAAAACAAGAAAAAAAAATCGTAAGAAGATTTCGTTTGGTTTGTTTTTTGCTTGAGTTGTTTTGCTTGAGTCGTGCTTTATTATTTGCCTTTAAATTTTCTTATGGCATTAGCTTTTGATGCTTTTTAAACCAGAGACCACAGAGCAGAGAGCCCAGAGTCAGAGCCAGAGCCAGATCAGCCGAGCTTGAAATGTGTTTTCATTTTGTGCCGCCAGCTTCCAAATGCAGCATATTTAATTTCACCAGAAATTAGTTAAAGCACATACAAATACATATATATATATATATGTATATATGTATACATTAACGAAATATATTTTCATGCGGAAAATGCTTTTCGTTTGAAGCCTGAAGCGGCCAATTTATAACCACAATACATCAACAGCAACCGAGCATTCACAACATAACCAGAATTTCATATATTTACATTCATATTTTAATTAATTTCATTGTACCAATAATTAATGGTCGTCGAGAATTATGACCCCAGCTGCAGCATCAAGTGGAAACATATTTCATTATATCTACTTACCCAAAGTAATATGCACTGGGGCGAACTTTGGAACTCGACTTATCCTGGTTTGCTCCAAATGAAATTTGTTAAGCAACTGCAATTTGGTGTTTAAAAGTATGCAAAACATTTTAATAAACTAAAAATTGAAAAATGTGCAGAAAACAGAACCACAAGGATTAAATTGCTTGCTTGCTTGCTGAGATTAATATGTGAAAGCGTAGTCGCAACTCGAGTAGAGAGTATATTAAAGTCAAGTGCTTTCAGCAACAGACTTTCCACTTCTTTGAACATACAAGGAGGGCAAATGCTGTGCTTAAAAAAGCTCACAAACTTAACATGCAAAAGAGAATTCTTAAACGAATTCAAATGGTAAATAAACTACATAGTTAGTTGATGTTTGAGAGAACTACTAGTAACATACAAGTAGAGCATTGATTACCCATAGAGTCCAACACATGTATTCCATGAACAAAGAGCTCAGCTCAGCCCACACACAAGGCAGTATGAATGTTCTTGATACATGCTGGATTAGGACTTAAAGCAGATAAATCTGGCACACCCCCACACACACACACACACACATACGAGGAGGACTTGGGACAAGCTCGAGTGCTGCATTCATCACAGTGTACGCCTTTTGTAGTATGCCACGCCCACATAAGGGTAATTCATGAGGCGAACATCGTTTTCCTTTGCTTGACAAACTACATACAAACAGCTACACATTGTGCCCACAGACCCATAGATAAGAACGAGCGCATAATGAATGCGCAACTGAACCGAACCAATGAATGAATGAATCGCACACCAAAACTAACTAGTGTCCACCACTGTGCAATGAACTGAAAGGAAGCAAGTAAACGTAGGGAAATAAGTACATTTTTGTGGAACAACTTGATGTCTCAGCAAGTCCAATAAAAAAACGATTTCTAATGCCATTGTTAACAGCTTTTGGCAATTAAATATTTTTGAATCAAAATACATTTCTGCTTGTTCAAAGAGTCAATTGAGCGTGATGCTTATTATCAATAGTCCCGGTCCCAATTATAAAATAATAAATTGTTTTTTGTGACCATTTATTATTCTCTTGTTTGTGGCTTATTTTCATGAATGCATAATTAAGCACTTTGTTGTTACATATTGAGCGAATTGTTTTATTATTTCAATATCAAATATACCGTGCATGAAATATAACTATTATCTGATATGAAAATAAATAGATAAAAAAAATGCATTTTTGTTTGCAAATAAACTGTAATAATAAAACTGACAGCTAGCTTTTAAGCTGAAAAATAAAGGAAACTAATATGAATTGTAATATTATTTAACAAGCGCCAAACAAACAGTATTCAAAATAGATATCAGACAACAAAAAAATGCATTTATATATTTTGTAGATTTTATTATATTATTTTTTCACAGTTGTTGCAACGTCCGGATGTGCTAAAAGCAGATGAAGCCAAAGCAGCTAAAGGAACCACAACAACAACAACATTTATACAGCAACATACAGCAACTGTAATAACAACAACAACAACAAACCCTAATACCAGAGATATTTTGCCAAAATGCTAACTATGAAAATACTATTGGCGAAAATATGTATTTTTACATTTGTAATTGTGCCTGCTGTTTGGACAGCAACAACAGTAACAACAAGATCAACACCAGCAATTACAACAACAGCAACAACAACAACAACATTTGCTGCAACAACTCTAACCAGAACTAATGACTCGAATAGCAGCCACGCCCCCAATGGAGCCATTGGCGAAATGAATCGAAACGCAAGAGTTGCAAAAACTTTAGCGGAAATACAGATTGGGCTTGTGGGCGCAACACTCACCACCACCACGACGTCAACGGCCACGCCAACAACAACAGCCACAACCAGCACAACGACAGCAGCAACAACAACAACAACTGGATCAGCAGCAGCAGCAGCAGCACCAACGGCCATCGTCAACGGAAATGAAGCGGGCAGACAAATCAGCAATGGAAATGCCGAGATACCAACAGCAACAGCAACAACAACAACAACGGAAACAGCTGCAGCAACCAAAACCGTAACAGGAACAGCCACAACAACAACACCCGAGCGTGAAGCAACTACGGATGGTGCAACCACAACGACGGATAAGCTAATGACGACAAACGTGCCGCCACTCGCATCGCTGGGCAGCGTTTTCGACAGGCTCTATCGCATCAAATTAACCGAATCGGAGCCGGAACGGGAGCAGGAATCGGAGTCGGAGCTAGATGTATCTGAGCTGGGCACCGATCAAGATTCAGATGCCGATACATCAGCTTCACGTTTGCAGATACAAATGCAAGCAGCAGAGTCATATCAGGTAGCTGAAACTCTAGCTGATCTCAATGAGGATGAGCGTAAACGTTATGGTGTTTTGTTGGCCCAACAGCCCGTGGCAAGTAAACTCAACATAGTTGATTTGTATCCGTTGCAGTTGCAAGAGTTGCAGCCTAATGATGGCCAGTTGCACACAGTCTTTACACGTCCCGATAATGCTGACGAGTATCGACAGAATCTGATGCCCAATGAGGTGGAAATGCAAGCAGTTGCCAATCAGCTAACGACGAAGACTCCAGTCGCAACCCCAACCACAACCACCACACCTTTGATAACTACAACGGGAAGTGTGGCAACTACACCAAGTTATTTCACTGGCAAACTGCTGGCTGAGCAGGATGAAATAATAACGGAAATCGAGCGAAAGTTTCAATTGCAAGAAACCACAACCACAGCAGAAGCACCGTCAGCAGCAGCAGCAGCAGATACTTCACCTTCTACTCCCACCCCGAAAACAACTAGGGATCCGTGGGCCAAACTGGCACCTGGCGACAGCTTCATAGATCGACGTGTAAAGAAGAGCTTTGAGTTTCCCATGCAACATCGTGCTAGTGATGTCATGGCACTGCCACACATTGACTTTGCCAACACCAAGTTTAATACGGATGCTAATGATAATCCCAATGCCAAGACAAACTCGATGGCAGCAGCAGCTGCAGCAGCATCTGCCTCACATCCTGAATTCTCCACAACGAAGTTCTACAACAGCAAGGAGATGTACAACGAAATGTTGTTGCTACATAAAAAACACAACTTAATGAAAGAAATTGCGACGACTGCCGCAAGTGGCAGCAGCAGCAGCAGCAGCATCAGCAGCAGTAGCAGCGACAGCATTATAAAGTCATCAACGACCACAGCTACGACGAGTGTAGAAGGGTTGCAAACTTTGGAGCAACAGCGTCAACGTCAACTCATTAGAGCTAGCGAAACCACAAACTTGGATGGCAGCAGCACGAGCACGACTTCGCCCACTCGACGCGTGACTTTGATGTCCACAGAGCAAAGTTTTGACGGCGCAACAACACCAAGTACTCTAACTTCTACGACTAGCTCGACGACAACGACTACGACCACTGCAGTAAAGCCCAGAAAATACGAGAAGGAGCTTAAACGAGCTAAATTATTGCTTAAGGCTCTAACACCGCCCATTGTCGACCAGCAACAACAGCAGCAGCAGCAGCAACAGCAGCAACAGCAGCAACAGCAATTTGAGCAACTGGAAGTGGTGGCAGCTAAAGTCAAAATAACAGCAACTGCCTCAACGCAAAGTCCAAGCATGGAGAGAGTAGCGCATCAGACCGCCAATCTTACTAAATCGCTGTCAAAGCCAATTGCTCGGCCGCGCATTTTAAGTCGCCTGCAGGAGAAAATCAATTCGCTCGAATGTGACATACAAAATGTGCCGCAGGATTCACATCTGTGGCGTGGCAACGAAACGCACGAGCTCCTGCTACCCATTGTGGTAAGTTTGCAAACAGTTGAGATAGTTCCTAACGATACACTGTGGACAGCTTAGAGTACATAAGACTCGACTTACTTTGACAATCATTTAGTTTTAGTTTGTAGTTCATCTCTATTATAATTTCTGAGCATGACTGGCTTGGGGTCATGACTCAGCTTGTCAAAGGTAATCAGGAGTGTACATGTGTGGTCGGATATGCCTTGTTCAGCCTGTTGTTCATTTGCACAATTTTGGCTGGCCTTTTTACATATTTTTTATTGGCTAGAGGGAATAAAAAGTCAGCAATAATATTATGCAAGGCACACGTTGAACCTTTTCTCTTTCTCTACCTATTGAATGCCATTTTAAAATGGGGAATATACAATTTGTGCGAGTTCATTATGTCAAGGATTAAAAGTGAACTATTGGTGAACATTTTAACAAGTATAAGGAAGTATATAGTAAATCTGCTTGCATAATGTATGAGAGAATTAATAAATTGCAAACCTTGCAACTAGCAAAAGGGTATCTCTTTGTCTAGTTTTCTTGTAGTAAAACCAACCTTACTGCTTTTTTAAAATGTATTTTTGAAGTTAACATAAAGCCGACAGGTTTTAATTAAATGCATGACAAGCAGAAAAAAGTTTAGCCCACTTTTACTGATCAAAGGTAAACAGAAAATCAATTTGTTTTCTTCTTTTTTCTCTTCTTTTTTTCTTGTTCTGAAATGAAGCAAATGATGCCTAAAAGGGCTGCAAATGTTAATTAAATACCTGTGCAAGACACTCAAAATGCCAGTATCAAAGTCCAGCTAAAGGTTGCCTTGGGAATAACTGATATGTACGGGCTTTCCTTCTTACAAAGGATAAAGTCCTTGTGATATGCCCCATTGTGAATGACTTGATTTACGGCAAAATAAACAGGACACATGCATAGAAAAACATGTCTCTCATACGGGCAACAGAAACTGATCATTGAGAAGTCCTTTTTTAGTTTTCCCTTTTAGTTTGACATCAACGAATGAAAATAAATTATTTGTTTTACATTTTATTTTCACATTTCACATTTTTTGCATTCATGCAGAAGGGACTTCCGACCCGCACAGTATTTCCGTTAACTTGTTTGCGCTTCTCTGCTTCTCAGCTTCCTTTTACACATGTCACGGACGAATGTATAGCTAAACAAAATGCTGATCAATAATTTCTGTTGGCAAGCAAATCAGCTTGCTGACTGGATAACTTATGAAACGATTACCTTTTTCGCTTTTTCCAATCGGCTTGATTTGGGCCTCTCAAATGTTTATTTTCTATCTGAGTGATTGACTGTCCAATTATTGGCTGTTTACCCGTTGTCAAAACAGCCGTCGGATTAGAAGGCTCTTTAAGTGTGAAGAAAGTAAAACCCTGAAATAAGCATAGTTATTAAAAAATATAAGTAAGAGTTGTCTAGTTGAATCCTTTAAGTGACGATTTAAATATCTCCGCAAGAATAAATATTCACCCTAAATACACACTAAAACATCTTTAAGGTTAACCACTTCCCTCTTTTTATATTCCCTTTAACATTCCGGACAGTAAAAAGACCAAACGCAATATATATATACGATATACAAGCCATTAAAATGACGTAAATTTCAGCACAGACAAATCCTCGAAGCAAATAAAAACTAAACCGCTTCAAATTGAGCAAGATATTTGTAAATTTGCAGACGAGACCCTAACCAGATGGCCACAAACGCACACACATTTCATATACCCTATGCCAAAAGGATACCATAAATTGGTCACAAAATGTGTAACGCATTTAAAAAGACATTTTTCAAACACATAAAATAAACTAAATATGCAAAAATTGAGTTGTTGCTTTATTTAGGCCAGCTAAAGGGTGTTTAATCTTCGATAACCCGTTAAGATAACTCATCTTTATTGTTATTGTAACGGATGTTCGGTGCTCAGACGCAGCTTATATGTGGTGTGTGTATGTGTGTCTCTGGCTTGACCCAAACTAATAAAAAGTATAATCATTCAGTGGATCTATGCATATGGTTAGGATTAAATATTTTCGCCTCATCTCATCTTTTGTGCCTTAACCGGATTTTGCCACAGGAAATAAACATAAATCCTGATACCGGCAGGACATGCAAAATGAACCTTGGACAAAGTTTATTAGGTTCGGCGTGGTTAGTATGTAAATTTGTTAGGCTTTGTACTACAACAAGAAAATGTAAAAAGGGTACCAGAGCCATCTCTGTTTTAGACAAGGACATGAAACTAAAATTAGAAAAGTTGTTAAATTATTCAGTTAACCGTTTGCCAGTTTTTCCATTTGCCATTTTTGCCTTAGGGTTTGCTGTGCTTTGTGGTAAGCAGACCACACCAGCAGCAAATGCCGCTCGAACCGAACCGTACCGAATGGCAACAAACCTTTTAGTCCCTTTTGACTGTTAACTTTGCCGAATACAACACATTTGCGGCTTTTGTTGCAAAAAGCCCTTTACTTATTTCACTACTGATAATATTTAAATACGTACCAATTGAAAACATTTTTCTCGTCTTCTTCCTTCCACAGACCACGGAACATTGCAAGCCCGGCGAACATTGTGCTCCCAACTCTCCGACGTGGGACGGCGAGGCCGAAATACAATCCGGTGATATTTTGATTGTCGAAATCAATGATGCAATGCTTAATACAGCCATAAAACCGAATAGCACAAACAGGTACATTTTTGTTTCGAGAGGATGTTGCTATTAGCAAAGCACATAAAGTAATAAAAGGAATGGTTTTTATATGTGTTTCTTAACTGATTTTGTCACGTTTAGAGCATAAGCACGTATTCATTACTGCTACAGCTTAACTAATTAAAAGCAGGATTATCAACTCGCAGATTACTACTACTTTTTTTCTGAGAAAAAATAATGAAAAAGTCTCGTTCATTAAAACAGATTTGAAATGTACTTTGCTGTATTATGCATCATTTCCATGTTGAATTTAAACTCAAACGCAAACAGTCAGCTAAAAAACATGTGGCAACAGTAATTATCGCTAAGCGCGTAAACTAAACACAGTATTCTGAGCAAAAAAAAAAAACCGCTAGGGAAATTATGCTGTAGCATGTGTTGACGCAACATAATGCAAATATTTTATAATGTTGGTCTTGTAAGTTGTTAACGACGATGAGATACTCTTTATAGTGTTGAAACGTCTACCATCTAAAAATCTCTTAAACTCGATCAATTTAAATGGAATGAAAATAGATATTTGGTGATTTTGCCACACAACTTTGTTTCTCGCAAGCTAACTGTTGTTTATAGTGCCATGCTTAAGCTCATTAGCTTTAATGGCGGCGAAAAACTGCTTTTAAATAAACCAACGGATGGCTGCTGGATAAAACCAATATGTACCCGTTTATTTATTTTCCTCTGGGAACTGTGTGTATATAAAAAGTTTGAATCGTTGCCATGCAACGTTTCTCTCTTTCTCTCTCTCTCTCTCTCTCTCTTTCATTTTTTCGTCATTTGCCAATATGCGTTTTTATTCTTCTACTATTGTTCACAAGCAAGCACGACTTAATTTTAATTAATTTTCACTTAACATCGATTCCGCTTGATGTACAATTTGGCAGCGGTTGATGTTCTTTGTTGCAAGTCCACAAATATTGTATGTACGTACATGCATGTATGCGTGTTTGAGGAATTTTTTTCAATGATCGTTGCCATGACAGTTATAACATATTTAAAGTGTGTGTAAAGAAGACCTTCAAATGCCCCAAAACAATTAAAAATGGGTAAAAAGGGTATAATGGTTTTATGAAAAAGTATCTAACAGGCAGAAGGAAGCATCTCCCGCCCCATAAAGTATATAGATTATTGATCAGCGTCAACATCCGAGTCGATATAGCCATATCCGTCTATCCGTCCACACATATATAGTTGCGAGCACTGACTGTACGCGTAAAGTATGGTTCAGGGTATCTTCTAGTCGGGATCTCTCGACTAGAGCCTTTTTACTTGTTGTTGTTGTGGATGTGTTTTTAAAGTATGCTTTAATGCGTGTTTGTTCTGCAGCTTATTATATAAAAACATCCATTAGGGGCGCTTTTTATTGATTTTACTTCCAGCACGTATTGCGCAAAGGGCGCACTAGTCGTATACGTAATACATGAATGTACCACGTTTAGTTCACTTGGTGCACCCAAGTCTCGACCTCACTTCCACAGGTCGCTATTTTGTGTGCATGTATGTGTATGTGTGTGTGTGTGTGTCTGTCTCAAACACGTTCTGCCATTACCATGCCCTTTTTACAGTTTATTAAATTGTTTTTTCTCTGTGCTTTCGGTGTCCCTCTTTTATCTGGTCTTTCGCCCGTTCTACACGCATTTCCCCATTACTGGTCGATAGATGTTTGTGTGCATGAGTGTATATGTATATTGCATATTTTTGTTTGCTTTCTTTCATTTATGTATATTTTTCTACCATATTTTTTGTTTACGCTGTATAACGCTGGCAAATCTCTTACAAACTGCTTGAATTAATGCTAGTTGGTTGCTTTTCTAGTCCGACATTCCTTTCTATTCACCAAGCCAGCTAGCTACACAGCTACCTACATACTTTCCGCTGACCATTAGTCATTTTGCGGGTCAGAGAACGGGTATCAAGAGTCTCATAAAGAAAAAAATTGAAACGCGGAGCTCAGCTGCTGGACCCTTTGCTGTTAAAAGGTTGTGGCAATTATCACGTTCCTCTTTTTGTTTTCATTTTTTATATTTTATTAGTTGTTTTTTGTTGTCTCTTCGTACGCTTAGCTTGATCCTTGTACACGATTCCCACACACACACACAAACTTTTGCGTTTGGCTTATAAAAATATATATATATATATATATATATATAAAAATAAATAAAAAATAAAATTGCAAACCTCTTCAAAAGAGATAGCGGCCGCCCTTTGAACTGTGAGTTTGAACAAATTAGCCGAAGGGCTCCATAATTCAGCGCACAAGTTCAATTTGAGTCGCTTGGGGGCCAAATGGCGACCAGTTACAAAGAGCTCCTGTTGTATACATTTATCAAAGACCACACAACAATTTGGTTACGTGTGAGCATTGTGCAACTTGAAGAATGACGCACAAGCAAAAGGAAACGAAAATGTGAAAAAAACGTAGCATACAATTGAGCGTTAGCAAAAATGAAAAGTTGCCAACTATGAAAATGAGATGTCAAAAAAGTTTTTATTATCGATTTAATATAAGGGGGGAACAGGGAGAAAGGAAGCACAGCTAACAAATGTGCGGCAAAAAAAAAAAACGAAAAGAAAACAAAGTTGTGAAGCTACGCAAGTGAGGTTGCAAATAGATTGCAAAATGCTGGAAGTGAAAAGTTTTGAGGTCCCAATGTTCAATCTTCACCCCGTCCACAGTGACTGACGACAGTGACACAATGCATCTTTATGGTTATATCGACTATATTGCTAGTATAATGAAACGGAGTGTTATTTCCATTATCTACTTATTGTAGAACGAACTGAAAGGTGCCAAAATAAAAGCAACTTGTTTATTTCTTAACACCAAAATATATTCAAGTCACATAAACGTTTCTATATATACTATATGTCTCACAAGCTAAGACCACAGGCAGTTGGAAAACATTTACTTATTGGCTGCATGCTGTTTGCCAAATTGCAAAGTTTTTATTTTTGTTTGTTTTCGTGTGGTTTTTGGGACACTGTGCTCGGCTGTCAGTTTGCAACCAAAGTGTCAAGGTGTGAGAGTTGAATCTAGAAAGGTGAAAAACTTGTTCAGAGTTTGTTTGGGTTGTTGTTTGTTAGAGTTTTCTTTTTTTTAAACATTTTTAATGGCACGAAAATTAAAAATTTCCCAAGCAGTAACTATTTAAATTATTAGTTTTTTTTTTTTGCCAAAACCAAAATTCAATTATGCTTCGTTGACTTGTTTATTCATAGCTACAAATTGATTTGCACACTAAAGAGCAATTATAATGTATAGGTACATTTTGCAGTTGGTTATGACTAACTTTTAGGGCCCAAAAGTAACATGATAGCTCATAAATAGTAGTTGCCAGCTAATTTAATTTCCGCCTGGCGCTATTTAATTTCCGCCAACAACAAAAACAACAAACTGGGCGGGCAATGCTTATAAATAAATTTCAATTAATTAAGTACACAGCGGAGATGAAAGGCAAGGAACAACTGAGTCTGAGTGCGCGCCATCATATTTATAACTTATTTTTACCTCTTTCATTGGCTTTCTCACTCCGTGTTTTATGGTCTCACTCCTGTTCCGTACCCCTGCGGACATGGAAACACCACCAACACATCTTCAATTCATTCAACTATGTACATGTAGTCAAAGCGCCGCTCATGCTGCTCAGGTGTACCAAGTAACGCGTTCGGGACACGAGCATTGCGATGTAACCGAGGGTGTGCTCCTGGATATAACGCCGCTGGTGGTCGATGGTAGGAAACTGGTTACGCTGTATGACAAGGACCTCACCGAGGGAGTTAACTTGTTAATTGGTAAGTAGACCCCTCGTCTCAAAAGCGTTCATTAATGGGTTTGCTCAAGATGATACTCTTGGCAAAATCATTCGCAGTTGCCGTTTCCTTGGGGTTAACTTTGATTCTCAATTGCATACAATTAAAATATAAAATAAAGTATACGAACGATTTGGTATTCAGCATTTTAAGAGTATTAATACATTTCTCTAAATGCACTAAAATATACAGAAAACTATTTTTTAAAATGTCGAATTCGGCTTCATTTTATATTTTAACTATACATGTTTGGACCTTTATTAAAACATACAAACTGTACTTTATCCATAAAAAATTTAAATAATACTTGTAGCGTAACCGCACGTCGACGTTAGTCGTTGCTGTTTTGCATTTCTCTTTGGACAGTTTTTTGCCTAGACCAAGCGACGACTTTAATTAATTTCACAACCCTTTTTTTTCCCTGTTTTTTTTTTTTTTGCACTTTTAGTGGTGTCCGAGCTGTGGGGAGCGCAATGTGTACGCCTAAAGGTGACCACAAAAACCGACAATTGTGGCGAGAATGCCGACTGCTCTGGTAAGGGTATATGCTACTCGAACGGGATCATGGAGGAGTACGAGTGCCAGTGCTGTGGCGGTTTTGCGGGTCCGCATTGCGAGGAGATCGATGCCTGCAACCCCAGCCCCTGTACCAACAATGGCATCTGTGTGGACCTCTCCCAGGGACATGAGGGCAACAGCTATCAGTGCCTGTGCCCATATGGTAAGGTCATTAGTGTGTTGAGAGATTGCGCTCCGTTCCGCACATTGTAAGCTAATTTTTGGGTAATCCGTTTAAATCCTCTTTTGTGTCGTGTCGGCACTTCTTCTTTTGTCTCCGTTCACGCACAGGCTATGCGGGCAAAAATTGTCAATATGAATCGGATCCATGCAATCCGGCTGAATGCATGAATGGCGGCAGCTGTGTAGGCAATTCCACACACTTTCGGTAAGTTAAGGCTTAAAGCCCAAAATTCGCTCGACAAGCACTCCACTAATAACCTGTATATATTATATACAAATTTATGCATTATGCCTTACAGCTGCGATTGTACGCCTGGGTATACGGGTCCTGTGTGCCAGCATAGTTTGAACGAATGCGAATCTTCGCCCTGTGTCCATGGCATTTGTGTGGACCAGGAGGATGGTTTTCGCTGCTTCTGTCAGCCAGGTAAGCAATAAATGTGCTGACAAAGAGTAAGATTTTAATTTGTTGACAATTTATATTCATTCAGAGAGAAGCTCAATTAAATAGAAATATTTCAAAAGAAACTTGATGCATATTTAAATTAATTCAAATAGGGAAATCAATGTCTGTCTCTCTCAATTTCAGTCGATTTCTATGTCGATTTCAGTGTGCGATGCTACCCAAAAAAAAAAAAGGTTGAAAGAAAATGTGGCAACATAGTCGGCACTAAGGCTCATAAATTATTTCATTGGCACAAACACAATTTGCATAAATCGCCCTCAATCACAATGAAAATAAAACAGAATATATAAGTAAAATAAGGAAAAAGGTATCGATTGGAAAACGAGAATAAGAACGAACGCCAAGTTGCCAACTCTTGAGTGTCACAGTTAGACAGTTTCTCGCATTCTCCCTCTCTCACTCTCGTTGAAAATTTCCATTTCATTTATTTTGCACATTTACATTACGCCCAACTACACATAGAGACACAAACACTCTAACACCAATTTCTATCCACTTGCAGGATTCGCTGGCGAACTGTGCAACTTTGAGTATAATGAATGTGAATCGAATCCATGTCAAAATAACGGTGAATGTATCGATCACATTGGCAGCTACGAGTGTCGCTGCACCAAAGGCTATTTGGGAAATCGTTGCCAAATGAAGGTGAGTGAGGACCCAAACAGAACAAATCTGATACACAAACTGTCAGAAAAGCAGCGCAATGCGACACAATCTCAATAATATTCAGTGCTCAAAGTCTTTTAATACATATATGCGAAGCATTTTATGGCGGGCGTACTTAAGAATATTAAACAAAACAATTATCTTATTGAAGTGTATTCTCAGTTGAGTAATGTTTATTCACAATTACGTACTCAAGTTGAGCCATAATGTTTCAATCAGAAGCAACAATTTATCTTATCGCTACATTATCAAGATGAAATTTTCTCAGAAGCCAGTCACTTTTGTCCTCAGAGATTCTTACCGCCCCTTGTGCAAATGTTAACTTGCAAATTAAGAAATATCTGAGATGTGTTGACGATTAAGATACCCTAGCCGTCAGATGTTACATACATCAAAAGGATAGCTACAGTATCAAAGCTTAATGAGTACGATAGTAAATAGTAATAGTAGTAGTACATATCTTTCAGTTTATCATTTTACTTCAATACTATAGAACTTTGAAGCAATGAACTTCAAATATTCAAAGCTATCTTACAGTTAGACTAACCTTACAGAGGGTATTCTTCCAAAGTGAAAATAGCATCTGTCTAAACAAATGATATTGGCGCATATTCATTAAACTTTTCGTGCCACATACTTGCTTCTCCTACACACACACACACACATAGACACACACACACCCACACCTATATGCATATGTCAATAAGCCTGTGAGATACATACGTTAAACTGTGTTCTCGTGGGGCCAGAAGAATATACATTTTTGAATAAGTAATAAAGTTCTGACTGTGTATGCATATGCTTTCACTTGTTCGCTCCTGCAATTGCTCGCCGGTTTGTTTTAGGTTGATTTCTGCGCCAATAAGCCGTGCCCCGAAGGACATCGCTGTATTGATCATGGAAATGACTTTAGCTGCGAATGCCCAGAAGGTCGCAATGGACCGGATTGTAATCAAATGCCACGAACGGTAAGTCATGATTTATGCACTGAAAGCTTTTCGAGCGCTCCATCTTCTGCCAATGGTATCCTGTTTGTTAAGACCGGGTGTACACAGAGTGGCCGTAGGTCGGTCGGTGGGTTTGTTCGGGTTGTGGGGGGGTCATTCTAGCAGGACACGCCAGCCAGCCAGCCAGCCAGCCAGCCAGCTGAAGGTGCTGCATAACAAAAGCCCAAAATACACACAATTTGGCTGGCAATGGACTAAAATCTTAATATATACACACGACATACAAACATATTGACACAGTTATACACTATACATACACACAGACACATACAAATGTATGTATAGTGCACGTGTACGTGTACGTGTACGTGTGTTGAATATAATGGTTTAAGGTTCTGCCCAATGCAACTTTGTAATTGTAGTCCATTTCGTAAGCAATTGTAAAATGTTGTTGTTGTTGTTGTTGTTACTATTTCTCATGGCTTGTTGTTATTCGTGTTCTGTGTGTATTTTAAGCTGATTTACGACTTTAGATTGTTTTCTATGTAATACAAGATGCAATCACTTAATGTGCTCTCCGCCCTAAGCTCTTTCAGGACGAAGCAAAAAGTATCATTGTTGTCTAATTGGGTATTAAATATAAATTAAATGATGCACCTAAAGCGTCAAAGATGCTGAAAACCAAAAAGACACAATGAATTCGGTGCGATTCTGTGAACAGCACTTAATATAAAGTATTAATAACAATATCTTATCCTGATTTTAAGTTGGAAACACAATATTCAGCAAATATTCAAGTTATATTCCTAATACATATTTTAATTCCGTTTTACGTTCGCCTTCTTCGTCAGCTTCCAAGCCATATGCAATGGTAATTATACTTTAATGACTTGGCCAAAATCACGAACAGTCTAGCTTGCTTTAATTAAAGACTTTGCTTGCCGCCATCTTAGCCTGTTTCACTAATTAGCTAAGTATACTTTCTGCCCGAGCTGTATTGAAAAGTGCGGAAGGCGGGAACTGAAATGGATCGTAATAAAGCCGCGCATGATGTCCATAATAGTTAACAAACAACCCGCTTCATAACATTTAATGAACAGTCTATGACTTGATAATTTGTGGTAGCAAAATATAACTCAACAAAATGTACATAAATTGAGCGTCAGGCCACCATCCACCATAATTAAAGCCTTGAGCCGAGCACGATGATGATGATGATGACATGTCCTCTAACCGCGCAGCGACTCGAGACTCAAGTTGAGGCAACAGCAAAAGGCAAATCCATCTCCGTAGCGGTTCTTTTGAGCCCAGCCAAACGACGTGTGACACGAACAGAGACCACGGGTTAGTCGGAGTTGTTAGTCTCTCTCTCTCTCTCTGTCTGTTGTAGTTAGTTAGGAGTTGTCTGATGTCTGGTTTAGAGTGAGATGAGATGAAGCCGCCAACGTTTCGCGGTGTGGCCAGGCGTCAGGCAAATTAATTATATTTTACTATGGCGCAACATTATGAGCGCGCGTTAATATTTAACATGCCAGCTGCATACACATACACACATACGCGCAGGGAATGAGGGCCTAAATTAATTGTTTGTTAGTATGGCGCAAATATGCGTACATCTAGTGCACTAAGAGAAAATACCAGGTTAATGATGGGCATAGAACGTTATGCATGCAACGAATGGCGTATTTGATAAGGATTTGATACTGACTGACTGCTATAAACACAGCTTGGATCCTCCCTTACTTCAATGATGTCCAATTGGATGAAGCTTCCTACTATTTATACTATATAAGTTGAGATTCTTGAGTTAAGCCCATCTTTTAGGCGCGCTTACTCACACCCGAACATTCTTTTTTATATTTTTTAATGCTTATAAATGATAGATGTAAGCGAAACAGATAACTTTCTCAGTACTTTCAGCAGTGTAGCGTAAATCCGTGCACTCATGGCGGCACCTGCTGGTCGAGTGGTGATAGCTTCTACTGTGCCTGTCGTCCCGGCTACACGGGCACAATGTGCGAAGGTAAGTGGTGCAGTGACCATGCTGTGCTTATTAACACACAGACACACACACACACACACGCAACAGTGGCTAAGCAGTTCCCAGGCGACTACTATCTCTAAGCCAGGCCCGGTCGCGATCCCCAAACGGCCTTAACCATAAAATGAACTAACCATTTATATTCATTTCTCTATGTGTGCGTTGGTTCATCCGGCAGATGAGTTTGTGGTGGAGACTGTCGTCAGCTCCAGTGAATTTATTGTCGACGATGTGAACGCCAGAAATTTTAATGACAAAACTTTCGGTTCATCGGCTGTGCTTAAGAGTCCCATTGAATTGCATAATGCATATTTTGCGGCTGGTGTTCTGGCGGCCGCTATTTTCATCGTTGCCGTTGTGGTAAGTTTTCGCACACGCACACACTTACACAAACACACACACACACACAATTTGCATATACTCCTTTATCAAGTAAGAGTGGAGGATGAAAGGGATTGGTACACGGGGCTGACCAACAGGGAAATTGTACATTGCGGTTTTCCAAAGTGCGCAAGTTGCCATTGCATATTCATTTACATGTTTTTGAGTTTCTGGTTACTTGAACATCGGCATCAGCAGTAGCAAGAAGCAGCAGCAGCAGCAGTACCAGACAACTGTAGCTGAATTCTTAGCCCAAAAAGTTTAATCGAGCAGCAAGTTTACACAAAAATATATGCAAATGTATGCACAAAATATCTTTGTGGGATATATATACCATACTATGTGGATATTCTTACTAAATAAACCCAACGTTTAAGTGTTCGCACTTAGTTTTGAAAGTATATTTAAAGTGTTTGCGGGTGGCAATTAATGTCATAAATGATTTTTGTAGTTTTGATTGACGTTTGAAAGTTATAATATTTGAATAATAAAACTGATTTAAAAGACAGCAGAAACATAGCTTGAATAAGAAAGTTGTTAAGTTGTTTTTAGCTATTAAAACAATGAGTTCATATTTTTGGCAACTTTAGCCAATGGGAAAATTATTAATTCATCGTTAGTTTTAACTATACAATTTTAAATGAAATAACAAGACTTTCATGCTTAAATATTTAATATTTACACAAACTTACTTTATGCATTTCCTCTGATTCTTTGCACAACCGGTTTAAACCAGGTCACCATTTGCCATTGCAATGTGAATCAGACGTATCGCAAGTTCTCCACGCGTTCCAGTTCGTTTATACCCATTTTGGGATTCAGTCGACGACCAAAGCTCCAAGGAGCACTCAATAAGCATTGGCTGAGTGGCAAAGGTCTCAATGCGCCCGCTGCACAGCGTGACGCAACCTCTGCAACATCAGCTGGGGCAGGGGCAGCAGCAGGAAACAATTCAGAAGCGGTGCAATCCACGCGTCATTTGCCCTCGAAGCCGAATGGCAGCAGTTCCCAGACACAGACAACGCTCGTTGGACAACTGCAGGAGCGTCCGTTCCAGCGACATCTGGCCATGAACTTCGAGAACGATATGTACTATACGGTGGACTTTGCCGAGAATTCGCAGAACTCGCCGCTAATACAGTGAGACTTGGCTAATGATGGATCGACAGTGGCAGCCGTTGCAACTGAAAATGATGGCTGGTTAGTTAAATATACGAAGGAGCGCCATTCACAGCAGTAGTTGACATGATGAGCTGCTCCGTCATTTGGTATAATAATTAATAATAATTATTTGTGCTATCTCTTGCAATAATTCAAATATTGACAAGCAACAACCGTATTGTTATTATTAACTTAAAACACATGCATACAAACAAATAGTATACACTTAGAGTTGTCGGCAAATGAACTTTATGATAACTGTCTTAATGCAAATGCTGTTTATGACGAATATCGTATTATATTAATAGGCTTAACATTTTGTGTACTTGCTTACATTTTACTTGAGCCAATCAAATACGAAACAAACACACACACACTTACACGTACACGTACACCACAAAATATATAGATATGTTTGATTGTGTAACTGAGGTTGCATTTAGGACATAATATTTGGTTATTAAACACCAAATTATGTAAATGCTTGTAGTGAAACTGTGTGCATGACGTAATTGCATCATCGTTTGGCATTTCATTTGTCCCATTTACATTTAAGCAGTGCAATTTATTTCAGGAGCGACAGACTTTTATCACCAGCTGATAATATATATATATTTTACACGAACGTATGCTTGCTTTAATACAACCGCAAAGTAATTTATTTCATTTGACTTCGAGTGAGAGCGAGTGATTGAATTTATATAATAAATATTCGCAATGTTCGCATATGTTACACAAAATCGTATATATGTTTTGGTTTTGAAATTGAATGGACGTGAAGCTGCTTTGAAGCTGCTCTAAATCGATGCTTAACTAGTTCTAATTAATTTTATCACACTAATAAATTGGGTTCATTTGTATGCACCGGAAAACTGTTATAAATTAATTTTGTGGCATATAACAGAGATTACTGTCGCTAATTTTGTACTAGAGCAAAAGCAAAAAGCATTAAATAAATATATGTATTTAAGCTGTTATTGAATATTAATTAGCATAAATTAAAAATTTTGTTGGTTTTCTTCTCGTTTTTAAATCGAAATGTGGTTAATAATGAATGTGTATTTAATATTCCCATTGCATAATATGCTAAATTACAACCCTGTGTGTGTCCCGTTATCTGTTAGCTACACCTATGTGTATTGGGCTCATTGTGGTCGAGATGGCTTAAAGTTGCAAACTGAACACAAATTAATGAGCTCAAACAAAAAAAAAATAATATAAACTTTTCGTAATTGGGAAAATTTTGGATAAAGCTTAATAATGGATGAAAATTTAAAGAAAGAAAAAAATAAGGAAAACGAAAAATAAGTTTGTAATTAAAATGCTACGTTGATTTAGAGAATGAGACGATCAATAAGATCGGGGAAAAAATAAATAAATAATAACTTACACTGAGCAAGCTTTAACCTAATGAAAGAAATTTTCAAAAAATCTGATATGCATATAAAAAATGCGAAATTAATTAAAACATTTTTAAATGATAAGCAAATAAATAATTCTTATATGTACATTCAATGGTGGAAATCGGTTTTTGTTATAATAACAATTTATTTTAAGCAATGGAATAATAAAAACAGTTTCAAGCAAATAAAACCTTTGACTTTTCTTTCACAACTATATATTTAGATTTTAGTTGCAAAATTTATTTAATATACTCGTAAGACATGTACAGCTAACAATAATAACTAGCTTAAACACAAGAACATTATTCTTATATTTGTTTTGTGCCATTTAATTGTAGTTTCTTTCTTTTTTGATTTTTTCGTTTAAATGTCACTCATCCGCACCGTGTACGCAATCGGGTGCCTAACGCACTGCACGTCCATCAGTTGTCATCATCGTGCAAACGCTTCCCATTTCCGTTCCCATTTCCATTCCCGCTGCCATTCCCATTGGACGTAGATGTTGAGAGTGGCTCCTCCACGGTGCCTGCCACAGTTAGTTTGGACGAATTTAATTCCGTTTCTTCGGGTATTACCTTCGGTCCCTCCTGATCCTATGTGTGCCAGTCAAAAAATATATATGAGAGCATGTGAATGAATATATGTTTAATAAAAGTTTCACTTTAGCGCATGCCAAATGCAATAAGTTGAGTAGATAAATATGAGAGTATATATGAAATGTGTTAGTATATATTAAATATGTACTTATATACGCAACGAACTTGTTTAAATATATATCTGTTACTTTTATATCATAGGATTCTTTAATGCGTTACATGCTTCACCATGAATTCAACATGCCTTCTAATAAGCAAGTGTATTTATAATGTATGTAAATTTGCTTTTGCTAACGAAACACCTAATAATTAAAAGCAAACCAATTTTGTTTGTGTGTTTTAGCCATACTTTATTACATTTACCTAACCCAAATAGCAAAAAACAATTTTAAATGAATATTAAATGTTTGCGAAACGTTTCATTGCCAATTAAATAATAAGGCAAATAAAAAGCCCATTCTTTTTTTAATTGCCAATTATTTATTTACAAGAGCGTTTAAGGACTTGTTTGTTATTGAAATTAAGTTAATTGAAATATATATTTTAATTATAGCCATTGCGCTAAGAGCGGATTCATATTTTGCTCTTGGATTTCACTATCACAACTTTAATTAATAAATTGCTCTATATGTGTATTTTTACTGATTTGGATTTTCCCCTTTAAAAGTTATAATGATTAGAATCTAGTCGATGGACAGCTTTAAACGAGCTAACAGTTTAAAAATATATGCAAAAACTACAAATAGAGTGTAAAAACCGTTTATAGTTGATGTTCCCGACTGTACTTTGCCCTGTGATTAGTAAAAAACCGGATTGAATGAGTTTAAACACAATCCAGCTTACTTTTATATTGTACACTTTAAACTTAATGTAAGCAATAAACTTTTAATTGTATCTAGGTCTGAAACAGAGCGAGCTGTGATTCTTTGCCAAACAAAAGTTTTACAAAACCAATATACCCATTTTTTGCAATCCCTTCGATACAGTGTACGAATAACCGAAGGCAATCCAATCGCTTTGTAGCGCAACATGTTTGTTTATTTGTTTGTTTCGAGTATTGTTTTTTTTTTTTGCTTTTAAATTGGAAATTCAACAATTTTTCAACATGCATGCTAATTTTAACTCATACACATTTTAGTGCCAAACAAATCGAGTTTTAAACGAATGCTGGCTGATGCAGATTTTTATTTTTCCCTGCATTCGAGGGCTTTCATGCGGGAAATATGCACGAATAAACCGCAGCTTGTTTTCGTATATTCGTAAACTAAAATGGAATCAATAAGGTATAAAACCATTGTGTGAAAATGTTTTGTTATACGTTTTTTTTTATTTTTTTATTTATTGTTGTGTATTGTGCTTTAAATTTCGAATTTGTATTTGTTTGAGTCAGTAATAATAAATTGGAAACAGTGCATTCAGCAGTCGGAATATGTGAAAGATATTTCACTTCACTTACGAGCATACATATATTCACGTGTGTGTTATTTTAATGATGTGAGAAAGCCCAATAACAATTTCTCAGTCTGTTTTTTTGTATTTGCATTTTTGCTCTCATTGGATTACCAGGCCATTAAACTTTTGGCATAAATCCCATGCATCAAAAACACTCGCAAAGAGCTGTTTGTTTATTGAGTTGAGTTTTATGCGAAAGGCAGAGCGCAAGGACCACTTCAAAGCAAATGCAGCTGAATGCACAAAACTACTACTACTACTACTATTACAACACACACACACACACACACAGACACATGTGCATATACGCTTTCTAGAGTGCCCAGAACTTTGGTCTTTAAATAGTTCTCAATAGTTGATTTCGTTAATGGTTATACCCATTAATCGAGCATTTTAATTTGCTTTGCTTTTGCTCGTTTTTTTCTTTCTTCTCGCGCCCCCAATGAAACATTATTTACGCGCAATTTCGCACTCACTTCTAGTACATTATGCAGTGCAAATTGGCAGTCAGGGTTTGCTTTCGTTTTTCTTGCCAAATTAACTTGTTGGCGCCCAAGTTGAACAATGATAAACATTGCCCAGCCAACCAACGACAACAAATTAGATGGCATTAGATTTTCCAGAGGGTATTTCCACTTTTGTCACCCAAACCGCCAAACTGTGCTGTGCAGTCAAGGAGACTTTCTTCTTTTTTTGAGACTTATTAAGTTATCGGGACAAAAAGCTAAGTTGATAACTGAAGCCAGATGTTGGCATTTACTTAAGTTTCGTCTCTCTTTTCCAAAGTTGCAACAGAAGTTACATATTTTTTTTTTAGATTGCTATTGGCAATTTACACGTATTAGGGTATATACCTAATCGTCAGTTGTAGGATATCCCTGCCCCACTTTATATTTAGCAATCTTTCTCGTTCATCGATAAATCGTTTTGTTTGCACCACAAAAATAGAAGATGAAAAGCAAAGCTACCAAATTGTGTGTGGTGAAAAAAAGTTTTCAGTTCGTAGGGGGAGAAAATGGTAACAGGAAACGAAAGAAAATTCGTACGTGCCATTAAAAATTGTAAAACATTTGTATGGAATCGGTGTCGGAATACATACAGTGTGGCAAAGCAACATAATTGTTGAACTTGTTGAAATATTGACAAAAAATGGAAAACTCAAAGTGTTTCCAAAGGCTAACACAAATTTGCTTATGCCCAAAGGGGCTCCCCTTAGTTACTTTCTATGTATATTTACAATAGAATTTCCGAAACATTTTAATAAAGTGCTCTACACATTTGCCAATCTCTAAAAAAAAAAGTTTTGCTATCTAAATAATTTGTATATGTATTCGCTTGTCAACTTTTCATCAGTTGGATTTATTTTGGCCCACTCGCTAGCATTGAGTGCTGTTGCTGCAAAATCGGTTGGCAACATTTCGTATTTTGCTCTTCTTTGTTTGTTTACGTTACGGCAATGTTTCTTTTTCCACACTTTCGCATCCCCATTGCCAGTTACAAAGTACGATTACTACACTATATATATATATATGTGTGTGTGTGTGTGTGTGTGTGTGTCTGTGTGTGTATGTATGTATATGCTCTGGGCCAAGGCACCCAGCAAATCATTGTTGCAACAGCTGCCATTGTTATTTTTTGTCAAGTTGTGCTAAGTTGAACAACAAATCATTCGGCTTAAAGTGCAAACAAAATCAAAGCGCACCAAAAAAGTAACAAAGCCGACAATTTTTAGCGTAGAATTATTTTTCACCCTAGCAACCAAACAAATAAACGGAAAAGCTCCCAAAAAATATATAATATAATATATATATATCATGCATATTTATAGTTAGGATGCGAATGTGCAAAAAAAAACTCGATGAATTTAACTGGAAATGGTTCAAATATTTAAACTAAAGTTAACTGAGCATGCATTTAGTGGAATAGGCATAGCAATGGGAATACTACTGAGGTTCAGCGGTGCCTATCAAAACGAAGTGGAGTCAAAAGCCAAAAAGCCAAATGGTGCAAGTGCGAGCACTAATTTAACGCAGTAACTAAGTGCCCGAGTGGTTTGGCGCACGTAAAGCGAGCATCCAACAACAACTACAACTGCTACCATAACCAAAAATCAACAACAACAAGAATGAGAAAACAGACCAAACACAACTACAACTACAACTACTGTATACACATTCAAAATGCAGTTAGCCGCAAGCCTGGGCGTTTACTTGTCATGCAATTTCATGTTCACTGATGTGAATCCTCTGGATTCCATGATGCAAGGATTCGGGCGTCATGCCAATGCCAATGCCATGCGGTTATCGCTATGTTTGTTTGTATATGTCTATTTATGTGTATCGTATGTTTTATGTTTTGTAATTCAATACTCTTGCAGCTAAAACATCAGCTAAATAAATTATTTTTCTTGTTCGCTGTTTAACAAAAATAATATATAAAGTATATACAGTTAAAATTCTAAAACATTAAGTCTTTTTATCTTAAACAAAAAAGTCTTTTATATACACATTTGTATATATAGATATATATTTTCTTTATTTTTTGAATAATTGAATTTTTATCTGAAATAATATTCGACTTTCTACATCTTTCGTATCGGACATATTTTTAAAAAAAAATTTCTGCAAGAGAATTTATTAATCGACTTTGCCGAAATCTTTGGTATTTAAAAATATTTTTTTTTTTTGTTTTTTTTGTCGATATTTTTGTATGTTGGATTGTACATTACCATTAACATCGAGCTGGGTATAACGGATAAATCCACAGCGGGTATGGTAGTTAACAAACCACTTGGATACTTTTTCATGCGGCTCGGAAAAAATGTTGATTCCACGCCCTGTTTTGTATGTGAATATGGCATTTTTGTTGTTGTAGCAGAGATTTCAGTACAGTCTACATACTTATGATAGAAATGCACTTACATACTAACTCACACACACACACACACACACATACACACAGATGCACGCACTGTTGCTCTCTTGGTCTTGACAAACTTATTTTGCACGAATTGAGTAAAAAAAAGAGCCAAAAGTTTTGGCCTTTGGACATGACTGCAATTTGCAAACGAACGAATGAACAAACGAACGAACGAACGAAGAACTCCCTGCTGTTTTAGTGCTGGCTTTTGCTGGCTTTTGTTTCCTGCTCACTGATGTGGAGCAGAGCCCAGGCCAGCACTCTTGACTGTCAGATTGTCCGTTTGTGCGTTTGTCTGTTAGTCACTTGGTCCACTCATCCAACGATATACGCTAGAGTGAGTGAGAGATAGAGAGTGTTGGTTGTTGGTGTTTTGCAGGCTGCAAATGCCAAGGCAAAGTTTGGCATGTTCATAAATACATTAATTTGTTGCCGTTTTTATTTTTGTTGCTCCTTGTGTGTTGCGCATTTGTTGCAACCACATTTGATTTATTGAATTATGGTTGCCAGGCTGCCATAAAAGCTCGCTTGAAAGCTACTAATTAATTATGAAATTAACTGTGGCAAGCTTACTATGCTTCTACCATAGATGATAGCATGTCTAATCGATTGTGGCATATATCATTAAAGTTTTTTCATTAAATATTGATTTGCAAACGAAACCAAAAATAATATTTCTGTTCAGAAATATATCTATGCTTATGATTTTTAGTAATGAGGAATCTATTATTATTTAAAAAAGTTTTTCTATTCGTTTTTCAACATGATGAAAAATATGTTTCATGTTTATTTCTGATTTACTACTTTAAAATAAATTAAAAGAAGGAACTGCTCTGTTAAGAGGAAAAACATTGATATTTTTAAGCTAACTTTTGGTGGAAAAGAAATGTAATTTATTATTTGTCACATAGTTGTTATTAAAAACTCGCAACGTTACATTTATCATTTTCTTTGTCGTTGCCAGCTTTTATTTTTCTAGGTTACAGCTTAACAAAGTCAACGAAAATTACGACTTTAAGCTGTTTGTCTTCAAAATAGAACAGAACAAACGAATGATAAAGAAAAACGCAATAATATTGGATTCCACTACGAGTTGAATGCTAGCCGAATCGAATTGGAAGCTATTCAAGCAGCAGCAGCAAAAAAAGCAGCAGCAGGAGCAGCCAGCAAGCAAAGGAAACAAATGCCAAAAGCACACGAATAAACTCGGAAAATGAACAATAGACGATAAACGGCTAGCGCAATGCATTGGTGCAAAGCATCCGGTTGTCAAGGCGGCAGCAAGCACAAAAAATGTGAAAAACACAAGGCAAAACCGTAAGAGGAAAAGGAGAAAAGGGAAAAGCGGCAGGCCAAACTCTTGGGTATGCTAAAAACTTATTGGAGGCAACAGCTGCTGAGCATTTTGAAAACTCACGAACCCTAAACCAGAGAGCAGAAGGCGCCTCCCAAAAACACAAATCAAAACAATTGACGGCAATCATCGATACAGACAAAAAAAAACACACACACACACACAAAAAGAAACAACACAATAACAAACACACACACACACTCACAAATACACGGTGAAATTTGCAAGGTGGAATTGGATGGTTGGTGGGTTTGTTTTTTTGTTTTTTTGAGACTATGTTGTAGTCGAAGTCAAAACGCGAAACTCACCTCCAAAACGACACCCTCGAGGGCGGGTTGTGAAATATTCTTTAGATTGCTGTGATTCAATTTGGGCGCACTGTCGGCACGATTGCGACCCAGTGATTGATTTGACGTTTTGTTATCGGCTTTGCTCAGCATCGAATTGTTCGAGGACTTGTGATTAATTTCGAGTGCCGAACGCAAAATATCCACCTTGGAGGCACTGCTGCCAATGTTGCCATGCCTCGGCACACCCCTCAACGATTCCACATTGTAGCTGCTGCGCCGCACCGACAAATGGTCGTGTATATCCGGCTACGTGGGGTAGAAGATTTTTCAATTAAAAAGTTTCCGCCATTAAGCAAGTTGTAAGCGGTGCGGGGCAGGTCGTTTGTACTAACCCGAGAGCCACGCGGCAACGATGACAAACTGCCAATCTGATTGTATTTGATCATGAGACTCAAACGTTCCAGGGACATTGAGGTGCCCTGCTCCTTCGTCGCCGGCTCCGTTAGCTTCTCCGTTTCGCCCGCCTCGACGGCCTCGGCCTCCTCCTCGGACTCGTCCGCTGTGTGATCGAATTTGCGCAGCCAAATCAAATGCAGAAGACCATACGCAATGCCGCCCACAACGGCCAGCAGTCCCATATAACGGAACGCATCACGTGTGCCAAACTGACCGATGAGCAGGCCACCCGTAAAGCTGCCACTGCCGCGTCCTACAGAATGGTAAGTTCTTCATTAGACAATACAGCGTTATTAGGGATTCAAGTTGGCTGTACTTGCCCAAACTGAAGTGAGCCATGCCCAATACGCCAATCAGTGTGGCCAGCAAGCTCTTGGGCGCCAATATGGAGCAATATGTGGCTGCAGCCACCCACATCAGATGGCAGGAGAGTGACTCCATGGCCTCAAAAGGAAAGCACCACCAGGCGTTCCTATCAGGGACAAAGAGCGTTTCGATGCCATTAAATTACATTACATAGGAACATGCCACACACACACACACACACACACACTTACTCAATAAATGAATATCCTACGAGGCGTCCGGCGTGCGAAAAGAACGCAATGATAATCAAATTAACGTGCCCAAAGATCCGTGTGATTTTCTCTGCACCATACAAAAATGGTATGCTGCTCACGGTTCCTACAGTAATTGTAATTCCTGCAAAAAAAAATGAAAAAAAACAAACAAACAAAAAGCACAAATGAAGACACTGGAAAAACATGAACTTGAAGCTGGTAAACTGAGAGAAAAATTGTGTTCATTTAATACTTTATGAACATGATTTCGATAAGCCAAAACTCGTTTTTCTCTCAGTGTATCACTTAAAAACATCACTACGAACCTAACAAATAATTCGGAGCACCCAGCTCCTTGAGATACAGAAATAGAAAGCTCTCGATAAAGCCCCAGAAATTGCCGAGCACAAACAGAAAACAGATGAATGCTATCACGTGCGGCATTTTCAATAGATTCCACAAATCCCGAAACACATTATCCGCCGGCAACTTCTCGCCCAGTGGCATCATTAGCACAGACACGGTCGATATGACGAGCAGCACATCGTACGTATAGAATGCAGCCGAATAGTCCGTATAACCCAATCCCCTTGATGAATAGTCAATCATTATGCCAGTGATGGGTGAGAATATGGCCATGCCAATGCTTGAAAACAAACGTTCGCGTCCAAAGTCGCCGCCAAACTTCTCAATCATTGTGAGTGCAATGGGATCCATTATGGTTACACCAGCTGACAACATGGTCGTAGCTAGGAAACTGTAAGATACACCAAAAATAATTATAGACAATGTAATGTAATGAGTTGCTTGGTAACTTACCGCAATAAGAAGTATACCCAGAATATTGTATCATCAGTTTCTTTGTAGTCTGGCGGACATATCTCGGGTGCATTCAACGTGAACGTGCAACGTTGCATCATGCACTTGACGGCGCCTGCATTCACATAGGATATATTGGTGCGTCGCACCAATCCACCACAACGCAGATCCAAATCGTCCATATCGGTCAGATTGATTTGCATTTTCACCAATTTATCCTCACCGAAACGCTGCCTTATGTCCGTAACGGTCTCATTGTCATCCTGCTCAATTTCCATGCCCAACTGTTCGGTGGGATCGGCCAAATCTGGATGCATCTGCAGCATAAAGTATGTGGCACCCTCATTTTCCGAATGCACCCAACTGCTGTTCTCATCTGGAGTATTGTTTGCAGTGCCTGTGGAAACTGTGCAAAGACCCGCATGATAAATTTGTTTGTGTATAATTTTACGGCTTAGAGATAAGCGTTTAAGTTGGCTAAAAGCACACTGCAAGGGACACACAAATGGCTAAAAAATTAAATTTCATAATAATAATCCTTGTTTCCATCACGTCATAAACACAGTTTTGGCTTAACGTAAGCAGCTTAGACAAAGGCCACAAGAACAAGTCAACAATCAAAAATCAACCTCATCATTATTTTGTACACCTGCCATATTAACTAACAACACGGTAAAAGTTGTACAGTTTTTAACCATGTTCATAAAGTTTTACACATTTTCATTTATTCAATAGTAAAAATAATACCCTTATAGAGCATTTTGTTTGAATTTTCTGATATTTAATGCTACTAAAAACCGTTTACAACTTTTCCAGGGAAACTTTCAAAGTTCTCAAAGGCCGGATGGCTTTAATGATAACAGCCTGACTGACTGTCTGCCTTACTGGTTGCTTGGTTGGTTGGTTGCCTTCTGCTCCATATAGTATGCCACACTCCAACTCAGGTTTCATTTCATTCAACTAAATTTGTTTTCGTATTTGCTGTCGAACATTGGGGCTTGTGCAAGAGCTTAACTCGTTCTTTGGCTTTTATGGTTGAAGTTTTTCCTCTCGGTTTGGTGAAAAACAAACTAATAAAAGTAAAAGAAATAACAAGTTGGACAACACAAATGTGGACAGTGCCAGATCGACTTGTCTGGCCGTCATTGACGCGCTTGACAGGATTATAACGAGTGACTAACAAGCACTACAAAGCAGAAGAATAAGCAGCAGAAGAAGTAGCAGCAGTATTGATAATAGAGCTGACGTCGATAAATGTGGGTGGTGAAGAAAATAAGGGGGGTGGGGGAGGGAATCATAATGTGAAAGTGTCACTTACGATTCAATCCCTGCATGGACATGGCTGACAATTCAGCTGTTGATGGTAATGATGATGATGATAGCGATAATGATGTCGAGGGCAATTGCTGTTGCAGCTGCAGCAAGGACATGGCTGAAACGTTTTCCAGTGGCGGGAACATGGTCGATGACATATTAAGTGCATCTTGGTATCTGCTTCTCGTTTGCGTTGCAAATAATGCTGGTAACGATGATGCTGGCGAAGAGGTCGTCGACGTTGTCGTCGTCGTCGTCGTCGTCGTCGTTGCTGTTGTCGTAGATGTGGTCACTATTGTTGGCGCTCTTGTTTCGATGCCCGGACTGGACATTGCTCTTGTCGTCGTTGTTCTCAATGTCGTTGTTGTAGCTGTGGACTTGTCGAGCTCCGGCAATTCGGTGTAAAGTTGAGGATTAACTTGCTCCTGCATTAGACAATAGTCAACGCACTCGTGCACAGCCAAATCCAGCTCAGGCTCTTCAGGGCACTCTCTGCTGGGGCAGGGTGACCACCAGACCTGCACAAAACAGATTACAAATATTAGCTTATTGTGTGTGCTGCAAAAACTTTTCAAATTTCCCCTATTTCTCTGAAAGATACAAATTCCTCGAAAATAACATTTAAAATGTACATAAAATCTGAGAATATTTTGAGAGGGATACTCTATCTTTGAAGTAATTTAAAAGTTTTTGTAAATTTATCAACAAATTCGATACAGATTACTCTTTACTCAGAATCAGTCTGCCTTGAAAATGTGGATTATCAAGGCTTACAAAAACTCTTTAAAAATACTTAGTGCATATCAGCCTGAGCAAATTTGGGGCCTATGAAAAATAAACGATTTGTTTTAGGCAAATAAATTTTAATTGATTTCAAAATAGTTTTGAAGCTTATATATATGTAAAATAAGTAGGCCATTTCATAAATAAATTCGTTAAGGTCTACGAAAATCATAAGTCTCACAGTTTTCAAGCCCACAGCAGAGAACAGCACAAAATATTTCTGGAAATTTTGTGAAAAAGTTTCTTTTCTAAAAATAATGAAAGAAATACCTGCATCGGACAAAATTTATTCTTGGAGTACGCAGATGCGTGATTGGGTTAGCTCCCCATTGGGAATTGCAGTAATGTGTTTCGGTGTGGTGTATATGGCATATTTGAAAATACGAAGCCAGCAATATCCCACCTACGATGACGATGATTACGAAGATCAGGTCGAAGTTCCGATGCGGGAACCCATGAAGAATCTTAAACTGACAAAGAAGCAGCTGTTTGACTACAATTCAACAAATCGCGAAGGTGCATTATTGATTGCTCTGCTGGGCACTATCTACGATGTGTCGATGGCACCGCAAGATTTTGGACCACGTGGCACTTATCGATATCTAACCGGCACCGATATCATAGATTGGCTGCAACGCAAGGCTGATTGCGAAAAAGTCGCTTTGAAATCCATCTTGGACGAATGGCAAGCCGTACTCGATGATCATTTCTTTGTAGCTGGTGTACTAACACAAGACGACGACGTCGACGACGACAACAGCAACAAGGACAATAAAAATAAAACTAAAGATGCTCAAGACTCAGACGAAAACTCGGCTTATAATTCCGCCGTGGATGATACTGAGTACAAGGAGAATACAAATGAAAGCGTTTTTCCCGGAGATGCAAGCGCTTTGGATAGTTCCATTTATAATATAGAGGAGGTAGATAGCACGCTTTTGGCACCCGCTGATGTCGATAAAACTCTGACAAACTGGAATGAAGGAGATGAAACCGTTATTCAAGCTCACAAGTAGTTAGCTTTATAACTCCAGCTTCCAATAGTGCTAAAACATAATAAAATAAATATGTGTCAGATTTGGGTTTATCTGTCTATATGCAGGCCTTATACACATATGTGTATGTCTCTGTGTGTACGTGTGTGTGTGTAGTTTGTGTACGTGTACATGCATTGCATACATCCATTACGAAATTTTAATGCGAATTCAATAAGGTCAGGAGCAGAGAAAATGTCTGTCGTCGTCGACGTTGTTGGCCAGCAACGCCTGCAATAATAAAATGGTAATTTCCGTTGCTGCCCCGAACATCGAGAACGGCGATTGCATATAAATTTTGTTGCTGCCATACGGGGGCGAACACCAATCTCGCCCATAATGCCATTAAATAACAAACCGCAACGCCAAGCAAGGACCAAAGTAGATGGCCAAAAACATGCTACAAAGTAGCCAACGGAATGAATGCAGCAATGCGCTTAAACAATTTCTTGTTGCTGTTCAAAAGGATACTAAATATGGCGTCTTGTTGTGTGTTACAAGAAAAATGCCAAAAGTATCTTTGATATTTCAGAGTTGTGAGGAACAGTCATAACTGTAATAACAGTTGAAGAATTTTCTGTTATTATAAATAAGTAAAAGCAAGTCATGAGGTATTTTATCGTAAGTCCATGTACTCTGTACATAACTTTGTATATTTCTCTAGCTCTTTTGTATGGGAATATTATGAATAACGGTTCTATGACTCCATTTTAGTACAATACAAAATGGAAGTATGAATAAAGATACTTAAAATGAAGTTCACCAAGTAGTCAGCTAGTTTCTTTATTCATAACTTTTGATAATTAGAAAGTTGTCTTCGGTTTTGGCAAGCAAGCAAGAATCTTTTTATGCATGGTTAAATAAATAAGTAAATAGTTAAAATGCGTGTGTGTGTATGTTATATTGATGTCACAGCTGTGAATTGGTAAGCGTAAAATATTGTTGGCAATCAGTGCAGCTTATGGCTTATATTTTGTTGCTGCTTTACTTCACTGCAGCTATCTTAATGATGTTATTGTATTTTATGTGCACATCATAAATACAAATTCAATAGCGTTCACATGTGTGTGTGTGTTTTTCGGGAGTGTCTGTGTGCGTATCTGTAAGATACAAGATACTTTGCGCAAATTCTCATTTAATGCTCGCAATGCGTGCGACTGACTCTAGCAATGGTCGACAAACCACAAACGAGGCTCTTCACACGCAGAGGTCCATTGCGTTTCATTACGACTAACGGCAATGGGCAACGTAACACTTACAGTATTGCACTACACACACGTTTAGATATGTATATTTATGTGTGAGTGTGTGTTGTTAGGGTAGCTTAAGTGCTGCAAAAAGACACAAAGATAAATGTACGTGATACACAACACTCACAGCTTACACAAACTAACACACACACACACACACACTCACATGTGTAACTGACGTGCACTCCAATTTAAGTGTATTTTTCGGCTTGTATTTTTCGACTCGCTTAGAAGAAGTTCTCTTCACAGCACTTCACGTTTACCTGTAGTAGTTATATCTGTGTGTGTGTGTGTGTGTGTGTATTACTGCTTCTATTGCTTTGTAGTTGCTTGTCAGCAGCCTTAGTTGCTAATAGGTTAGCAAAAATTTTACAGCAGCAAGCCTGCGAGAGACACTTGAGTGATGTAGCAGGCAGAGAGCTGCTTTAATTGAACGCAAAAGATCTGCAGTTGATCTGGCAATGCCTTTTCGACTATGTCGAGTGTAAAGCTTTAACTTTTCACACTTCAACAAAAACTATGCTTGCCAACTCGCTCTAAAGCCTTCTTTCTGCTACTAAAATGTAAAGGAACTCCATTGAAGATTTGGGACTAGAACATTAAAGTCTGTTTCTTTTCATCTAGCGCATTTTTTTATTTGAATTTAATGTCGGTTAATATTCGCCATATTTCGTGGAGCCCAGCGTTCCAGAGGCTTAAGACCATCTATCATCGATGTTTTTACAGCCCGACCTTTTGGCAGCCCTTTCAGCTTTTCAACTCTGCCCCATGCACACTGGCTCGGCTGCTGCTCCTCTATATTAGCAACAAAAATGCTTTTCCGGCATTTCAATGACAATTCAGTACCAAAATTTTTATTATAACAGTGGAGGAAAGCAACAACAACAACAGTACCAGAAGCCGGACAAACACAACAAAAGCAATAATGACAGCAACAACAATGCATAACTCAAACTATATATATACATATACATTCATACATAAACATAAAATACACAGAATCCATAAAAGCCAAGCAAGAAAATTATGGCTGCTTTGTCAAGCCGAAAATTAGATACGCTCGAAATTATTATTATAAAGACATATAGATAGGGTAAACAATAAATTGTTAATCTATAGGGTGTTCAGATAACATTGTAAGTTTTCTTCTCGAACATTTTGCAGTTTGGTTTCAAACTTTTAACAAGTTTTTCTCAAAACTAAGAGGCAAGATAGCATTACACGCTCTCCTGCAAAGGGTATGCATAGCAAAATATCGAGTGATTCGGTAAGGGCAACAAATTTGCTCAATGCCATTTTTGGACCATAAATGTCGAGCATCAGCATTTATAAGGTCCAGTATGTCAGACACCCCACACAATACGGCACATTTGCACAGATATTTGCTATATTTGAAATGGTTTTCAATGATACAAATTTATGCGCATGCAAATATCGAACCACGAACACCAACAAATAAAGTAAAAAAATAAAAGACAAGTAAAAGAGGAAGGCAATTTAAGCAGCCTGCATCTTTGGCACACACGTACACACACACACATATATACTCTTATATATATATGTGTGTATTTATTCACAAGCAGTGAGAGAGAGTTGCACTGAAATAACGGTTACAGGGTGACACGAAACACACACCAAGGAAGCCAGCCAGTGTTTGTGTGTGACGCATTTATGCTATGTGTGTGCTTGTCTGTGTGTGTTTGTGCGTATAAGTGAGCTAAATACTGCGTTTGTGTGCTCGCCAGCGTGTTTCAACGTGATGGGCTCGCAGAATTTCGTAGTCGAGTTCAAACTTGTTCCTCTTTGTGTGTAGTTGTAGTGTGTGCGGTTGAGCTTTACTTTTAGCGCGAAATTCAACACTGACTCGCACACACATACACATACACATATACGCGTACACATACACACGTTGAGAGAGATAGAGCGACATTTATAACCTCACTTGTTAGCCTTCTCTACGTGTGTGTGTGTTTGTGCGTTTTATGGCTTTCTGTGTGTGTGTGCGTGTGTGTGTGTGGATGGGGCGTGTGTTTCTTAGTGTATCTGTCTGTGTTGCATGTGACAGCGTTATGGCGCCTCAAATAAATGCCGGCGTTTTATGTACGCTGCTGCTGCTGCTGTTGCTTGCTGCCGTTTCGCCAAAAATGGAGACATGCAACCGGAGACCAACGAGTGTGTGCCACACACACACACACACATCTACATGCTTACATACATACATGTGCGATGCGTGTGGCACAATTGAATACGTGTCCGTTGCAGTAGTTTGGGATAAGTAAAACATTCCCTTGGCAATAGTAAATGTTCTTGTACATGTTTGTAGCCAAGCTTTCAATTCATTCACATACATCTGTATTTGTCGTCGACGACATGCTTAATTTAATTAAGTAATGCGGATGATATTGATGGACAAAGACAACAACAGCAACGTCTTGGTATTATAGATCCCAATTGGCTAACATTTATTTAAGCTTTAAGACTGTTTTATTATGTTGATTTTGATTTTCAAATATTTTCTCTCGTTTATCAAAGAATGCAATATAAGAGATATGTTAGCAATAACCATACATTTCCAACTGGCTAACACAATTTTCGTTCCAAATTCCAAGCCGAAGAATCAAAAGTTGGCACACGACCAAAAATGTTCAACTGCCATAACTTTAGCCCCAAAAAAAAAGCCCTGAACTAAATTACAAAAGCAATGCATTCTTAATCAAGGTTGCGTCTCCGAAAAATGCACCGGCACTTAAGTTCAGAAACAGAAATTAGTTCAGTGCTCGTTTAGTTAGTGAAACAAGTCCCAACTATCGTTTATTGATAGCTTAATTATAGTTGATCTTTATGGGCGAAACTTTATGGGTGAAAAACTCATAAAAATCATATCTGCAGCAGACAGCTAAGCTATTAAACTGTGAAACGAACACTCTCGTAAGAGTTAATCACCTTCAACACTCCCAGCACACACAACACAACACACACACCATCTTTGAGCTGTATTTTACGAACTCGTTTGCTACTTAGCTTTATCCAAACTGTTGTCATAGTCATCATTACGCTGTGGGTGCATCACTAAGAAACAACAAACAACAACAACAACGACAGCGAGTGAACATAAAGCAACCGCATTAAATCTACCGTGCAACAGCTGCATGCAACATGAGAGGCCGTTTTGGTGTCGTCTTCTTTAGCTTCACGTCATAGAAGTAGTTCTTGTTTGCAACTTTGTGTACTACATTTAATACCTGCGATGTGAGATGTGCATGCGTGTGTGTGTGTGTGTGTATAAGTGTCTCTATGTGTGTGTGACTGTTAGTGTGTGTACTTATACTTAGAGTGCAGACTGTTCAGCAGACTACATAAAAGCAGAGCCATATCCCATTTTGTTGTGGCAACATTATATTACTCTGAACTAAACATTTTCTAAGTTGGCAGCATTTCAGCATAGTTAAAGTTAGTTTCGCATGGTTTAAAGGCACTCGTTAGACACATTCTCGCATTCTTATTTGTTTCCCAGCAGCTGCATTTCAATTTGCGATTTGTAAAGCAAATTTATCCATTACGATTACGAGGGATCAAAGTAATTAAAGAGCAAATTTTCAACAACGACAAACTTGGCATAGTTTTGTTGTTGTATGCAGTCGGTAGTTGTTGTTGTTGTTGTTGTAGTTGGGGCAGTAATGCTTACCTCGATGTCTCCGCTGTCCGGGTGTCGTAATACGAACGCCGATGGCACCACACCGGGTATCTCCTGTTGCGGAATGAAGAGCAGCGAATGATGGAAAACTGCATTCAGCAGTAGACTCATCACAACGACTGGTTTATATTTGCCAAATTTGTCAACGAGAAAACCTGCACAGAAACAGAGAGAGAGATAGAAATAGTGCTGAAGTTAAAACTCAGTATAAAATTTATATGTACGTGTATGTGTGTGTGTGTTGGCACTTTGCATCTGTATCTGTGGGTTGGAAAATTGTTGGCTTAAGTGCTCAAGCTTTATCAAATAAGAATGTTGACTACAAGATGTCCCTTTCCCATTTACCAAAGTGTAACTACATATTTAGATGGAGATGTATAAAAATAATAAAGAAAACTATTCGTTTATTCAGAACTGTAATTGGAAATAATGCTACATAAATTGAATAAACTAAGCTTAAGCTCTGTTTTGTTATCGTATACTCAACAGAAGTCGATTATATTTTGCCTGCCCCTTTAAGTATGCAACGGATTTTTAGCTAAAATTAAATTTTTGTTTCCTCAACACAATTTTTCACTAAATCTGTATCGCAATGATGAACAAATTTATTTTATTTTTATAATTTATTTGTTTATCCCCTTTTTCACAAGCTGTGCAACCAATAAAAAATGTAGCCATGAAAAATTGCACTCGCTTGCAAAACCAGGGATGAGTAGCAATAAAAAATTAATGTTAAATATGCAGTACGTGATTTTCAGAGATAAAACAAAAGACTGTTTGATACACTGCTGAAGAGTTAATGTTATTGAAAGTAATCGATGAAGAGTCTCATGATTGAAAGCATTTAACTATAAAGAAAAGATTTTCCTACTACATGCAAACCTGAACTTTTATTTTTCTGTTTCTCCAAAACTTTTCCGTTTCCCATAATCTTTACTTGAACACACTTTGGCTTTTGGGCAAAGAAGAAATTCAACACTTATGTAAAACCCAAATATTCGATGTCGTTTAAGTAAACTTGTCTTTTGCTAGCTTTTCTACAACCTCCATTTTTTTTTTTTTTGAGAGATTTTATCTACATATCCTTTGGCGTTTGCAAAGCAATCGGTGAACGCACTCACCTGTTATCGGTGGACTGAGAAATGTTGTAAACGGCAATGCCAAATAGATAATCGCAATCTCCTCCACCGTTAATCCAATCGACTGCATGTGTATCGTCAAATAGGGAAGCAATGATGAAGTGGCTATAAAAAAAAGATAAGAGAAACATTATATATAAAGAAATAAATATGCATATTACTTTGAACAATGTACATAAGCCAAAGCTGTGCTGCAAATGTCCATATTGCATATTTAAGCTTTTAAGAGGTTTAACTTTGATTTTGTAATCTATAAAATATTGAAATGTCAACTGTATATAAAGTTTTTTATTATTTTTACATAAAATAAACTAAAAAAAAATACATTTTATTGCAAAGTTAAAAGCAATATTTTTAATTAGCTATTTGTAATTTGTTCTAGGTAAATACATTTTAATTAACATATTGCATAACTTTTTATTAACTTGGCTTTGACAAATATTATTTATCTACTGTGTAATAACTTCAAATGTTAGCAAATGGAGCAAAAACAAGCTAATGTTCCTCATCAAATAACAGTTCACAATACTCTTTCCAAGCTCTACTCAAATGCAGCGCATTTCATTAATTAATTATGGACACACAATAAAACGAGTGAAATGTGTTCAGGTTCAGGTGCTGGAGCAGGTGCAGCAAGTGGAGAAATTTACAGCGACGTCAAATAATGACGTCAAATTGGGCGTAGATAAACCTCGAAAAACTCCCTCGTGCATCCGACGATTGCAGATGGCCCTCGATGGGCCAACTGGAGATGAGCGGGAGAGCTGGAGAGCAGGAGAGCTGGAGAGCTGAGCCTTGACCAATTTCAATGCAAACAGCAACGAACGCAGTTGCACGCAATTGAATTGTATGTGTGTGAGTGTGTACGTGTGTGTGCGTCGTGCCATGAATGTAAATTGCTGTTAAAGTACCATTCACCACTTTTATCCATTGCTGCTTAAATACGTTTGCCTCGCTCGCATTCGCCTCAGATAATTAACAATGTATGTATGCTTCATTAAGAGGGCATATATAAGTGTGTGTATGTGTGTGTGTGTATGTGTTTGCTTTTTAAAACAATATGTGAATAGCAGGAAAGTAAACAATCCCTGTATTTAACTACAGTCGAACTTCAATAATTGAAACTCTTTAATGCGATATTTTTTAATTTTTAAATACAATTAAGTAACAATAACGTATAAATGGAAATTCTCAACAATTCCGCATCGAAAACTCATATTATATAACAAGTAAAGTCCAAAAAGAGAAGTGGGATGAAGAAGAAGAAGAAAATGGGATAAAGGTGCAGTTAAGTGCAAGGCATAAGGGTGACCATTCGTCTGATTATTATTTGTAGGGTGCAAGGCAGACATTGTGTGGTGGTTGGTCGATTTCATTTCTTGCGCACTTAATGAATAAATCGGAAACCTCTGTCGATTGTAATACTATATCCTTCACATATATACATGAAGCCTTGTTTGATAACACCACAACATATTTCCTAACTCGGTCGTCTTACGGATAGACTTGACTTCCCTTTGGCAGATCATCAAGGTGTAACCGTTTCCGAGAATGTCCTGAATGCATACGCAACTGGAATTGGATGGGCATTAAATGTATGGCGGGAAACTGCATTAACGCCGTAACTGCTCTAGCTTGAAACAGTCAGACTCTCTGTGTGTGTGTATGTGTGTGGTTATGGGTGTGTGTGTGTGGTTGTATCCTTAATGTAATAACAATTAATTGCTTTATGTCTGCGTGCGTGTTTGTTTTGTTGTAGTTGACACAGCCAAACGGAAACGGAAATACATTAATTTCAGGATTGTATTTTGCACCAAACATCTCTCTCTCTCTCTCTCTCTATCGCTTTCTCTCTATCTCTATCTCTCTCTTCCATGTGCTGTTGTTTTCGTTTGTAATTAATTTCAAGCCAGTGTCCGCCGCCGAGTTCTGATGACATATTTATATGGCTATTAATATAAAAATTCAGCAGTTATGAATCGACTGAGCCAAGAGTTTCGTATTCTTTGGGCCATTTAATGACATAAATATATATAGAAAAATAAAAGATATTGCAACCATTTCATTTATATAATTTAAGCTGATTAAGCATTATTTTTTAATGATTCCACATTCTAGATAAAATGCTTAAGTAGATTTAAAAATAAAAAATGGAAAATTCTTTATTTTACTTAAAAGGTTAATTTCTATATATATAAAAATCCAACTGTCTTCAAAGAGTTCAAGGTTATCTTGTCCTTCAGACTGCCATAAACGATAGTATATACACTTTAAACCACTTAAGATATACCCTGTGAAATGAAGAATATGTTAATGGCTGACAGCTTTAAAAATGAAGAAATGAAAAAAAATCTCAAACAATGGCGTTAAATATATTAGACCAAATAAAAAACGCATTAATACTAATATTATTTGCGGCAATTTGACTTTAATGGCATAAAGACAACATGAGACCAAATAACTGTCAAACGGAGGTCGCATTATGAGTAGAGAGAGACAGCAACGAGCGAGAGAAAGAGAGAGAGAGAGATAGACAGAACGAGCTGCAAGTAATCGCAAAATGTTTTTGTCATTGACCGCTACCAGCGAAAAGCAACAAAAACCAAATAAGAAAAAAAACGGCGCACGGTCAGATGACTTGAGTTGACTTGAGTTGAGTTGATTTAAGTTTAAGATACACACATATATTGAAAGATACATAGATACATAGTTGATGCTTGAAGGCAACAGGCAAGGCGAAATGAAACTAAATCTCTCTCAAACCATAAACTACATCAAATAGATTTAAATACAAAAGCCACACACACAGAAATAGCTTTGTATGAGTGTGTTACTTAATTGCCACATGCTGGGGCAAACGCTGTGTGTGTGCAACTTATATGAAAAGATGTATCATCTCTTTCCTTCAAATCTCAGCTCTCCGGGGAGTGTTTGTGTAACTAAATTTGTACAAATGTGTAACACAAATTTTTTGTTGTTGTTGCTGTTGTTGTGCCTAATTGATAACTTCCGACCAGCCTAGTCCCCCAGTTCCACAGTTTCCACAGTTTCACAGTTTCCACAGTGTCCACAGTTGTACAGTTATATGGTTGTATAGATCGTCACACGCACATAAAAGATGCTAGATACTAGATACTAGATACTAGATACAAGATACTTGGGCTGCGCAGGGGCAGCGAGGAAGTACGTTGTGTGATAATGAATTCAAAGATTCACTGCCAGAGCCTAACTCGGTCTCATTGTAGGTAGAAAATTCCGATGCTTCTATCTCTGTGTGTGTGTGTGTGCGAGTGTATGTAAGTGTGTGTGTGTGCGAGTGTATTTGCATGGTAAAACTAATTTCGTTCATGTATGGGTAAGAAAAACAAACTGTACTTTTGTTAGATTTCGTTTAAGTTTCAGTTTTACATTTGATATAATGTTCAACATTTGTTTTAAAACAGTTTGTTATACAAATATTACTTTTGGCATATGATTAGAAAATACATATATTAAACTGTGGCTTAAAATAAACATTTTACATGCTTATTATTTGGTTAGAATTGTCTTAAAGAAACTCTTATTCAAGTTTTGAGTTAAATTCAAGTTTCTTGTTTGGTTTTTTTTTTTCATCTTTCTAAATATTTATCCATTTTCTTGTTTGTTGCTAAAACACCTTGATCCCCAAAAAATGTTAACCGTAATATGAATTTTAGTCACGGTTCAGAATTTTCACGCTAGCAATGTTCAAAATTGTTTTTGCCAGACACTGCCGTAGATTAAAGTTGAAACACAAATAAATAACATGCCGACGGGCGCCGGTTGGCACGCTTGAAATTTAGTTTCTTTCATTCAACGGATTTTGATATTTAGCAAAAATATTTAAAATGTGCGAAAATTAAATGCTCGACGCATGCCACGAATTGTTTAAACCGAGAGTTTGCGAATCATTTGACAACTAATGAAATAACAACACAGTCCAAATCATATTTAGAAGTATGTAAGGTATTTAGCCAAGCAATTGGAATATTTAAAAAAAATATATTAAAATATGAAATCCTTTTTAGCAAGCCATAAAAAATACTTTGACCTAAAATGTACTGCATGGAATATAAACCATAATTTGTTTAAGAGCAAAATATTTATTATTGTCACAGAATGTTGTAAATATTTGAAGAGATTATGAAAATCTATCTGCAAATAAAAGTTTTTTATCTTAACCTCCTTTGGACAGATTGCAAATAAAAGTAGTTGCAGATAAATAAAGTATTCAAAACACTTCTTAGTTGAAGAAAGTTGAAATTTGTCGCTTATTTCTTCAAGTATTTACTTTCAGCTCTTACAAGTCTTGCATCTGAAAGTCATTATTAAATCTCACAAATCTTGCCACATTTTGTATGTCTTATACACTTGTTGGCTTAACATAAACAACCGTTATAAGCCCTGCCATAATTGGGTTAAGCCGCAGCATCAAAAAATGTCAGTATACTAACAACTGACATTTGAATTGTGTTATCAGCATAAAAGACTCAAAGCGAAACGATTCGACAACAAGTTAATTGCACGTCACGTTTTTATACACACTTGCCACATTTGGCCATTACCTCGTTTCACACCCCCACCCCCATTGCACCCTCACCCGCACTTATAATTGGTTTTTAACGATATGGTCTTAATTATATTTCGGTTACTTACCTCCGTACATGACAAAGAGTGTTATCTTGAGCATTATCAAATTGGGATTTATGCCTCGACGCTGGCAGAATTCGCCGAAACGCGTCAATTCGATCTTATCGGTGTTGACGGAATCCGTGACCGTCTCCTCGCTGGCCATTTTGACCATTCTCACAAATACGCGCCCACACACACAAACAGCTGTTGTTGTTGTGACAGTTTTGAAGTTCGTTTCAATGAAAATGCAGCCGCGACAATTTGACTGGCTTAGTTTTGGGTTTCTCGGTCAGACACACAAACACACATACACCAATACACACACACACACACTCGTATGTGTTTGTGACTGACTTGTTCTTATGCTTTTGATTAAATCCAATTGAAATCTGTGATAATAAAACGGCGCACAAAATCTTTGTTGTTGTTGTTGTTGTGTAGTGGATTTGTTTTTGACAAAAAAATCGTCGTATATATGTACGATATATACATATATACTTATTACATTGTGTCTCACTCTAAAAATAAACCATTAGCATTTAGTTATATCCTATTTTAATCGATCAAATTACTTTGTTTGGATTTTTTGCCTTGCTATTTTTTCAATTTTCAAGGTTTCTTTTGTTGTATATTTGCGGACTGCACTTCACTTCTTTGCACTTTAATCACATCTTTTGCCTGCATTGCGTATACGTAATTTGTATATTCTTTGTACTCTGGCAGTTTACTTTGCTCGGAACTTTGTTTCTGATTTTTGGAAGTTTTTGGTTTTTTTTTTTATTTTTGGGTCCGTGCGCGTCTTAAACTTTCCAAGTCGCCGTTCGCACTGAGACTGAGAAATCTGAGAAACCCCAAAAACGATTTGTGTGCTAACTATATCTTTTGCAATCTTCACTCAAAAGTCTATATATATATGCATATGTGTGTGTGTGTGTGTGTATAGTAGAAGCTAATCTATGCAGTCGAAAACGTTGCTCACTTCCACACACAGCTAATGATGATGATCTTTTGCGATCATGATGATCTTACATGATGATGATAATATTCTATCTTCTAAATTGGACCAGTTACCGTATCGTATGCATCGCTTCACTGACAGTTGCTCTCAGCTGTCTGTCTGTCTGTCTGTCTGTCTGGTTGATGTGATCTTTGCGAGAGATAATGTCGTTAGTCTGTTTTTCTTGAATGAAGATAAAAGATAAAGAACTGACGCGCAAAACTGTCACGCTGAGTGACAAGCTGAACGACTTTGGAGCGGATAGGCCAAGGTTTTGCTTCTCAACAGGTGTGAGATGAGGGCAAAGGCAGCTCTTTTATACGTAAGGAGAGAAACAGCTTCGAATTTAGTGACGATCCTAATTCTCCATGATCTATATTATTGTTTTGCACACTCTTTACATGTATTTACTGCTTATCAGCCACATTCGTAGACCGTTTCGTTAGCCTTCAAGGATTCCAAAGCTATGTTTTGAGCCAGCGATTGAGTTTTGAGAAGATTTTCGCACAACACCGGAAAACTTTTGCACATTTCGTTCGCAATAGAGACACGCAATGAACTGTTGAATACTGTAAAACCGAAGAGTATACAAAACTACATTTATGCTTATAGAAGCAGCAACAACAAGACAAAAGCGTTCAATTAGCTGATAAGTGGCATTGATTGATATTGGTCAAAAGGGTTTTAGTTTGTCCGTCCGTCTCTCTGTGAGTTTGCCTCGTGCTTTAATTGAATTACATAAGCCTGTATGTTTGTATGTATTCATGTTCCAAATGGCTTATAAGCTCAACACTTCAATATTAGCATAATTGCCTATCGATAGAATAGTGGCGGTTGGTCGATACGGCAAAACCAAACAAATCATCTGCTATCCCGTTTGTACCTACCAAATCTTGTATCGTTACACCATGATCCAACACTGTTTGTCTCTTTCACTCTTCCTACACCCGCTTTATACCTCAGACACCAAGAACTTTACAGTTACACTCGTTATCTGTCTCATCACAACGGCAGTTGGCAGAAGCCATTTCGTTGCGTGTATTTTTAGCGAGCGCCATATAAGAGATATATGTAGTATAAAATTTGATATACGAGTCGAGACTGGATGGAGGGCTGTAAAACAGCATACGTAAGTAAATTTAACATCAGACTGATAACGCTCGTTGTTATCAGTCAGCTGGACGATCACGAAAGTGTTATGCAAAAACAGTCTATAAAGATATAAAGGTAAATTGCAGATAGACTTTGCATTTGGGCTTAAAGAGATTTTACTACATTAATGCACACAATATGCCAAACAAGCATAAAGTGCCATCTACATGACGATATATGTGTTAAAAAACTAACGTATATCTAATAGCACTCAGCTCTTGCGTGTCAGCATAAAATTAAAAGTTATTGGAGTATATAAAGCGACATCTATAGTTTTGAAACAAATTATTGCCATCAAGCGGCGTTCTTTTGTTGGTTCATTGTTTGATCATATCATTTAGCATTTGTCAGAAGGCACAAATTAAGAAAACACCATACTTGCCAGCTATAGTCAGCAGGTAATCTAAACACCGCTAAATTTGAATATTTTAAATTAGTATATATCACATTTATGCCAATAATATTCATATTTAGTGGTGTCAGGTTATATATATTTGAATCAAATATAATTTTGTCGTTAGTGCTGCTTTATTTAAAATAGCGTCAAATAATACTGTCGTACTTTGTTTGCTAAATCGATAATTGCTTAAAAAATACCTTAATCAGAAAAATACCAAGTATACTGTATTTTAAGTACACGGTATTTGTTTGGTTCCGCTGGGAGGGCATATTTGGTTTGTTTTCGAACGTGTTGTTGTTTTGACGCCGAAGACTACGAACGTCGCGACACGGCTGTTTGCAAAAATTAAATTCATTACAAAAAAAAAAGTGAAGTGTATACAAAAAGGCGACAAAACGCAAGATAAGAGCCCATCAAGTATTATCTAAGCGTGGAAAGTAAGCAACAAAACCCAGATTAGATACCAAGAAAATCAAAATAAAGCCAGCGAAAAAGCTGCAACTGAAGCCAAACAGCCGCCGCGTGCAAAAAGAAAAGAAAGAAGAAATATATATGTAAAGAAGAGTAGAGAGAAGTTCAGTGCCAGGTGCCAGCGTCCGCATCGTTTGTTTGCTCCTCGCCGCATGTGTCTGCTCATCGTGTCCGTATGCGTGTGTGCATGAGTGTTTGATAGTGGTTTTTGATATATGTGTATGTGTGAGTGCACCTGTCTGCTCGCCTTGGAGAACTTACGACGAGACAACTACATTAAAATCAACATCAACAAGAAATTTCGTCGCCGCCGCCGCGTGTGTATATTTGTTTATATGTGTGTGTGAAAATGTCATTGTCAGTGGCGACGCTGACGTTGCAGTTTAGATAAAGATAAAATCGGCGAACGCGCGCTGTCCAACAAATAAAAAGTGAATTAAGAGAGAAAAGAGCATTCATTTGATCCGTCTTACTGCTGTTCTCATTGCCTTACATATCGAAGAGAGAGCTTCTCAACCTCTGCAGCAGCTTCAACAATTATTGCCACTCAACATTCAAACGTCCAGAAGAAAGGTCGCTGTTCAAAATCCTGTTTACTTTATTTTGTTTTTGCTAAAAAGAGGTGAGTGTATGAATGCCGTTATTTGGCGCTTTTGTGACACAGTTTCTCATCATTAACAGCGAACAGCCAATTTGGGGTTGAAATTCCTGTGGATGCTGCTGCCAAAGGCCTATTTATACTGTTCTATGTGCCGTTATTTCACTCTTGTAGTGGTTCTTGGGGCGGGTGGCACTCAGTTTGGGGTGGTTTTTTGTTATTGCGCTCGCTCAGCTGTTATGTGAATGTATGTACCCAGCATACACGCATACACACACACATTCACATGACAGCTAGTCTAATCTATGTGTGTGTACATGTGCTCACATATCTCGAAGCTGTATGACTTTGAGTGCGTACTTTTTGCTTTGAAGGCCATTTGCGGCATTTTTTTTTGTTTTTGCATGTTTTCTGCGCAAGCAACAACCGTTAGAAGCAACTTGGTAAAAATAAAACAAGTAAGAAGGCTCTAGTCGAGAAATCCCGACTAGACTATACCCTTAACCCTATACTTTACGCATACAGTCAGTGCTTGCAAGTATGTGTGAGTGTATGTATGTATCTAAACTTCAATACTCCATATCTCCAGTGTTTCTCAACCGATTTTAATAAAATTTTCACAGATTGTCAATATTTAGTCTAAGCTTTCGAACTGCATCAAAAAGTTTTCCAATTTCAAGATTTTGTTGTTATCGATCACATGTGTATATCGGAAACGGAGAAAGTTATCGAAAATTAAAAATAAAACAAACTTGTACTGCCTAGGGATTAGGCGAGCTGGAATCTGGAGTCTCTAGCTCTTTTAGTCTCTGAGATCGACGCGTTCATACATACGGACGGACGGACGGACGGACGGACAGACGGACAGACGGACATGGCTATATCGACTCGGATGTTGATGCTGATCAAGAATATATATACTTTATGGGGTCGGAGATGCTTCCTTCTGCCTGTTACATACTTTTGCACAAAACCATTATACCCTTTTTACCCATTTTCAATGGGTTAAGGGTATAATAACGTGGCATTTGCGTATTAGGGCTAAAAAGCATGGCATTAACATTAAACACACACACGTGTGCCAATTATTCAGCTCCAAGACTTCTCATTAAATGTATCATTTGGAAATTATTAAACATTTCTGTGTTGAACTTGACCCAAAGTGTGACCTTAAAACAAAGCTCCCACACGAAGTCTCTAATACATACAAACACACAAAGTTAACTTGAAGACTGGCTCATTAATCACAATGACTATTTCGTTAATGCTTAAGTTTTTAAGAGTTCCCAAGCCGACTTCAAAATATACTATGTTTTCTAATCCGATTATACTCTTTCTCTTTCATAGGAAAGTTGAGTATATGATGAGAGGCATGACCTTGCAACTTGGTTAAAAGTTTTAATCAGAATCAGAGTATCTGGTAGTCGCACTTACTTCTTTAATGTGGATTTCTTACTAACAAATGCGTAGTTCATTGTTCAAAGCAAATCGTAACGCAATCAAAACGTCCACGATTCCCATAGAAATGTGTTAAAGCCGCGACGACAGAGTGACGGAAACAGAGAGAGAGAGAAAGAGAGAGGGGGAGAGCACTCTGCAGTTTGCCTGTGACAGGTGGATTTTGGTGTGATTTCAGTTCTCTTCTTTGTTTTGTTATGCTTTGCTCAGATTTCGTCTTCTTACTCTTATATACTCTTACGGAAAGTACACTCATTCCATCACTAATTATTGATTAAATATCGAAAAGATCATATCTTCTTGCTTCATCGTCAGCACTGATATATTTTGGTTTGTTTGGCTAGTCAAAATCTTGCTTAAAATCAGTTAACTATATCTGTGCTCATCAGTTGCTTCCTGGCAAGGGTATTCAATCTTCGCCTACTTGACCATCAGTGTTATATATATATTGTGCTTTCCATTGGTTTGCTCTTTGGCTACCTGCTTGTTGTTTGTTGTTATTCTATTTGCATTGCTGGACGACACTAAGACGTTCCCTGGCTGCGGCGTTTACCTGTAGCAGGTGAAGTGGTGCTCAGTTTATATTTTATTTTTCTGTCTTTCTTGTTTCCACCTTCCTGTTTTCTGCCTATTTACGTGCTTATTGCTTATGCCATGCAGCATAAGGATTCATCTTGCTCCATCAATGGTTTCTTGCTTCTTTTGAACATCTCATCTGATTTAAGATTTTTACGTTAGTGGTCTGAGAGCGGTTCGCAATTAGTCACAGAGCCTTTCTAACTATGACGTGACTATAGAGATAATAACTACGACTTCTTAATGACTTGCTGGGTAGCATTGAAGCAAGCCGAACGTGATTTTGGTATATTCAATTTTGTGGCATATTTCAATTGATACCAAGTTGTAGAGAGTGTGGTTCAGAGAAAGCTGTGATTCCCATAAAGATTTTCTACTTTTGGAAGCTGAATTTACCAAGAATCTACATCTACATTGTTAGCTTCGAAAAGAATCTACATTCAAATCTTATGAACAAAAAGGCATATGCTTAAGAAATTGGTAGCAGGACTCGCCAAAACTAATGCAAAATTCCACTCGCCGTTAAATGTACATTGTGACTGCTTGGAGACCTGGCAGGATCTACATAAATCCTATCCACACTCTTCTCTCTCCAGAGGTTACTCTTTTTGGCAGTTTGCAGTGTTGCATAGCTGCAGCTCCATTAACCTGCCACAAGTTGAGGAGTAGCAGCAGAAGTTTTGCTGTTAAGGTGCAACATTCTTGAGAGGTTCTCATTCTTCTCTACCTCTCCCTCTCTCTCCCTCTCACTCTATGTATGTAAACTTGTGTGTGCTATGCTTTTTTATGGTGTCTACTTCTTTGTATTGTGTATGCATACATACATATGCATGTATATGTGCATGTACCTTTTACTGTCGCTGCTGCTGTGTCTTTTGCGCCTTCTCTTTCTTATCTTCTACGATACACCGCATGAGTCAAGCGAGGGCTCTATGAGTAATACTGAATTACAAGCTTTTCAGCTCCCAAAAAAAGGTTTACGTTAAACAACCATTTAATAAATCTATTAATTAACAGCAAAAGCTTGTTACATTTCATTAACAATACCAATTTATCAAAACATATTTTATAAGCATACATTAAACATATAAATAAAATGAAATGACAACCCTAAACATCCTTCGCTATGCACTTTTATTGATATCTTGTAACTTGACGCTTTCTCAAGCTGCTCACACACACACACACATGAAGTACTTGCAGAATGCTGCTTAGACAAAATACCCAAGAGCACACACATACATTAATACGAATGCTTGCATGTGAGAAAAAACTAAATGACTCAAAGAAACGTGCCTTCTGCTCACTCGTAAATCGCCGTCTTCTCTCTCTCTCGCTCTCTTTGCACTCCAAGAACTCTCTCCCCGTGGACGAAACACATGTTTATGTCTACAATGTTGATAAATAAATAACAGAAACTGCAAACACCCCCCCCCCCCCCCCCATCCATTTGGGTCTGGGATAGCCTACCGTCTGTGGTTTGCTCCTGTTCCCAGCTTTCTTTTCAATTGTTTTTATATTTTTCGCAACTTGCTTTTTACGCTCTGAGGTCGTTTTTAATGAGCTGCCTTTTCTCGCATGCTGCTTTAACTGCTTCTTCTATGGCTTGCATATAAGTTTGCATTACAATTTACTTCTAGATTTATGGATTTATGTGGGAGCACACAAAAATGCTCATTCTTGAGAATGTTGAAGCACTAGCAGCAAGGTCAAATGTACAACAACAAAACAAATAATGTAGAATGTCAAACAAAAGGAAAATGCTAATTAATTTAATGTTTGCTCAGATCCTTATTAAGTATAATATTGCCATTAATTTGAATGTTTCTTAATTTGAATTCGCTTCTTTTGAACTGCTTGCAAGCTATTGCACCCCTTGCTGTGCTAATTGTGTGCTACTTCTGTGCTATTTGTGTACTACTTCACAAGCACTTATACTTAATACATATACGTCATATTTACTATGATTTAGTTCTGGCCCAGCTGTGCCGCCATAATTTAAGCAGCTTTGGTTTGCGAACTTAAGACTTGATGATTTGCCAAATGTCAAACAAATTGTGTCATAAGCCATTTGAGAATTGCTATTGGACTGCATTGACAATTGGATTGTGTTAGACAGTTGCCAAGATTTCTTTTTTCTCATTTTCGCCAAGGCAATGAACTACCACCAATGCTTGAGCGGAAATCATTTACATGACTAAAAGACAATGGCAAGAATATACACTGGAAGAAAATACATAGCACAAAGTCTACTTAACTACTAAAAGTGGACCCTGTTTCTCTCATGACAAATTTCTACGTTTTGCGGCAATAAAAATGTGGTTCACTTGCGATTGCTGTTTGCAACAACAATTTCAAACTTGCCACCAAAATATGTTAAATGTGTCGCAAAACTAGTCATAAATTTTTTTTGTTTTTAATTTGTTTGCTTGTCCATAACTTTGTGGCTGGCAAGCGGCCAAGGCAAGCGTTATACCAACATAACATAATTATAATTTATAGTTCGGATTTATTGTTGCAGATACAAACCAATTCGTAGCGGGAAGTGTATGCAGAATCAGTTGATTCTTTAAAGTTGTTGCTTTAAATAAATTCTCCATAGCAAGTTGCAAAAGTTTGTTTTGCTTTTATACGCTTTATTTGTTATTCTCGTCATTTATTATCTAATCTGTCAGCCTCTAACGTAATGCACTTAACTAACTCTAACGATAGAGAGTTAGCAAAATTAGTCGCGATCCAATCAATCAATCAATATATTGTGCACATGATCAGCGCAAAAAATAACCTCGATCATAGATTATTATGCCTGACCCTCAAAACAATTCATTTTTTTTTTTGCACCTTTTGAGTTGCGCACTAAATAATGATTCTCATTCATTGTTTTGCTTTTTTATCGTTTGTACTTTGCCGGTGGCGTTCCTCTACCCCCTCCTCCAACCATTTCAATGCTTGCGTCTTATTAGTTTTATTCCTCTTTGGTCTCCGCACTTGCGTCATTCATTTTTATACACTTGCTGGACGTATTTCAGTTTTGTTAAATAATATGTAACGCAATCAAATAAATATATTTGAGAATGTCTACCAAAGTTGCAATTATATTATTATATATATATATTATATATGATCAAAAGATTTAGTTTGGTTCTAGCATACAATAATATTATACATTAAACAGAATTTTTAGTTAAGCATTTTAGTTTTGATCCCAAAGAGTATTTGATCTTCCGGTTGTCGAGTATTGCTTTTCTATTGTGCTTTGTGTAAATGAATCTGCACACATATGTTTTGCTAAGCGAAACACACCTTAAAACAAACATGAACAAGTAAGAAAGCTCTAGTCGAGAAATCTCGACTAGACGATACCCTGAACCCTATACTTTACGCATACAGTCAGTGCTTGCAAGTATACGTGAGTGTGTGTATGTATACGCGTATAGGGCATACCTTCTTAACTTCAATACTTAATATCTCCAGTGTTTCTCAACCGATTTCAATAAAATTTTCACAGATTGTCTTTGTTTAGTCTAATCTTTCAAACAGCATCAAAAAGTTTTCTAAATTGAAGATTTTGTTGTTATCGATCACATGTGTATATCGGAAACGGGAAGAGTTAAAATTTTGAAACAAACTTGTACTGCCTAGGGATTAGGCAGTATGGTTTTAGGCAATATGGAGTCTCTAGCTCTTATAGGCTCTGAGATCGACGCGTTCTGCCTGTTACATACTTTTGCACAAAACCATTATACCCTTTTTACCCATTTTCAATGGGTTCAGAGTATAAAAACATGAAAAAGAGATGTGCTCGCATCAAGAACTGACTAATATGTAATACCTCTCTGATTGTTCTTTGACCTCAGTTGTGTGTGTGTGTGTCATAAAGGATGGGGTTATGGCAGATGTCAATTAAATGAAGCAAAATGAGTAGTTGTCTGAATTGAACTGGAAATCCTCCAGAGAACCGTTAAACGGGTACAAATTGCTAAACTTATTGAATGATTTACTGTTGTTGTCAACTGTTTCTGTTTTTTTGTTGTTGCCAAATGAAATGAAACTAATGGGTCACTCTCTTCTTTTATCCACTTCTCTGCTGCCCTCTCTTTGCATTCTAGCTTTTGTTCAATTGTCTCGTTGTTGTTGCCTTGTTCGTTGTTCATTAATTCTGCTGACCCCCAGCAAAAATGAAAATAAAAACCTATTGTAGTAACTTTTGTTGTTGCTGTTGTTATGCTAACTCCTTCCTTCTAACTAGTTTGTGGCCATTCGTCGTTTATTTTATTGTTGACTGCCTTGCTGTCTAGTTATGCCACATACATATGACATTCTGCAACAAAACAAACTACAACGAATAAAACCCCGTCCATAGAATATGAGAGAAGCGGAAATAAAAAAAATAATATATATATGTTTATATTTTATTGTTCAACTTTGACTTGCTTTTAGAGTTTATTGAACTTAAATGTCTGAAGAGCACACACAATTTATGATCATTGTTATGTTCTACACGTGTCTTCATACTTAATAGAATGGAACAAGAGTTAAGAATTAAATTTAAATACTCATAATACTTGAAAAAATCTAGTAAAAACTCAAGTTTCAAGTGTGTGTGTGTGAAACCATTTGCTATAAGCACAAAAGAGTTTTCAAGTTCTTTGAATGAACCTCCTAACTATCACATCCAATTCACAAAATGAATATCCAAGTAATCTAAATGAAAATTAATTGGCTTGCAATAAAGTACTTCAAGGTTCATTGTTTCAATCATGATTAGCTTAAGAGAGTGTGGCACGCGACGTTTTAGCCAAATCGAAAAGCAATTGCTTCGCACTAACTCTTGGCTAATTGGCACACCTTTAACCTTTGGTCCTGCCACAAAATTGGCAAATTAACAGCAATTACTCAAGTGCACCAAATGGTACTGAATCTTTTTCTTTCTTTTTTATTTAACTTTTACTGCAGATTTTTTTGGAGATTGCAAATCAAGCAGAAAGAAAGTCGTTTGGCTTAACATTGGCTTAAAGCTTTACTTAAAAAAATACTAACCAGTACAAATATATAAAGGAAATTGTTTTAAGATTGTTATGGTTAATTTTGTAGTAGTTCAAGTGATTAGTTAGCAATTAATTAACTAAAAGCTTACTTTATTTGAATTATTTGAAATAATCATTGAATATTCATTAAGAACTATTCTTTAAAAAGTTGCACATTGAAATGAAAGCATTATTAATTATTTCTCATCATTTTAAATCATGACACAATTTTAATTTTAAATGTTAGCTATATACTATAATCATATAATCAGTTCCTGGAATAGACTTTTGTGGGTTGACACATTCTCTATCGCTATGTTATCTGCTTAACGGTACTACATAATTTATGTAGTTAAACACACAGACACACACACATATATGTTGACTGAAAGTTAAGTCTTTTGTTGTTTTTGTAGGCTTTGACTTTTTTTTTCAAATCAACATTTGAGGGGCGTTCGTTTTGCCTCATTAAACACGACGACAACTTAAACTTTTACCAGTTCGGGTAGTTTTTGTTGTTGCTAATGTATTGTATTATTGTTTTGCAGTTTTCACTCGTATGTGTGTGAGTGTGTGTGTGTTTTAGAGAGGTGCTTGCACACGTTTAGTCAATTTAGCTCGGCATTGTATTGTTACTGTTACGCTTAAGTTATGATTAGCGGTTTGTCATTGTCATCGGTCATGTTCATGTTATTTATGCGTTAGCAAACCTCCAACCCATCATCATCTCATCATCGTCATCGTCAGCGTGATTATCGTCTTTATCATCATTCCAATTTGAAGTGGGCAAACGTGACAGACGCTCAACTCAATTGATTGCCTGGCGACGACTGACCGTTGTCTAATGCGCCTAGTTTGTTGTGTATTGATTGACTGGAGTCTCGAACGGTTTTTGAGGTTCATGTTATGATATATGCATTGCACTTTCCCAATGGTATGCGCTTCCAGGCACAACTAGCGAAAGTTTTTTCACACGGTTAATTAGGAATATTGCCAGCAAACTGATGGGGGCGTGATAACAACACTAAAAGGAAGAGGTTTCGCCTTAGGCATTTACTTTAAAGTTGTTAACGACTTGTAAATTGCTTGCAATGTAATTGAATAACAACCATGTGTTGTTTTCCCATCTTTGTCGATCAGTTATCAAAGTGATTTAGTTAATTTTGAAATTCCTTTGCTCTCACCAACATTTATGTGAATACTTTTTGACAAAACCTTGTCATTAGTTTCACTGAAAATGTTTTGTACAATAAAACGCAACCTAAGCCAAAAACCTTATGCAATCTTCTTTAACTTATTCGAGTGCCTTGAAATGCGAACATTTGGCCAGCCAAAAACCATATAATTCGGCCATCATTGTTCAATCTAACTAAAAGTTTCGTTGCGTGTCCAATTGGCATTAATTCAACAGTACTTTGTCATTTGTTTGACTTATACCAAAATACACAAAACTGTTATTTATACGCGTTGCGTATTTTGATCAAAATGGTTTCCGCTTCTGTCAATTACTTTGCGCCTTTCGTCTGAAAATTCGTTTTGTGCATATTTGTTATTTGTTTTAACGTTTATTTCATTTTGTTGTTTGTTGCCGTTAATGAATTTGTTTCACGCTTTTGTTGTTGTTGTTGTTGCCGTTAATGAATTTGTATAGGCGCGTTAAATAGCCTACAAATAAAAAGCAAATAACATTTTTGCGTTACAAAACTCAAAACTCAAAGCGTTTTGTTAATTACTGCAAAAAACAAACCAAACTATTTGGACGCTTTGAGCTTTAGTTCAGGAGTTAGTGTAGAATTAAGTCGCTGTGCTGTGAGCAGAGCACTAATGCCTGTACTTGTAGTTCTTTGTACGTGCTATTTGCCCTTACAGTCATGTCTGGATATAGTGAATTAAGCTTGACATCAGTTACGACTGTTTTACATTAATATCTTAGCTTAATTTGCAAGAGTCTTAATGATTTTGACCCAAAACAATGTGTTAAATCAGTTAAATCACTTAAATCATTAACGAATGCCAAATACTCTATGTGCTAAGAGCTGAAGTATCACAATTCTTACTAGCTTGCCGCTTATTCCCCTCCCCCCAAACGATTCGTTAACTGCTTCTCAACATGGTCAAAAGCGCAACTTGCAATTTTCTAATGTTTTAATAATGAACTTTAATTGCATTGTTGCCTTACAAAGACAACCGGCACGCCAAAAACATCAACACAACAACAAACACACACTCACACACACACACACACACACAAACGAATTTATAGATTCAACAATCACACAGGTCAAACAAAATTTGTTGCCTGTCCGCTGCCCGCTGTGAATCGCTACAAAACGAGATTGTTTGCTTATGCTTATGAATTTTTTATTAACTTTCTAGCCATATAAACTGTAAAATCACCATAGAAAGTCAGACCGGAGGCTCAATGAAATTGAAAAGCGTACAAACTGCCAAATTTGGCGCTGTTTGGCAAGGTTAATTCCGGCAAATGAATTGTATTTTTGCAATATTGTTGGGATCGTTGCTATTAAGGAAGGTAAACCAGTGACTAAATTAAAGGAAGAACAAAGTTTTGTAACTATAAACGTGGGGAAATTATAGTTTACTGAAGGTGATGAGCAGTTGTTCAATGCCTAAAAGCTAAGCTCTGATAATGAGTGAAGAAATATTAAACAAATTTGTATATTATTTTGGTACTTATTTAGCACGTTAGTAATTAATAAGAAAATGTTTTTGGGACATTTTATTGGGTTAACTTGTTTAAAACGTTTGTTTGTTTGCCAAAGCAGCTAAGTAAATGATCTGAAATTAAATAATAAGTGTTTTTGGATTTCATAACCATAGTTGTTGTTGTGACAGCTAATGGTGTAAGCATTAATAAAAGTAGGTTAATTTCTATAAACAAAGTGGAAAGGAGATAGATATGTGGAAAAAACTTGGTTTGAAGGTGGCAAAGTGTGCGAATAATCAATTATTGTTAAAACGTTGATTAATTAACATTAATATTGCAATATTGATATATATATATATCTGTCATGTGATTACTCAACTTTTATGTGATTACTCAATAATTCATTTTGCAAATCGTTTTTTACTGAATATTTTAATAATTTGATGTCACTTTTTCTATCTTTGCAGGTAAAGAAAAGCATATTTACAAACAAGCTCATATAAAGCGTGTTAAAATCATTGCTTTAATCGTATAATTATCAGAGTAGAAGAGTAGATTTAATCCTTGCCATTCAATTTGTGTATAAGCACACAGCTTGCAATAGTTTTCTTTAAATAATTCACTGTAAATACTTATGCATGATATATCAAATCATATAAAGTGCATTTTTGGCAATGTTGCCAGCGAGAAACCAACAAAAAACATATTCAATTACTTTGGGTCTGTGCAACGTTTGACTGTTGACACCCCCACAACAAGTTGTGCAACGAGTTTTTTAAGCTCCATGTTTCATTTTTCGAGAGCGGTTTCCCATGTGGTTCAGTAATTCCTCGAGACGCATTTAACACAGACATGTGTAGCATGTGTATGTAGCATGCATAATCGTCGCCTCTGATACAAACTTATATACACAGGTGTTCGCACAAACAAAAACACAAACATATACATATATATATATAAATACGTGGGCGCACCTTCCTCTCAGGAAACTGTGGTTGCACTCAAATGCTGATATGCTCCCGTTCCAAGCACACCCATAAAAAACTACTACTGAGCACAGCTTATTGAGGGGGGTTGTGGTGGGGTTTGGCATGGGTGATAGACTCGCCGTCGCGTCTCTCATGTCAGCCGGACATGCAACTTTATAAATAATACACATAAACAAAATGGGGGGGCTGATATTTCGAATCCAAAGCGCAGAACAGTCATTTTGGGAAAGCCGCTCCTCTTTCCCAAGAGTTGTTTTTCCTGACGCGCCCCTTTCTTTCTTTTATGTTGGCCCCAATCCTCATTCTGAAAATATGTGTGTTGTAACTTTTTTGTGTCTTTTTTATGCAAAGTGCATAGAAGAAAGTTTTGCTGTTAATTAATAAAATGCTAAGTACTTCAACTTGCCGGTTACCGGTTAGACTCACAGCTACTTACAGGGTATCTGCTTGTACAGCACTCTTGCCTAAATCACTTTTATGTGTTCCACTTACCCGCCTACAATAGCTTTGTGGTTATTTGCACGTTTACCGGTTAGGAATGTTGACACCAGCAAAGTTTTGTCTACGTTCTTATTACTACTATTATACGCCGCACATAAATATACGCTCTCCAAATAACAGAAGGTATTCAAGTCAATTGAGCTATCAATATTAAACATACCTAAGTTATTTACCCTACAATTATTAAACACCCCCGACTAAATGTCCTGTTTGGAGAGAGTAGAGATTGTATGAGTAGTTTTGTGGTGCTTTCTTGACAATCCTTAGTTTATCTAGTGTCAACTCAATTTACGGACAACACCTCCCCCCCCCCCAAAAAAAAAACAAAGTTTGTCGTGGTTTCCTTGTTGCTGTAAGTTTGTCTGACATGCTATTGTGCCAACGCCCACAGGTTGGCTGGGTTGTTTTCCTGACCAGGGTTGCCAGGGTGGGTTGATTTGTTGTCTGGTTGCTTAGTGAAAACTCTTTTTGTCTGGATACTTCCTGTTCCACAAGCAGCAGTTGGTAAACAGGAAACTCAACTAAGAAATATATAACTTGTACACTTTCAAAATTCAATATAAGAGAACAGATAAAACCTTCTTTACGTTATTGAAAACTCAATACGTGAAAGAAATTATATAATCTAATAATCTTTCATTTCAAATGTTTTATTGAACAGGAAAATCTTTTACTACAGCTTACACGTAATCTGCTGTTTGTCAGAATCTAAATTTGAGTATCAAATTCTTACTTGTTCGCGACTTCTCATCGTGATATCCGATATGCATTGTCAATTTGTAAGGGTATGAGCAAGCTTTTGTTGTTCGCTTGTTGTCAGTCATTCGACCTTCCCGTTATGTGGTCGCTGTTTCCTTTGTTGCGTTCTTTTTCCCAATTCTGTCGAGTTAATGATTCAAATTTTGCATGAATTCTGTGGGTTGTCATTATATACATTGCGTATGTATGTGTGTATGTATGTATGTTTGTATGCAATGCCCGCTTCCTGGACTTGACTTTCTTCTTTCTTTTAGCATTGTGCTCATTGAATTATCCAAACAAATTATTCTTGATAAAATGCTAAAGCAACACCAACAAACAACTGAGAACTGACTTAAGTCTCTGACTGCTTACCAAACGTGCAAATTAAAATACCACGATGTGTGTATGTATTTTTTGGCTTTTTACTCATTTGCATATGTCGAAAATAGTACGATATAATGTTGGTTATGGAGTTCCAAGCATGTGCATAGAACCGGAAACGAGGTTAAAACCTAAAAACAAGTTCAGAATATGATGGTTTGAACCTAATAGTTTTTTTTTGACTTGTAACAATGCTCTAAAAACTGACTGTGGCATTCAATTAAACAATTATGTATGTAACAGTCAGAAGGAAGCATCTCCGACAACATAAAGTATATATATTCTTGATCAGCATCAACAGCCGAGTCGATCTCAGAGACTAAAGGAGCTAGAGACTCCAGATTTAGAACATAAGCTCGCATAATCCCTAGGCAGTACAAGTTTGTTTTAAATTTTCGATAACTCTTTCCGTTTCTGATATACACATGTGATCGATAACAACAAAATCTTGAATTTGGAAAACTTTGGAACAGAGTTCGAAACATTAGACGAAATAATGACAATCTGTGAAATTTTTATTGAAATCGGTTGAGAAAGACCGGAGATATGGAACATTGAAGTTTACTCAAGCGTTAAGTTTAGGGTCCAGGGTATCGGCTAGTCGGGATTTCTCGACTAGAGCCTTACTTGTTTTGGTAGTGAAAAAGTTGAGAAAAAGTTTGACGTATTCAGCAGCGGTTCTTAAATTGGCGTAAAGAAAATCTTTTGGTTAATTATTTTGCATGACTTTTAGATATAGTTTGAGTTTCTAACCAACCGTTTTCCCAACAAATCTTTTTGTTTTTTTGTGGCTGTTGCATGACACATTCTAAAGACTTAAGTTCTTCACGTGAGAGTCAAACTTTCCTCTCTTTTCATAATTAATTTTTTACTAATTTGTAATTGTTTTGAGATACTCTGTGTTTGCCCTGACCCAAAAACCATGAAATGCAAACGCCAATGACCTTCACTTAACCACGGTTCAAATCTCTGGCTAAAGCTGCCTAAACTTGTATGTGCAAACAAAGATCCGTGGCTCGTTAAGTGAACGGCAACGAACCGAAACTTGAATTGATAATAAGTATTTGTGGTGTACGCGTTTAAATGGTTATTTATTTGTTTGGCTGCCCACACGCAGCTATTTTGCTGTTCCATAAGTCATAAGCTGGCCCTGATGAGGTCGCGAGAGAGAAGCAATCCATCAAGCAAGTTGTTGTAAAAATATATATACACAAAACGTAATATATCCATTGATCACTTAGCAGCTGCAGTGACACTCTTGTGGTATCTGATCTGGAAATTCGTTTAAGTGCTTTACCTTTTGTATTCTTTGGTATGAGTCAGCTTTCTTACTCACATCAGAGCTGTAAAGTTGCGTGGAAAGATAACTAAAGCTACTCAAGGGTACATTTACTCGCAGCGTGTTAAATGAAGCAATACGTAAAGAAAAATTGCATTTCTTTAGCTCATTAAAGTTCAACAGAATTTGTGCTTTGTATAAATTTGCATAACCCCTTTCAAGAAGTTGATAGACCTATATAAATAAACTTGTTATTATGGATACGTACACTAATCTTTATTAGGCCAGGCAGGCAACATGGTAGGTGTCAATACCCAGTTTAGGTTTTGTGTGGTAATTATAAGTTACAACGTTAACCAGCCTGCTGGCCAGTAGTTAAGATTAGCCAGGCAAGGCTCTCGGCACGATTATGGCCAGTAGTTTCCGCTTGGGTGCCACAGTTCCGAGGGTGTTGCATGGGTCTGCATTTGGGAATTGAAGTGGGCACCGCTGCATGTTGTTTTGTGTTGCATTTGTTTTGCTCGACGTCGACGTTGCAATACTCTTTCCTGGTTACTTTTAAGCATTAAGCGTTTGATTTAATAATATTCCAACAGTTATGCTTAGGTTTTAGTTAATTCCAAGAATAACTTACGATAACTCTTTCCAACTATTTCCAAGTGTATGCACATGTGTTAGGGTATATATTTAGCTGCATGTCCGTCGTTATGTGCATATGTAATTAGTATTTATGTAAGCACATTGTTTATTTGGTTGTTTGCCTGTTTGTTTGTTTGTTTGCATACACTTGAAGGTTATTTGATATGGGCAGTCATCAGGTAGCAAGTCAGCCGACAGTCGGGAGCTCAGTTCTGTTTTATAAGATTTTAATACCGAGTATTGTGGGCAAGCGTCAATCAGTACAGTTGTAGTAGATATCAGAGTAGATATCTGGTATTGACGTGCGACAGACAGACAGACAGACAGCAGGAGGAAGCTACATTCATACACAAAACCAGAAGCGTATAACAAATACGAAAAACAAAAAGATACTTGGCTTTTGTCAGCGGGGTGCTAAACAGCCGCATATTAATTACGTTTATTGCAATGCCGGCAATGTTTACAGTCCGTTGAGCTTTTCAGTCAGTTCCTTAACATTTAATTAACATTAGCATTAACATAACACAAAACTTTAGAAGTTTAAAGTCCGTCCGTTGGTCATATGTGCATTTTCTTTTTCTTTATATATATATATATAAAATAGTTTGTTACATTTAACCAAAATATTCATAGTAATTTATTTATTTCTTGTAAAAAGAATTCAAAAGAATTTGTCTGGCGATCTTTTCTTCACTCATTCGTTGTGAATAATGTTGGTTAAAAGTTTCCTTTTCCTAAATTTAATTGATTTTAGGGCAAAAGTTCATTTTTTGCCCGATAAGCTTGAAACGGACTATCATTCATACAGTAACCAGCCAGGCTATCTATCTTATATGGTACGCAATAAAACAATTTGTGGACTTAAAAGAACCGAAAAAGTCGCTACGATACATAGTTTTAATCTATAACCGACTATAAGGGTATATTATATCGAAGTCTTCAATGCTACTCCTTATCAAGCATTCTGTTCCCATTGATCTATAATCTGGATACACTTCTCTTGTTGAAAGAGAGCATTGAGTAGTCTACTATTCCATTCCTTGCATTACTATTATTGTGTATTTGTTTTGCTTTCTGGTTTGACAAATGTGTGTGTTTTTTTTCTCTAGCTGCTATCGCTTTTTTCAACGCCATTTGATAAGTAAAGGCAAATTATAAATGGCAAATGAGTTAACGCCATATAAAACTACAACAAAAACAACAATTTGCAACAATACTGATAACTGAAAGCTGAGGCGTTCGCATGACGTCATCGCACAGGCCAAAAGCTAGCTTCTTGTTGGTCTCGAAGTTTTTCATGTATATTTTAATGGGTCCCCATTTCTATTATGAAACTTTGCGCATTTTCTGTTTTGTCTTATTTGTTGTTTTTATTCGCAGCGTTTCTTTGGCTTTTGTTTTACCGGGGAACGTGCGCAGTTAAAAAAATGCGTCAATTTTGCAGAATTTTCCTCAACAAAAAGAAAGACAGAGAAACAGAGACATGTGAATTTTGTGGCTACGGCTTTTGGCTGATGTCTTGGTTTAAAAAGGGTCGTTGAACCGAGTAGAACAACAGAAACTAAAGAACTTAAAGCCAGGAGAAACTCTGCAAAAAAAATGTGAAGATTCTGCCGGATTAACATTCATCACTAGATGATATAGTCAACATATTATTAACGCTTTCAGAGATGCTTTCATCTGTCTCTATCATAACTTTACTCAATGGCTAAATGATACTTAACAATCGGTAGATATGTATATCAGTTGGAGAGGCTATCTTTGGTATTACTGCAAAACAATTTGGCAAATTGAACGCTTTTTTAAGTTCAGCCCATTGTTGCACTTTCGAAATCCATGGGTCTCTTATTTTTGTTGTTGCTTTAAATATGCAATGGAGTTATGCCAGCCGTCACTCCGTATGAACACCTTGAAGCTTCCGCGATGTTTGAGCCACATGTGTGTACATCTAATGTATGTATGTTTGTTTGTTGTATGTATGTGCTTTTGGTGCGATTTCTGTAGTCTTATTGTCTACGGTCTGTATTATTTTCTGCTGTTGTCATGCTTCTTCTGTTTTCGGCTTATTTTTGTTGTCTTCATATCCATTCAAAGTTAGTTTAAGTCGAGAATGTTCAAACTAGAAGATACCCTGTGTGTTCTATACCTAAAATATATATACAAATTTAATCTAGGTATTTAAGAACAACTTTCTATATGGCATAAGAGTTTACAAAGAGTTTAGTTTTCTAAATTCGTTATATATAGTTTAAAAAAATATCTTAGATGCGTCCCTGATACCCTTGATAAACATATTATTATGAGCATTGCTCGTATTAAGTTTGCTAAGCTTTTTATGTTTTCCGCCAAAGTACAACAACTTTAACACCTGATTTAAAGCAATATAAAGTTTAAAAAAAAATAACTTTATTCGCTTTGACTTTCATAAACATTATCATTTGAGCTGTGGACTTTAGGTTCTTCTAAAAAAATCTTGGAAAAATCGTAGATTTCTATCACATTCACATTCTATCACACATTGATATTTATTTCAGTGTAGTTTGCAAGTAGTTGCATATGGTAAACACATGATGCATTCCATAGCAGTATTTTTGTTGCATGTATGAATGTTAGTACATATCTCTCTAGTATTCGAGTCAGGTTTCTCTGCCTCCATAGCCGGGCTGTTTCGCTATCTGACCGAACACTTAATAAAAAGTTTTATGGGCCTATTGCTTCGAATATTTGGTATTGAGCATAAGATATTTACAATCGTAAAGCTTCTCAGCAGGGGTCTAAAAAGCTTCGTTCAATTGATTATCATTGAAGCACTAAGAAAATTGCATCCTTAGAGTTAACAACTTGGTGGTTAGCGAGGAAAAAGCCTTGCAGCTGTTATTTAGTTCGAGAATCGGACAAACCAATTCACAAAGTGTAGCGACCTGTTGTCGGATGCTGTACTTGCAGCTGTAGGGGCAACATTGGCAGAAAGAAATGCAATCATCTTCTTGCTCAACGGCGACCGAAACACATTTGGTTGCAATTCATTTCGCATTCAATTTGCAAAATGTGTGTTGCTGCTGCAAGAAAAACTATGTGTGTGAAATGTGTGTGTGTTTTGGCACCGACCCGTTTCCTTTCCCCCCTCCTTTTGCAACGCCCAAATGTTCGATGGCGTTGCGGCAAACTTAACAGCAATATTTTATTAACACTTTTCAACCGCCAAACTCATGCAACGTTCAACGGTAATACTCTCTCTCCGCACTCTCCCCACACACCACTCCCCGCTCTCCTCTCACTTTTCATATACGCTTGTTGCAACCGTCTTTCATTTTGTGCTTCGTCTTTTGATTGCATTTCTTGCCATGTTTTTTTGAGGCGAGCTATTTGAATTTATCAGCCTTTCGCCCTCTTCTCCCAACTGTTGCTGCTGCAGATGCTGTGTTCGATTGGGGCGTTTTTCTTATTGCTTTTCCCTAATTACACTAGACAACAAAATTTAATCATACTTTGCTGCACATTTCCACATCGCCGTACAATTATATCGTGCACTTACTATAGTATTTCAGTATCTTTGGCCATCCATCAACTGCATTCTGCTCTTTAAGAATGTCATTCGATTGCAATCCATTGCACTTGGCTTCCAGCAGCTGTTTTATGGAGTAGCCTTGAATTCACTCAGGTTGTTAAACTGCATGTTTAAATATAGAAGTTTATAAATAAAACATTATAGCTGGAAATAATCCGAAATAAACTTGATACGCCTTAGCCTTAGCTATATTGCGAGATACGTTGTTGAAGTGAAGTTTTTCAAAAGCATATAAATGGGGATATATAACAGAATTTAGATTCATTAAGCAAAAGAATCAATATTATTATATTTGCCAACTATCTATAAATAAAATCGTATATAACTCAACATGAACGAGTGATTAAAGCATTCCACAAATATATTTTATGTTTATTGGATTGCGTTAATAAACTCAAAGAACTGTTGACACAAAAATCCATTGAACTCAATTTGCGTTTTAAGTCGTCAAAATGTCAAAGGCCTTCCATAAAAGTCGTAGCCGACTTTAATTTCAAGTCTGATAAGCAATTTTTATGCCTGCTGCTGTTGCTGCTATTGATCTGCCCCCATTTGTTAAATCATCCATGAATTTTGCAGAGCCCAATACTGATTGCCTTTCTAGTCTTGCAAAAAATCAAAATTACAATCTAAGCAATTACTTGCCACATTTGTTGTGCTCTTATGCAAGCGGGTATTATGGTTTTGTCAAGAAAGCTGTAACGCTTCGAAGAAGACACAAAAGGAGTTTAAAAAAAATGTTTCATTAAAAAAAAGAAACTTTTTTTAAATACAAATTTTACTAAATCAATAAAAAAAAAAAATAAAATAAAATAAATATATATATATATTGTTATTATAATTACTTTTATTGTTTAATAGTTTAAATATTGTTAAGCACACTAAAAATTGATTAATAAATTTACTCAACGTGAGTTACAGGGTATTTGTTGCTGCCATAATGAAAAATCAATATTTCAGGCATGCGTATATGTTCCAAATCGAACGGAAGCCAAGAACTGCGTATAATTAAGTTTTCAATATTAAGGATAGCTAGAAATTGCGTAAGCACACCCACCAAAGCATAACATAACAAATTCTTAAAGGTGTGGAAAACATTAAAGCATTTGCCCGGATTCATTCAATGGCTCGTATCAGTACAGCTTTAACCTCACGCAACGCACTACGCACACTTCCAGCCGAAAGGAATAAGGTTAGTTTAAACTTTCTGGCATTCGTGTTAGATATCCTCCCTTAAACCGGCAAATGAGCTGACAATTGTTGTGTGAAAACTAATTGTTCTTCAGTCGATTAGCTTTTGAAAATTATGGTGCAAGCTTATAAATTGACACGTGTCTGACTACTTACTACGATTCTACCCCTAAAGGGTTCTAAAGGGTTAATAACTGACATATATAACATGTAATACAAGTGTTTATCAAAAATGTTTTAACTCAATTCTCCATGAGTTAAAATTATTTATTCATAAATTGATTGCAACTTGTTTTGAAATTTGCATCTGTCATCAACAAAATAATTTATGATTGTGTCAAAACAAAATGTGAATAAATATTGAAAAGCTTTATTATTGATGAAAGTTTCCAAACTGACATCTTTTTCATTCTGAACCTTGATTAACTGTTAATTGTTGCTTAGATTCTTAGCCATATATGGGAATCTGTGTAATTTTTATTGGCCAAAACGATTTCACACACACAGCTTGATTATTGAGGTTTGAGGTTTTTTTTGGCTTTGCCCATCTTATCGTGCGATTATTCTTATGGAGTCTGTCCGGCTGTCTTTTGTTGTTGCTGCTGCTGTAGTTGTAGTATCTTGCGGTTATTATTGTCAGCGAGCTTTCAGAACAAGTTTTTCATTGTGTGTGTGAGTCAATTGACCCAAATTACTGAGCTCTTTCGGTCGGTCTTTGGGTTTTTGTGTATGTCTGTGGTATCTTGGCCCCAGCTTCAGAGACTGTCTTTTGTAGTAGACGTGTCGTTTTTGCTGTTCTTTGTTAGTAGGTCGCACTTGCGAAAAAAAAAATAAACCGCTTGAACTTTGCTAAAATACAAGACGAACCATATACTTAAGACGAAAAATCAGATTAGTTCGCATAAAAAAAAAAAAAAAACAAATTGACAATGGGTTTAAATCTTTAGAGCTGTCTTTCAACGATATTTCTTAACGAGTTTAAGACAAAAAAAATAACATATATTGTGCAATTTCCAAACGATCTTAAGATCTGAACGTTAATCTTGAATGTAAAAATCATAAATTTATATTTAAAGTCATAAAGCAAAGAGCGAATATCTTGAAAACCAATAGTTCCATATAACTTTAGCTTTCTCAACACTTTAAAAGTAATTCCATAAGGATTGAACAGGTTTTTATTAATAACTGGAAACAGATTCATTTTGTTTTACATTAAGTTTCTGCTAATGATTATTGCAACACATTCATTCACTAACAGTTGGCGCTTTAACTAGCCCTATCTTCTTGCTACACCCATACACTACTCAGCCACAAGCCACTTAATGATGTTATCTATTCACTTGCAAACACTTTTTCACACTTGCTCTTCTTGTTGTACTGCACTTGGAAGTTATGCAAAAAGAAAATGCTGCAATCGGTCCAAACAAAAACAAGAAGAAAACCAAAATATAATCAGCCTCAAACTTTGTTCGTTGTTTGTTGCATAAGTTTGGGTGAACTTTTTTCAGACCTTAGCAGATACTCATCAATGGGAATAGTAGAAACCTAATATTATTTTATTTTTGTAAAATAAGACAAGAAGTTTTATTATTATTTCAGATGATTTCTTAGCAAAAGTTTGGAAAATATATATATCGATTCTTTTGCAAAGAAATCTTCATTTAATCAATAAGCATGCTGACAAAATGGAACAAATATTTAACAGGGTATTTGTTAGTCTATCTCTGATATGTTTCTAGTCATTGTAGCTTTCTGGGCTTTTGTATCTTCTTTCAGGTGTTTGCTTTGTGTCTGTAATCACTCAGTCATTGTGTTGCTGTTGTTGTTGCATAGTATTGTCATTGATGTTGCTACTGTAACGTGTTGGTGTTGTTTGTGTGTATATGTTGCACCTTAAGTGCATAAATTACGCATATGCATTTCCTTGTTGCTGTTTCTTCACATTGTTCAGTTGCTGCCCTAAAAGTGAATAACTTGCTTTAACTTAAGCACAGCTGATAAGCGCGATTCCAAGACGTGTTTTTTGGAGTATATTTAGCTGAGTGGAATGAAAAGTACGTCAGAGTCGAGTGTTGCCTGTAGTGTGACGTTTGCATTGTTTCCTCTTTTGGCGTTTGAATAAAAAATCAACTCTGTGTGCATATTAATGAATTAAATCAATTGTTTCAACACTTCGAAACAAATATTAGAATACCTTAAACTTGGCTATAACAATAACTAAAGAATGAGCGACGTCAGCACATATATATATATATGTTGTTTAAAAATCTATGAGGTTTACTCAGAACTACAGTTTATCCAATTATCGCACAATGGCAATGCAAACCTCAACAGCACGTTTTCAATACGATATGCATTCGAAACTGGCTGCGAATCCTATTTTATCCTTGACCTTTCTCACCAAAACGTAGCTCTTCTTCTTCTTCTTCTTCTCGCCATACATCGCCAAATTCTCATTGTTGTCACTACGAAACTTATGGGCTTACTCGAAGAAACTAAAAAAGTTTCTGGCTCAACGGTAAAATATTCTGCAAAGCTTTGCAATTTTTTTTTTGCTATGGATTCTATGTGCAGAGAATAAATTTTATATTGGATTTGTGTTCGAAAAATCCTGTTGATTGCTTTTAAATATTAAATGCCTGTTTGCCCATTTGGCTTTGTGAGTTTTATGGGTGAAATTGAAATTCTTAAACAGTTAAGCTTTAACCCGATTTCCAATTAAGTTACATAATTTAATTTTAATAAAATATTTTCTATCTTCTATTTTTTGCAGTCTGTTTTTAAGCAACACCTGCGCAACTTTTGCTTCCAAAAAATATAAATATATATATAAACTGCCATAAATGCATAAAAAACTACACTAAACGGATTTTAAACTTACACAAATATCGAAAATATACTCCAAGCTTAACAATATGTGGAAATTTTAGATTATAACATTAAGGTGAGTGTTAAATATATTTTGCATAATAGTAGCTTATAAACTATCCCAATTTCTAAACTGCAATCGTAGTAAAATATTCAAATCAAAATGTGGATCGTATATTAGTATTGCTTGAAACGAAAAGAATGTGGAACGTGTAGTCGTGACAACAACCAAAGCAGCCAATACTCAAGCCCGGCTATCGAGAAGCAACTGAGCGCGTATAAGAGTAATACTTGGGTTCGTGTCTAAACTGATATTTACTCAGACTTATACGTATGTGAGTTTGTCTAATAATGGTCGGCTTTAAACTGTTTTGCTTCTTCCGGTTTAAATTAAGTTAATACTGATAGTTCATGCATTCTATGGGAAACTGTAAACATCTTATTGCCCAGTTTGTCTACTAAAAGTTATTAAACGTATTAAATGTACTTCTATGTATGGTATGTCTGTACATGCTCTTTATGTATATGTATGTATCTGTATGCGTTCATGTATGTATCTCTGTGTTGTCGCAACTTAATGTGGAAAATTAGTTTCAAGCTGCAGCAGTTGCTATGAATTAGTTTTCTTTGTTGTCCAGCAGCCTGTTCTTAAGAAACTGAAATGAATTAAAAACATGTGCGGCTTACGTAATTGATCAGAAAGCTGAAGTGAAAAGAAAATAAAACACATTAAAACAGATACAACAACTAAAATAATGCATTCACATTATTTGAATGCTTGAACGTAAGTCGGTGTAAGATAAAGAATCTAACTTTGCATGGCTAAAACCTATTCTAGTACATCCTGGCCCGAGCAAAGTCGGTTAATATGTATGTATGTATGTCTCAATTCTCATACTTATCTGCTTCTTCTTCTTTTTCTAGCAATTTTGCTCTTGATTAGTTTTGCTGCAATCCTGCATTATACACAAAAGAGGCGGATATTTGGACGCTATGGACGCACCAGATGCCGGACGTAGTATAATCCGGGCGCCAGCTCGCCGAAAACGCAACGATGAACAGTTAATGGACAGGGTGAGTGATTTTCAAATACTCTTCGTTTGCTCAATAAGCTTAGTGGGTCAGTTTTGAAAGATATCATTCCAGTTGACAACTTTTCCACTTTGTCCAATCACTCAGTTGGTGTTTTGTGATTGTTTGTTTTGATTTCTTTCACTCTGTGACGACGTTTCATTGAACTCGATCACGATCTATTTAAGGCCTGCCTGCAGTGTGCGATCCAGTTTCCACTCCGACTCTCTCTGTCACACACACACACACAAAAGCACACATAGAGCAAGTTTCCCGCTGCAGAAAACGACATGTTATATATCCACCAACCAACAAAAAAATGAAAGTTATGCAGACGCATTTAAAACACACCCGCTCAAACAAAAATAAAAAAAAAAACCTTTCAAATGCATTTTTTTTTGTTTTGTTAACGTGACTTTTGCATCGACTTTGATTAATTAGCTGTGGTTTTTTTTTAATGAATTTCTAAAGATTTAAATTCCTCTTTGTAGCTAACCCAGTTTTTCAACCTTGTCTGCCCACTATCGTTTAACATTCACCACCCACCCAATCATCTGTCAAGTTCATTAACATGGCACACGAAAATCTTAACTTCACCACACCCAACACTTTGCCCGCCTGTTGTGTTCACAGACAATGTAGTCCACAATTCGCGAGCATCAAATTTCACGCAATTAAAAAAAATGAAATAAAAAAATAATAATAATAATAAGAAAAACAATGCATTGCTGTACAAACAATAGCAACAATTAGTTGAGTTTTGTGTCAAGTTCAATGCACGCAGACAGACATCAACACCCACGCTCTGAAGCTCCTCAATATCAAATGTGCAAAGTACTATTAAATAATAATCAAAATCAACAGCAACGATACAAGACAAGAGAGAGACAGAGAGAGCGCGTACCCGCATAACAGACTTTCTCTCTTTGTGGGAATGAAAAAACAAGACACACACATCAAAACAAATAGAAAAAGCTTCTCTGAGTGACCTTTTATCCCAAAAGCCGAACTCCACCACAGCTGCAGCCGAACAGCTGAGTGCCACTCCACAAACACCAGTTGAACAACGCCTGTTTGGAGTTTGAGCGACACGATCATGGCTCGCTCTCAATGCGCGTTGCTCTCTCTGTCTCTCTCTCTATCTTGAGCTCTTTGAGCTTTGCTAAAAGGTGTTTGTGTTTTTGTTTTACTACATCGGCAAGCCTGCTGCTGGCTGCTGTTAGTGTGTCGTTGTTAGTGCCTTTTACTTGCGGCGCACTCACCGACTCTCATCGCCGCCGACTCTGCCTGCTCTGAGCATTGGCCAGCTGCGCCATTGGCTCTGCGCCGTTTGACAGCCGCTGCGCTGTTTCAGTTACAATTTGTATTTTGACTTGGTGCGCGGTTTTTCTCGCCGCGTTGCTCCGTTCATCGTTGCCGCTGCAAACAAACCCACCGCCCAACAGCCCGCACGCCCGCCCGCCCGATCGACCGTCTTGTGGGCCTGGTGCGCGCATGCATTTCGTTTTCATTTCGTTGTTATTGCAATTTTCTCGTGCAATTTTGCAACTTGCAAGAGGCAAGCACAATGCAAAAAGGAATTTTGTGTGCTCAAAAATCGCAACTGAAATTCTGTAAATGAACCGCGACCCGCTTTTCATCATTATTATCTGCCCAAAACGAAACATAAAAAACGTTGCGCTTTTTTCAATCGGCCTTCGGACATATTCGGTGCGTGTAATTCGGTCGTCGTCGCTGCCAACGCTGTCGACGCTGACGCCAACTGAGACTGCGCTGCAGCATCAACTGCGCTCAAAGTTAATTAGACGCGACGAGATTCTCTCGTCCAGATTCGTTTGACCAAAATGACGTAAATAATATAATTCGTGAACAACACGAGCAACAATTGCGACGGTTACAAGCCCCCAAACAAACTCAACCCCAAAATATATATATTTCTGCAACAGATTTTTGTTGTTGTCCTCAGTTTGTTAATCAAATAAAGTGATTAGATCATGAGGAAGGGGCAAAAGTTGAAATAAAATGTGCACAGCAAAACGAGAAAAACAATAAAAATGTGCAATTAGAATTCCAATGACAATTTAAATAAAGACAAAGAGAGTGAGAGAGTGAAAGAGAGAGACTTTCGAAAAAAAGACAGTTTTATGAAAACGCAAAAACTAAAAGCGAATTAACAATTAGCGCACACAATTAATGATTTCGCACTTATAAGAGATACAAAAAGGCAAGAATATTGATAACTTAGGTAATCGACTGTGCAATACTCTGTAGCCAGTGTAAAAATAAATAAAATGAAGAAGTGTGGTCAAAAATAAAACTGTAACTTAAGACGTGTTGAATATAAGAGTTCTGTTTTGATTATTGAGTTAATGATTCTAAAACTGTACCTGTGAGCCAATGGCTTTCAAGCTGTTGAGTTAAGCTTTTAAAACAGTTGTTTCGGTGGTTCCTATTTCCTTACAAAAAAGAAACCAGAGTAAAGTCCACACAAATGTTTCTCCTGCTGTGTATTTTTGTTTGTCGAGCTACTCGTAGATAACGAACATTTTAAAGAGGTGTCGACGCAAACATCGGATGGGTAGTTGGAAGGGAAGTATTGGAAGCAAAGGAATACAAGTTAAAAATACTATCAAAAAGACACATTTGTATGCCGATAAGAGATAACGGAATAAAAGCAAGCGAATTGGCAATGAAAAAACGTACCAAAGAGAATTGCAAAATGAATGAAAACAATATAATGCTAATTGTAATAAATGAGAAAACTAAACAGAAGCAAAGTAAATAACAGTTGTTTATATAACAAGCACATAAACAATGATGTTTGTATGTATGTTTGTAAAGGGTGTTCTATTATTTGAGTGCTATAGTGAATGAGATAATCAACAGCGAACGTTTTCGAGGCACAGTATTGGTATTATTCGTAGTAATTGGAACGTAACCCACAGAAATTACAAAATGTCAAGCATCAGTTTTTATATATATATATTTGATTTAGTTAATGTGGCGTGCAGAGGTTTATAATATTTATAAGCCCACAAAAAGACAATTGACATTAACATATTCGTACCTTAAATGAAAGTCACAGGGCAAACAAATAACAACAACAAACGCAACAACAAACGCAACAACAACAAACAAACAATGTAACGGTGCTGCTGAACTGTGTGGAAATTGTAAATCGTCAAGTGTTAAATACACAACAACAATAACAACAGCAACAACCAACATATAGAGAGTACAAAATTAGTTTTATTGTTTAAATCAACAAAAGCAACAATGCGCCATTTAATCATGACCCCAACATCGCTGTCGATGTCGACGCCAACGCTGTCGTCGCTACATCATCAACGTATGTCGCTGTCGCAGTCACAGTTAACGCTGCAGTCGCAGTCGCAGTCGCCGTCACCGTTGACGCCGCATTCGGCATCACCATCATTTTTTGGCGTACCCAGTTCACCGCAATTTCCAGCCAACTATCAGCGCAGCGAAAAAGTGAGTCGTTGTTTTTATGTTTTTGCCAATCCACCTCCACCTCCACCTCCGACTTTAACCACAAGAGTAATGTGTGTGTGTGGTGAACTCTTGCCAACTGTAAATTATGAATGAAATGACACTCAACTGAGGTCGCATAATCCGAGCGAATTCCCATGCAGAAGTAATTAAACCAGAAGCTATTCCCTTGAGTGGAATAGAAGAGATCGTTTTCTTATGCAGATAACAGTTAAATATTCAGCTGTTGTATGACAATTTATTTGTTTTTCTTTTACTTATATTTTTCTTTTTGCATGACTGTCTCCAATTTTTTGGCAATGAAATTTTAATGTTTATGGAACTTAAGGCCAAAAATATGAAATGTCATACGTGCGCTATTCTCCACAGATAATATTTTTTTATTGACCTTTTTCATTTTGAATACGTCATGCTCTTAATTAGTGTTTTGCGTATTATTAAGTTTTTTATCGGCCAAAGTGTTGTCAAAATATAGATACAGTTATTCTTGATACTTTGCCTGATATTCACTGGTTCTAGTGGGCTTAAATAAAAGCTCACTAGCTTTGGAAAAGTTAACTATTTTGGCAACATCCCGACTTCTAAGCATTGTCTGTATCCGTTTCTACGTAATACAATTTTCCTTCCTTCAATCTTTGACCTTTTAAAAATAGCTCAAAATGCCTTTGTCTAACAAACTAGTTAGCTGAGTTATTATCCCTCCAAGTTCAATTTTTTTTTCCAATTAGATTCGAACTTTTTCAAATGTCAGCGCCTCAATTTGGCTTCGCAATTATCTAATTTGTTGTTACCCTTTTGCGATTGCCCAATGCTCAATAATTAGTCACTCAAACAAGAACAACAACGATTCTAAACAGAAGCATTTGATTTGGAAACTTTTCCGGAGGTTTCCTCAAGTCAAAGTTCAAGGTTCAAGCTTAGATGACAACAGTTAATGCTATTTTCGCATGCAATCTTTTTTTGCTTGGTTCATTAGTGAACCGATTTATGCAAACTGCGAAATTTTCCACTTTCATTTTCATTTTTAAAAATAATTTTTATTTTGTTGCCACCTTTGCCGGCTTTTTTTGATCGGTGAGAGAAAAAGAAATAATCAGTTTTCAGTCGCTTTGCGTTTTTTGGAGCAGAAAATTTTCCTTACCAGACAACATTTTCTACTACTGTATGTATGTATGTGTATGTGTGTGTGTGTGTGTGTGTGTGTGTGTGTGTGTGTGTGTGTAAATATGCAGATACTTACTTACTAGATACACCTTCTCCCCTTACCTTTCTCAGACGGCATCTACATACATAAAACTGTTAATATTTTCTACACGAACGATGGACATAATTGCTATGGCTCAGCTGTAACGCCCACCTCCCCCACGCACAAGCAACCAACAACAACAAAAACAGCAAAAAACAGCAACAACACCCAACAACCGACAATTAATTAGCAGGCGTAATTGTTTTGGCCTATATGTATACTTATAGAGAGGAGGCCTCATCTGCAATGCACATTGCGCATACGCCACGTTTAGCTCTCTTCATGTTGCAAATGCATCGAAAGTAAATTGCAATGGCCAGCTAGCAGCTACCAGCCCCCACAACCCCCAACGACTGGCTCTTACTTGTTAGACAAGCAAAGAAAGAAACTTGAGTTAAGATTTCCTTTTGTTTTGTTCTACTTTTTGCATAGTTGTCGCAATCTCGTCTCTATTTTTTTCTTTGTATTTGCGGCGGCGTTGTCTGTGGCCATGGTTTCTTCTAATGACCGTTCAGCATCTGGTGTGTGTGTGTGTGTGCGATGGGAAAGTGCTATTCATCTATCTAGCTGGTTTCTAGGCCTGTGTGTACGCAAGTCGTTTATGATATTTGTCATTAGTCGCGCGCGACTTTCTAACCGCCTTCGAAACACAAAAGATGCTTGTTCAAACGTTTAGTGCAAGCAAATATGGCTAACACCAATCACTAAACAGTTTTCTTCTTTACCAACAAGCAGCCAGCTGTCGCCAATGAAGAATGCTGATGATAGCTCTTTAGCAAACTTTCAAGAAAAGTCTGAAAGACTTTCAATCGATAACCGATTGCTAAAATATCGAAACAATATGCATTTGATCAATATCAAGTTCTTTAAGAATGATCAATTACTTGTATTTATTGTCTGTTTATATTTAAGAATGATAACTTTCTATACAACAGTTCAATAGATATCAACCCCATACAAAATCCCTGTGTGTGTGTGTGTGTGTGTTCGTGTTTGTGATTTTTTTGTTATCTAGAAGACGTTGTTTGATTAAAGGCTGACATCATGTAATTATTTTCGAAAATGCGCTTTTAATGAGCATTTGGGCAATTTATGCCCGTCTGAGTTGAGGAAGAGGTGGAGCTAATCACGAGTATTGTATCATGTTTCACTATTTAATAACATAGATTGGCTATGCAATTGTTGTTCCTAATACTCTATGATTTCTCAACTCATTTGCTGCCACAAAACAAACAAAACCGATCCGATCGATTCACAATATAAGTCTCTGCAGATCTGAATAGTAACTAAAAACTGGTTATTGATGTTTTACTTTTTCAATTCGCAAAAGTTAAAAGTTGTCGCTTCCCTTCTCTTTCTTAGTTTTTCTCTCGCCACACTTTCCACACTTTCTTTTGGGTGTTGAAAGAATTGTTAATTAAATGATTACTAGAAATGATTTATATACTATGTACAAATTAACTATTACCTTGTGCAGCTGACATTTTTCCGCCACTTATTTGGCTAATTAAAACGGCGAGAAAAAATCCCATTTTGGGCACCTCACGAGTGTTGAATGGTGGGCAGCCACAGTCAGCAACAAAACCAGCAGCAGCAACAACAACAATCACTTCTGCAACTAACTTGCCCACGACCAAATCGACCCCAAACCCAACCACTGCCCCACAAAGTCCATATATCAAAATGTAGCATATGCTCAGAGCATTCAGATACGTACGTATATATAGTATATTATTGTGTATACTGAGATATTTGCTGAACGTTCTACATTTTGCAGCAAATAATAATAAAAAAAATATAAAAAAAAAGAATATTGGCCATTTCATGACTCAGAAACAGCCGTTAGGCATATCCCCAACCCAATTTGACCTCAATTTGCTATGCATTCAATCAAAACTTGGCTATAACCAACTCTGGTCAGTTCTTGTTTAAGATGCAATTTGGTTCAATATTGCTCGATATTTGTGATAAAGTTGCTAAATTTCATATCATTGTATACTTTGTTAATTCCAGTCAATGACTCTAAAACTATTCTTTTTAGTCAGTTACTTAAAAACTGTTTTGTTGCAGTCCGGAAGTTATTAGCACTTCTTCAACATGTTTCGCTTATCTATGAAAGTTCTAAACCACAAATGGAAATGTTAAAAAAATATTTCATATTTTTGGATTTTTATCTAGTGATAAAGTCGAACGAAACACGCTTTGATACGGCAAGGTCAAAGCGACAGGCCTGATATAGTGTGGTGTGTATATTTAATAGTATAATATCCACCTCTTCTCTCTTGTGTTTCCTATGTTTATGTTGATATTATACTGCTTTTTGCATACATCTAATTTGATTTAATACTTTGATTGCGTTAATTACTTTCCTGTTATTAAAGTTCAGGTTTAAGTTGTGGCACAGCTTGTTCATGTTTGTCGGTGTTGCCCAACGCTTTTGTCAGAGTGTTGTCTGGGTTAAAAGCTAAATTGGAAACTATTGCCATAACGTTGCTAGCCGCATGAAAACGTGCGGTTGTTTAATTTAAAGCCTTTAAGGCATGCGACAAGACCAACTCTGTGCTGCGGTGACCCTCCCTATGAATCAGTAAAATATATATATTTGTATGTGATATGACTGTGTGAGAATATATCTTTTAGCACGTGACTTCGTATCTCTGTTTAGTTTTATAGGGTATCTGGTAACTAGACTACAATCACTAGCTAATTTGTGTCTGCCCAGCAATGAAGTCAAAAGTTGCAACGTTTCAGAGGCGCTTTTAGCCATTTGGCTTATGTCTGTGCGACAGCTTTGCCACCCTCTCTCTCTTTTACCCACACACTCTGTGTGTTGTTGGGGGCTGGTGGCACACCCACGCGAAAAGGAAAAGCACACTGAAAGAGAACAGACCCGGAACATAGACCGGTCCATAAGTAGCAGCAATTGGAATTGCATTTCTGTCCAGTTTACTTTTTCTGCGAAAGTCGTCTCTCTCGCCGCTGCTGCTGCTGCTGCTGCTGAACCGTAATAGGAAAATGCTTTTCCTTTACTTTCAACTTTTGCATGTCGCTTTTTTCATTGCTGTATTGCACTCTTACCCAACCATATTTGAATTTTGGCTTGATGCCTTTAGTTTTCTGGTGCCTTTTTATTGAAATTTTATTGGGCTGATCTTGTTGCTAATTTTTGTGCGTCGATGTGGAAAACGCCGCTGCTGTTCGCTTGGTCGACTTGCCGCCTAAAAATTGTTTTCCCTTTTTCGTTTCGTTTCGGTTTTTTTTTTGTTTTTTTTTAATTACTTACTATTTTGCATTTTCCGTTTGCCGCCTCGGGCGCAGTCACCCATGTTGCAAGAGGCTTAAGTTACTCATTTTCTGGATAGTAGTTTCAACAACAACTAAGAGATGAGAAGTGTTGGAGGCCATTAGCATGATTAATGTTTTGGGCCTGGTGTAATACATTAGTGTTGTTGTTGTAGGCATCTTTAAGGTATTAACAAGGCTATTAAGTTAAGTTCGTGCAACATTTAGTGTAGATGTTTCAAGGCTGCGTTGCTTTCCTCGAAAAGGTTGCAAAAAAAGTGAATTAAATAAGATTTGTGATTTAATAAACTTAAGTAATATATATATAGACTTAAGGTTAGTTATTATTATACTTATTTCGAATTTGTATTAACTGTTCAAAATAGTTTTAAAGTAAATCTTTTTTGTTGCCATTACAAAACGAACTTGATTTTGAAATCGTTAAACTGCTAAATACAATTTAATTAAGTGGGACACGTAAGCTTTCTACACTCTCCCACTTGCAACACTTCTATGACACACACACACAAACATCAGATGATCCACAAATTGCGTGACAATTTAAATAGGCAAAGCCGCAAAGCGTTAATTCTAACACATTGTGTATATATGTAGTATATGCACGGTGGGTGACCCCCACTTTCCCTGCCCCTATGATGTTAAAAGAGCGGAAAACCTTTACGCCACAGACCCCATTAAATGTAAACTGTTGCACCACAACACAACTGTTTGTTGTCACTTTTTTCATGGTGTTGGTTGTTTCCCATGTTCTCTCATAGGCACGATTCGACACAACAAAAAGCGACTCTGCCCATAAAACAATGCAAAACAGTTAGAGCAGAGCAAATAACAGTGTGACATACGAAATATACATACGTACGTACATAACTTTATGTAAAGCGTACACAAATCACGTACATACATATGTACATTCAATTATAACCAGCTGGACGGAGAGCAACAAACAAAATGTCAATGAACTGTTGAGCCAAAACTTTTCAAAATTAAAGGGGCCCTGTTAGACAACTGTTAAAAGCTTGACACAAGTCAAATATGCCCTGTTAAACAACTGTTAAAAGCTTGACATAAATCAAATATTTCAATAGAAACAAACAAACTTAGAAACTTAAAAAAAATATTGTTTTTGCACTTTTTAAATGCAATGTTATTCTAGAAAAAGCTTTCGCTTATACCATCATTCCACCATTCAAAACTTATACTGCTCAACTCGCCGGTTCATTTACATAATTTCTATTTTAGCATTAAGCACAAGAAAAGCGTGACCAGTATTTTAATTGTGCCCAAAGCCAAATTGTTCGCTTGTCATGCAAACTGTGTTTATGTATATGATTAAATTTACATATAAACTATATGCTTGTTGAGATTAGTCTTACGCCTTAACTTATTTGCATCTATTATTAGTATTAGTAACACAAGCTGAATTTTAAATAGTTTGCCCATTGAAGAAATGGATTTAAAATAAATGCTATTCTACTTAAATATCATGTAATTGATTTAGTTAGTATTTTATTAAGTTGTTCATATATTTATTTATGTAATCCATGATATTTTGCTTCACATGGTATCTCCTAGTTAAGCCTCTCTTCACTTTTCAGCATAATTACTAGCTAGCAACTGCAGCTCTATGAAATTACCGAAAATAATAGAGAAAATACTTGCACGTTTTTCCCAGCCACTTCTCTTGCACTTGCGAACAGTTTTTTCCCACTTTTAGCTTGCAGCGCAAATCGACTTTTAAGCTTTATGCAATATTCAAGCTGAAAGCGTGGAATTAGCAAAATCACTACTTACATATACATATACATATGTATGTAGATGCAAATGCGGCATGAAAGGAGAGCGGAGTTTTTAGAATTGCCAACATTTGCCAATCTCTAAGCTTTTCAGTTTTCTTTTGCAATAGTCTCTGTTAACTATTAACTGTTAACCGCATGATTAAATTGCAGTTTACACTTCTTTATGTCTGCATTTTGGCTTTGTCTGTAATCAGCTTCGCGTTATATCATTCGCATCACTTTCGAGACAAACAAATTACAAAACGCAATCAACATTTGTTGTTATTTTATTTGACTGAATTTGGCAAGATGAAAGCAAAATGGATGCTAAATTTGGCATCTGTTTGTATTAATAAATTCTAAGCTCGGGCATTTTTTATTTCTTAATTCTGTTTACTTTATGACTTAATGGGTTATTCATACCCACTTTTAAAATGTTTTTTAAAAGGGTATCATGTTCATTCATATTATGAATATGCAACAAAAAGCTATAAACAAAGAAAATGTCATACAAAAACTGAATACAGGGCATAAAATATTCGGTTACTGCCGTTTTTTGATACTTTTCGGATATTTTTGTGTTTTGGTAAAGTTGCAAACATTCAACCCACATGACTAACAAACATTTGATTGATGTTCGGGGCACTCAAAGGTAAATCGTTTCTTTTCGTTTGATTTTCTGTTGTCATAAGGTGTGTGCAGATTATATATATATATATATATTTATATATGTGTGATGTGTGTTCTATATGGCTACTGTATTATACACTCAGACCCGACGCTCAAGAATCATCTACGCTTGCGGCAATAATTTAATTATCTTTAAAAAAATAAAATAAAATAATCAATTTGATATACTTGCTTTTTGTTAACCGCATTGACAGGTTGGCTTCATACATAATATTGCTTGTTATTCAATATGCCTTTGGGCAACATCTGTTAAGAAGGAAAGTTAAATCGTGACACTGTGTTGGAAGCTAAGTGGCGTTAAGATGCGACTAATTTGCCTTTTTTCGAATGCCGCAACGCTCCTGACAAATCGATGTTTATGAACCGATTATACGAAATGACAAAAACAACGCCCACAAATAACTCTGTGCTTTTTTCCACTGATTTCTGTTGCAGTCTGCACTTATTTCGACAGAAAACCTTCAAACCCACGCCTGGCTATTGAAACAGTTTGTAACACAAGGATGTTGACTTAAGATCATATTACTATACAACATTCCATGTCGTTGAAGATAACAAAGTATAGTTTATGCATTTTTGTTCCGGGTTTAACAAATTTATTTGTTTGTTTTTAGTTATGCCATGAATGACTGTGCTGATTTATTAATTAGTACAAATCATGCAAAAAAAAAGAAAAAAAAAAAGGTTTCAGGTTTTTAACAGGCTTTGAATATTACAAATGCATTTTTAATGAGAAACGATTATATGATATGATTGAGTTTTTGATACCTGAGATTCTTACCACTTACGGAGTGATGTCAGCAGATGATGTCAGATATTATTATTATAGCTCCTTAGTTTGCTCTTCGCTGTAGTCTCGCTTTGCATTCGAATCGACGCAGAATGCAATATTCTATATTCTATGGAACTTAGAAATCAATATTGAATCTTGTACTCATTTTTGACAGGCTTTAACTCGTGGTCTTAGATTTAAATTGAAGTAAAACGTTATCTCACATTAAACTAACAGTTTGTGGGCGCAACTGCAAATATTTAATGAGATGACAATCGTCGTGGTTTTGGTGTTGACCATGAGATACAAAAACTCTGACAGCAGCGCCAACACAAGTAATTTCAAAATGGTGTTGAGAAAAATCTGCCATCTAAACTAGTTACAAAATTAATTATGCTGTAATATTGTCGCCCATAAGCTGTCAGTTGGTCAGCTTAAGCTTAAGTCTTACCTGCTTTACTTTATTATTTATAGTCATTACTTTGGTCATTTAATGAGTTTTCGGCTGAGCCTGCATTACAATATAATTATACTCAAGCTGTTTCACTATTGTCTTTAATTAATAAAAAGCAACATTAAAGCACTTAGTTAAATGCCGGAAACAAGCTAAGAGCTCCGACTACTAATCAATTTAATATATTTTAAATACATAACAACAAAGTACTTTAAATTTATCACCACCGGCACAAAATTGTGCCCAAAGTACAAATTAGATCTGTGCAAACTGAAAATCGCTGAACGACTAGCAAATACTCTGTAAGCGATAGTTAACCAAACTTGTAGTTTAATTATAGCATTGAAATGTTGTATAGAAATTGAATTTAAAGCCTAACTTAGCAATAATGTTTGTGATATTTTATTAATATTTTCTGCAGCTTGCCAAAAGTCTATCATACCCTCAACACACACTTAAATCAAGCCATAATTAATGCATTTGAACAGTGGGCAGCGTTGGGGTTGGCCAACTGACACCTGTTATTAGGCACAGCAACTGTTCATGCGAATTGTTTTTTTTTTGCGTCGAATTGTAGCAAATTTCTTAAGTGCGTTCGCGTTGCATGCAACGCGATTGATATTTTTCTTGCAGTGCTTTAACAATATTTATGCGCATTTTTCGCTCAAACTTCAAGCACTCTGTCTGTCTTAATGTCTCTGTTTTGTAGATCGTGGGCGTCCCTCTTAAATAGCGGCTGAGTTTGAAAAAAAAAAAAAAAAACGCATTCCCAAGTGATTGGTTGTTGTTGCCACAACGTCTGGACTGTAATTAGAAAAAAATAAATAAAAATCAACAACAACAGACAACTAACTCCTCTGCAGCATTTGGCAGCACATAAAAAAAAATGTGTTTTTGTAATACAAGAAACACGATGTCAAATAATTAAATCATACAACGTTGTCCATAACCGATTTCCGACCACACAAAAACGTTTTCCCCATTATGTAATCAATATCTCAATGTGGAAGGGGGGAGGTGGAGAGCATTTTTTTTTTTTTGAAGCTCTCGATTGTAATATAATAGCGTTAATTGTGCAAGATATTATCAGAGTTGCATTATAGGCTTAAAAAATGATTAATAAATGAACTGAAAATTGAATACTCAGATATTGATAAAACTGAATTTAAAACCGATTAAGATTGACTTCCCAACGAGCTTAAGACGATGCTTACCTCACCATCTTCGACAGCAGTGCAATTTATTGCATCCATCTGGACAGACTGACAAATGCACATTTAACACCATGGAAATTATTGCGCGATTGATGACTGTCAAACTGTCGTTAGCTCGTTTTGTGTGGGTCTTGAAAGCACAGGTTATTAATTGTGCTGTTTGGTTTGGTGTTAATTAATTGGTTTTTGCTCTTATACGTTGTTCCACATTTGAGCAAATGGAAATAGTTTGTGCTATTTTCTTCTTCTGCCAAATCAAACAAAGTTTCCATTACATTGAGCTGTTAATTTGAAGTTCGTACCATTTGCAAAGTGGCTAAAATAATATTTATTTCTTTATTTACCATACAAATCGGGTCTTAATCGTTTATGCGACACAAATATGCATTTATTAACAATAATTATTACAATTAATTAATTTATATATGTATAACAAATACAAATGGCGTCATAAAACACTTCATCGTTGGACAATTAAGCAATAATACAATTTAATTGTACAACAACAACAGAACTGCAATCCACAATCCACGTAAAATGACTATACATAGTTATAACCAACCCGGCCACATTTTACGGCGCAAATCAAAGGAAAAAGGCGGCCAAGTGGCAACAAAAAACATCAGCAACAACAACAACAAGTTAGCTGCATTCATTTGAATATGCGCCACATGCAGTCGCCAGTCGCAAAGTCTAATCTATCCTATCTATCTATCTATCTGCCTAGCATCTGTCAGTCCCGTCGCTTGTAACTTTCCCCCATAAACTACGACGACGACGACGACGACGACGACGACGACGACGACGACGAACAAAACAGCCACACACCAACAACACCAACAAAAAAATTGACTGCAACATTGAAGATCTATCTCTCTGTCTGTTTAGTAGTATGTGTGCCTTGGTCCCAGTTTTGGCCTCGAGTTGAGCTCTTTTTTTGTTGTTGCATTCAAGTGCGTTCGACTCTTTTCTATTTTGTTGTCTTTCTCTTTATTATTGGGGCACATGGGGGAGCGGGAATGTCAACAATGCATTCTGTTTGTCAATCAGTCGCACTCGTACAGTGTGTGTGTGCGTGTGTGTGTGTGTGTGTCTGCAGATGTTGTTCGTCGTTGTTGATTTTTGCACTTGATTTGTGTATTATGCAAATTGATTTTCTTTTTCTCTGATTTCGTCAACAGATGCACAAAAGAAATTCATAAGTTGGACACCAATTTGATTTGCATTTGTATCAATTTATCAGTGCATTGTGAAATTTAATTATGATTGCAGCAAAAAAAGGTTTGGTGCACTTAAATGAGTTTAAATTGTGCATCTGTGAATTGGCTCTTTGTTTGAAGCCTTTAAAAAAGTCGAGAAATAATCAGCTTCAATATTCGACATAATCTATTTCAATTTGTATTTCAATCAATGAATATGTATTAAGCAATCTTGCGCTGAATTTTATAAATGATTTTCGAAACCTAATCCGTTAACACTGATAAAAACTGTTAGAGATATATCTACGTAATTCTTTATAGATTTTAATTAACAGCTGCAATAAGGAAAGCAGTGCTATGGCTGCTCAGCATCTTAATTTCTGATTATATGATATCATATCTCCCAATACGATTATCTAACCTATGCAGATCTGCCTCAATAAGCTTGCGACTTACTAAATGTAAAGCTGTATTCTATTTTGTTCAAACTCTTTTGCATATATTGCGCAATATATATCTATTAAGCACTCAATTTGCTTTATCTTTGGGTCGTTATGGTGCTGGTTCTGTTCCACTTGCTTTGCCCCAATGCTGATCATCTGGTTGGCTTCCTCTGTTGACTATTTGTTCTTGCTGTTGTTGCTGCTGGTTGCTGCGATTGTTTACGACTTTGGAGCAAACGTGTACGCCTACAATTCAATAGCGATATCGCTTTAACTCATAATTTATTGCATTTTGTGGGCAGTGCAGACAGCGTCAGAAACAGAATCAAAAAACAAATATACAACAAATATGTCAAATACAACTTTACACCACTTAGAATGAGGCCTTAAGCTTGCCTATATCCAACAGATATACAATATCTTGAATGATTTCCATACATATCAATTGATTCTTTAACTCATTTCCATGCGATTATTGTTAGACATTGGGTATTTAATTAATGTGTGTGGGTGGGTGCACCAACAAATGATTAATTGCCACTCGTCTCGGCTTCTCATTGTTGCATTGTTAAATGTGCATTTGTTGTTGAGTTGTCGTGCTTTCTCAATTGTCATTTGTAAATGTTGTAATCGCGTGTTAGAATGCTAAACGTGAGTCGATATAAATAACAACAACGCCTTCCTTCGGTCAAGCGATCAAGTCGCATGTGTCTTTCGCTTTTGACTTCAATCCAATCCGATCCGATACAATCCACGCCCGCCGCAAACTTGTTTGTGTTCAAAATATGCAAATTAAATCGCGCGGAGCTCAGACCGATTGCCAAGATACTCACAAACAGATACAGATACTCATACGCAAAGAGCTTTCAAATGCCGTCGACTCTCGAATGCTCAATCTGTCGAGAAGACTGACTCCCTCTCTCTCTCTCTCTCTCTCGCTCTCGATGACCGCGTTGTTTGCTTGGCATAGTGTAGAAATCTCAACAGTTTCATTTGAGCCGCGCTAAAAACGATACGTATCCAATAGATACGCAACGACGGTTGACAACGACAATTACACAAAAGCAAATAATAAAGCAATCGATTAAGCTATTGCTATCTACATGTTGTGGCAAAAACGCAATAAGTGAATTAACCAAAACGTAAAGCGAACATACAAATAATTCAAGTTGAATATCTTTTGTGATATCACACAATGCCTATGCTCAAGAAAATATTAAATATTGAATATATTAAACGACCTTTGACAGCATCGAATTCTTAACACGGCATTGAAAACGAACCGGATAAAAACCACCGCAACAACAACAACGAAAAAAGGCAGCAAAATCGCAAAGCATGCCTAACAAACGACCTTGAAAAAGTCACAGATTATTGTCGATACTAGTCATCATTTATACAAACAACAATAACAACAACAGTGCAAAATAAACCGAAAAAAGTATTATTAAATGTGTACTATTTATTGAAACGCCCCCTAAAAAACCCGAATTTATAATCTAGACATACAAAAATAAGTAAAAGATTAGGGTCGTTCTTTTCCCCTCTTCCCACTCCTCTGTGTGGTGCGATTAAAATATAATAATTAGGTACAGATCGAAGTACGCCACGAAATTATTGCTGTTATGTACAATTGTGCAACGATAAAATGTTCGCGCCACGAAATTCATCGCCAGTTGCCGTCTATGGCAAAGAGGAAATAGCTGCCTATGAGGTAAAGGTGCAATTCACGATTAAATATACTATATATATTTATATATATTTACTTGAATCAAACTATTCACGGCTGCCAACTGTTGGTGTCTCCCATAGAAATATAGCACAATATGCTCGGCGACATGATTCATTTGGTCAAAACTTTTATCTCTCCCCATTTGTAATGAGTTTTTGTGGTTTTCTCTTGTCAGTCTTAATCCATTGTAGTCTGGCTTTACTGTCTCTCTGTATACAAGCTATGTTTGTGAGTGTTTGTGTTTGCGGCCAGGCTAAGCTTATTCATATAAATATTGTTTGGCCATTTGCTAGATTTGTTGGCTGCCGCAAGTAATTATAGACAATTACCCGATTGCCATGTTCTCTGTACAGTTGTACAGCGGCAGCTTCTAAAGCAAAGAGGAATGCTGAGACAATGACAAAGAATCTGGCGAATGCTAAGTTTGCTCGCAGTGCACAGAGATAGGCAAACAGGCAACAGGTCGCTATGGCTTAAAACTATTTCATGGCAACTCCTCTGCATACCGTTTTCTGTAATTTCAATCTGTTCTCGCTGCCAAAAAGCGAAATACAGCCACATAAACATTTTGCTCACGTTCTTGACAGTGTTTTGTTGCAATGATATGTCTGTTGTTTATATGTATATCTATCTGCCTGAGGTATACACGAGTCTTGTATATACTCGTACATATTGTTACTCGACGGCACGAAATAAAAGCGAGTAAGAGAGCAAATTAGAAATTCGCAAAACGTGCTGACCAGACAGACAAGGCATGAAAACAAATGAAATAAATGATCATAGATCTGTTATTATTATGCAAGTGTAGAATCGAGTTTTATGACTTTAAAGTATTGTTTACTGTAACTGCTTTATAGTTAGTTAGCTATGTAGTAATATCGAAACACATTTTTTGTCCACGGCTCTAGCTTGTAGCTTTAAATATTATAAAAGCATTCGTCTGTAAGACAACAACTCAAAGCAACTTGCCGTATTTGCATAAAACATTTTCGCCGCTTGTCCAAATTTGTAACAAAGTTATTTAGTTACCATAAAAACTGTTTTGATAAATGACGTGCGCTGTCTTCCGGTTGGCGTATTGAGTAAATCTCAAAACAAATGAAATGAAATACGCTTTGCTGTAAAGATAAATACAAAAGTGTATTCTGGACGGTTTTAATGTACTAAGGGTTAAGGTTGTTTAGTGCCAACAGCTACTGGGTATCTATAAGTCTATCACTTATTGTTTACTTCTGTGTATTGCCTATTTTCTAGGCTCGCTCTCGCAATGTTTACAATTTCACGGCATATTATACTCATTACGAATGCAAATATCGAAAGACAGCTTATAGAATCAAACCGGTTCACAAACGACCTTTTGCATTGAGACATATTTGGACGTTGCGTTGGTGTTGTTAAGTTGTTTCTGTTTCTTTTTTTTCGAGTGTATTAAGCACAACACACAACAAAATGACTACTCTTTAAAGCGCAGACGTTAAAGTGAATTCGCGTGTAGTACTACTACCAAATACACAAAATAAACAACGAAGTCAACAACAGCTTCGCACATTCCTATCATATACACATCCTATATAGTATGCATCATACACTTCTCGTGAGATGATCTCAGCTTGTTGTACGCTTTGTATCTGCGACGCAAAAAGCAATTCAGCTGCGGGTGTTTAATGAGTATCTTTTCGCAACACACTTCTTGTTTTTTTTTTCATTTGCCTGCCAGCGATTATTATTGAACCATAGTATTTAATTGGTTGCGATCCAAGTGCTGCTCGCCCACATATCGAACTTACAGATATATCAAGTCCATCACTCCAAAGCTTGAAACGTCTGTCATAAAACACTTGACTCGTTGCTTCCTCTACTTATAACGTATACTATATGCATACCTACGTTCCCTAATTAAGTGCATCGCGGACTTGCCGCTTTAAGCTATTAATGCTGACTTGCGATTGGGCGTAAATCATTACAGTAGTTATTAAACAATAGAAATATAGCTAACACACCCATTGGAATTGTATTCCACAATATCTTAGAGCTAATAAATTCTTCACTTTTAATTTCATGCAAAATAGCCATCTACAAAAAGTAACAAGTTCCTTTAAAATCTGTGTGTGTTTTATTTATTTTCGCCAGTTTTTAAGCCCAACCCAGCGACAGTATGTAACTTGTACGAACACAGATATACAAAGCTACATGTATCTGAAGATATGTATTTACTCGCTCAGTGAACAAACATGATTATTATTTGCGTAAATAATTTGCACTGCACGCTGAATACATTTAACTGGGAATTGATGTTAGCTTATGTAAATGTTTTTTTTTTTGTTAACTTACCTTGACCAATCATTTAGGTGTGATGTATCCAAACTTATGTGGAATTCTTAACTTTTTGTACTTGCAGATTAAACTCAAAAAAGTCTTGGGCCTAACTGTTTGCAGCAATGCAGCGCTAGATGTGTCGCCTGTCAGCGGATTGCTAGCCTATCCGGCAGGGTAAGTTTTTAATCGATTCAACTAACCGGCAGCTAAGAACAAATATAGTTATTAAGTCACACATTATGTATATGCATAAGTTATCAACTTAAAGGTTTCGTCCTTCAACCTTTTGTAGTGAGCTTAGCAAAAAATGACAAGAAATCACAGTTGTAGGTTAAAGGTTAGAGTCAGTCAGTTAATTGTACAACATGCGCTCTAATACAAAATGAAGACAAATGAGGAACAGTTTTAGACATGCACGCTGTGTTAGCTGTCGCTCATTGCCTTTTAGCCAAGCCAAGGGCGCTTGCACATGTAAACTTAACGAGTTTGTCAACCATATATATTGTTGTCATATATGTACTAAATTTTGTGCATTTCTTTTCTCGTTACCCCCAACAGATGCACCGTGGTGCTGTTCAATGCCAAGCGAAATACACAGGCATATCTGGTCAATACCTCCCGCAAAGGATTCACATGCGTGGCCTTCTCACGTTGCGGCCGTTATGTAGCCACCGGCGAATGTGGCATCAATCCTGCCATTAAAGTCTGGGAACTGGAAACGCCCAATGGCAATTTAGAGAATTGCAGCGGTGGCAATGTTGTCGCCGAATTTGTGGATCACAAATATGCCGCCACATGTGTGGTAAGCACACACTAAAGTTAATTACCCGCTACTCCTCCACAATTTAATTGTATTCCATTCATCATTATAACAGGCATTTTCACCCAACGGCAAGTACCTGGTATCGGTGGGCTCACAGCATGACATGATTGTCAATGTGTACGATTGGCGTGCACATCTCAAAATGGCATCGAACAAAATCAGCACCAAGGTGTCTGCCGTTTGTTTCGCTGAGGATGGCAGCTATTTCGTCACTGTGGGCATGCGTCATGTCAAATACTGGTACTTGGAGGGTGCACGAAAGGTGGGTAGCATTTGGCTTTCAGGAAACGTATCATTAAAACTAATTGATATATATTTTAATCATGTTGCAGTACAAAGATCCGGTGCCGCTAATGGGCCGCAGCGCCATTCTGGGTGATCTGCGCGACAATGACTTCTGTGCGGTGGCCTGCGGCAAGGGCATCTGTTCGGAGAGCACGTATGCCATCACACGACAGGGCCATTTGGTGGAGTTCAGTTCGAGACGGCTGCTTGACAAGTGGGTGCAATGCCGCACCAGCAATGCCAGCTGCATTTGTGTCAATGAGCGTTTCATACTTGTTGGCTGTGCGGAGTCCATTATACGCATCTTTAATGCAGCCACACTCGAGTACGTGACGACGCTGCCTCGAACCCATTATCTGGGCGTCGATGTCTCTCAGGGTATTCAGATAAACCACATTATGTCTGTGCCCCAACAAGCCAAGTTTCCCGATTGCATTGCCATGGTATTTGACGAGCAGCGGTCCAAGGTATGTAATCATATACTATTTTCGATGAACTGATTATTGAGCAGTCTTATTTTATTTTGCAGGTGAGCTGCGTCTACAACGATCACTCGTTGTACATTTGGGATTTGCGCGATGTGTCGCGTGTGGGCAAATCACACTCATTCCTGTATCACTCCACATGCATTTGGGGCGTGGAGACTGTGCCATATAACGTAGAGCGTGAGCCGTCGCAAACTTTGCCCGAGGATTGTTTTGTTACATGCTCCTCGGATGATACGATAAGGGTGTGGGGCTTAGAAAGTTGTGCCAACAATGAGATATATCGCAAGAATATCTACTCCAAAGAGCTGCTCAAGATCATCTACAGCGATGATGAGTTGCAGTACATCAAAGATCAGGGCTCATCGCTCGTTGACAAGACAGGCAACTCTAGCTATGATGGTCGCAATGGTGTGCGTTGCATCAAAATTAGTCCCGAACTACAACACTTGGCCAGCGGCGATCGTTGTGGCAACATACGCGTCTACAGCCTAACAAATCTCAAGCTGCTGACCATTATTGAGGCGCATGAGTCGGAGGTGCTGTGTCTGGAGTACTCCAATGAGAAGATTGAACGCAAGCTGCTAGCCAGTGCCAGTCGGGATCGTCTCATTCATGTGTTTGACGTCTCACAGAATTATCTGCTGTTGCAAACCTTGGATGATCACAGCTCATCGATCACGTCCATCAAATTTGTGGGCGCTGGCCTCAGCTTTCAAATGATCAGCTGCGGAGCCGACAAGTCAATTATGTTTAGAAGTTTTCAGGTGAGTGTGCATATTGCTTATCAAAAGGTGCAATCTAATAATCGCAATCATTAACTCGTTGTAGGGCAACATCTTTATGCGCGGCACGAACACCTCGGGAAAGACAACGCTCTACGACATGGAGGTAGACTCAAATGCCAAACACATTATGACCGCCTGTCAAGATCGCAATATACGCGTCTATGGCACACAGAATGCAAAGCAAACGAAAACCTTTAAGGGCTCCCATTCGGACGAGGGCAGTCTGATTAAACTAAGTCTAGATCCAAGTGGTATTTATGTGGCCACCTCCTGCACAGATAAAACGCTTGCCGTCTACGATTACTACTCCAGCGAATGCATGGCAAGAATGTATGGACACAGCGAGCTGGTGACAGGTCTGAAGTTCACCAACGATTGTCGACACCTAATCTCGGCCAGTGGCGATGGCTGCATATTCATTTGGCAGGTGCCGCACGACATGATAGTCACCATGCAGGCACGCATGTCCCAGCAGCGACTGCGATCGGGTATTGCACCGTTGCAGCGACAAATGGCGCCACTTACGCCACCTGATGCAATTGTGGTTGAGTCGCCCACAAGTGAGCTGGAGCATCAGCAGCTTTCGCCCAAGTTCATTGTGGCTGAGGAGCCGCAGCCAAATCGCAATGCCTATCGGCTGTCTGATGTTGGCCAACTGCCACAGTGGGCCATGCGCAAGGCAGCAACTGGAAACTCCGAGAGTGGCGCCTTATCAATACCCACCCCGGTCGTTAGCGGCACGTCGTCTGGTACTCTACAAACGGCCTCGTCCATGGGCAACCTAAGCTCGGCGTCCAATCTACCGTTGGGCATTAAGGCGCCACGCCCACGTGGACGCTGGTCGCAGCGCAGTCAACTGGAAACAGAGGATATGCGCTCGAATTCGGAGAGTCCGTTGGGCACTGTTTCCTCTGTGGGTGGTCATAGTACAACCAATGTGCAAACCTCCGATTATAATAGCGCCTCGTCCAAGGACATCATGTTTAATCAGACATATCTGAGCGAGGACTCTTCCATTGACTCGGGCATGGAGACGCGGCGTGAGCTCATGTTCATTGGCAGCAACAACAATGGCACCATTACCAACGTCTCAGCCACAGCAGCCAGCAATGGTGCCCAGGCCATTATCGGTGTGGGTCAGCAGAGACTGCAGCCCGACAAAAGAAAGGTTGGACTGCGCTTTGACACGCACAGTCACGATCACGATGGCGATGTGGAGGATATATCGGATGGCGAGCGAACCAGCTCGGATCATGGCATGTTCTATAACAATATAATGCCAGGCACACCAACGTAAGCGAACAAATCGACAATATTGTATTATGTAGTAAACTAACTTTCCTTTCTTTTTTTTTTGCAGTGACTTCAAGGTGACGGCCATGAACGAAGAAGAGCTGCGTAAGTCGGTGAGACGGCAAAAGTTTGAGAAGTCCGGCCTACAATTGGTCACCGGTGGCAATGGCAGCTCCCACACGGCAAGCACTGGCACAGGCACTGGAACATCAGACACAGAGGATGAGGGATCCACGCCCAGTGCGGAAAATGCCGAGCGTTCCTTAGCCTCAACGTTGGGTGGCAGCTCTGAGAATCTACCGCAGAGCAGTAATAGTTTTCTGCATGCGGCATTGCCGGAAGGACCTGGCTTGTTGCTGGAGCGAGGCACAAGTAGTATGCACAGTTTATATTTGGCTTCCTTTGGCAATTTGTCTAATGAAAATTATATTATATTCTAGGTCGTCGCAGTATTAGTGCCAAACACAACACTGAAAATGGAAAGGTTGTTTCAACGCCGCCCACAATCACAAAGTCATACACAAGCACCAAGAAAGAGGAGCTGCTTCAAGTCATCAACAAGGTCAAACAGCAGCTGGAAAATGTTAGTAACTAGAAATTGGTCTGGTTATATTCGAAATATTTGTCACCTTTGTTTTAATTTATTTTTGGTTCTATTTGTTTACGTCTTTATTTCGTTTTATTTTATATATGTCTTATTTTTTATTTGGTGTCTGTCTTGTACCACACACAACCAAAAAAAAAAAACAACCGGTGCAAAAAAAAAAAAACTACCCTTCCACAACATTTAGGGTACGCGCAAAAATGACATTAAAACGTTACATGTTATAGCTGAGGTGAGAAATCGAGTTATCTAAAAGTTAATTGTTGATGCCTTTTCACAACTGATACTTAATTGCCTCGTTTCAATTGCTTCTCATTATGCTTGTATAAAAAAGCTAAGGCCAAATAAGTTTGGATTTCATTAAACAAGAACTAAAATCCAATACATTCTGTACTAAAATGTTTTTGTAATATTTAAATTTAATCAAAGTGAGCACTAAAAATGCAATGAATATTAGCAGACAGTTTTGAATAGTTTCTTAAATGTAATATAAAAAACTCCATAACATATGTAAATACGTAATCGAGCCTAGGTCGCCCGCATGGTAATTCCTGTTAATAGTGATAAAGTCTCCCGACTTCTAACAACTTAAGCGCACTCTCTAAAAATACAGAAATACCATAACAAACATAACATATAACAGATACCACAACTGCATATCATTAACAAAAATAAGAAATAAGAAGACTCCATGCCTGCCAATCAGCAAGATAAATAAAACCAGCGCAAACTGGTATGCTGACTCATTTATAAACTAATGCTACTATCACTTGATATTACGTTTATTTTGGCTAACTAGAACACGTTTATTGCTCTGTAATATTCTCAGGTCGGGCACAGACCCCTGCGAGGCAGCCATAGCATATCGGATCTGAGTCTGGCGGGCAATCTGGATGGCTCACGCAATTCGGGGCCAGCACGCTATCAGAAGACAGGTAAGAATACGTTGCTGAGGTCATCAGCCCATTGTAGACCAAATCCTGTATAACTGTAGGCTAATCCGTCAACTTTGCGATATATATTTTATTTGCCTCGTCCACTCTTTCTCTCTCTCTCTTAATAACTTTGTCTCTTTTAACTGATTGCTCTCCTTTGCGCTCACTATGTTGGTAATTGAATGTTGGTAAAAAAAAAAAACAATACATAAATCATCCGCAAAACCTTAATACGTATTTGTAATTTTGCTGTTGATTATTTTGAATAACCCAACCAGTTGATTCCCATGAATCTCCACAGTATATTAGTAGGTCCTCTAACACAACCACATTGCAACAACCTCCACAACAACAACAAGCTCCACAACAACCACAACTCTCTGTTCAGCAATTCTTCAACTGTGCCGCATCCAAATCGAAGCTACAACAGAACTTTCAAACCATGCGTCAAGTACAGCAACACTATCCACCCTATCCACATCATGTGGGCGTGCATCAGATTCACCCGCCTCCGGGTGTACCCTTCGGGCACGGCAATCACTCTTATGTGACCTCCGCCTCGAATGCCTCAAGGCATCAGCACAATTACACGGCGCAAACAGCTCCACGGCTAGGTGCCGCTAAGCGTAATCCTGCTGGCAACAATCGACGTACGCCAAGCATTCTTAAGCACTACAAGTCCTGTCCAGTTTCGCCTGTTCACGAGGAGGTGGAGTGGTCAGTAGAGTCCGAGCGCTCAGTACCCACAGAACCTAAGCGCCATTCAGTTTATGCCGACGATGCACGCACAATTCTGGATATGATTCATGCGGACACCGAGAAGATGATTGATGAGATTACACGCAAGTATGGAGATCTTGATGAACCATCCAGATACGCTCCGTTACCTGCTTCCGCCTCAATGCCGGCCAACTTGCGAGTCTTGGACAGCTCCACTGGAGAGTCCACGCCAACAGCAACACCACCACGTGGTGGACGCACTCAGTATTACGTTTATCGAGAGATCTATCAATGTGAACGAAAAGTCTCTCTGTCGGACATTCTAAAGCCGGATCAGATGATTGCAACGCAACAGCAACGTCTAGATGAGGCACGTTTCCTAGAGACACAACGTCATTCCAGCGCCAGCTTCTTCCTCAGCAGCTCTGGCCAGCTTCCGCACGAGAACAGCCAGGAATCGTTGCTCTCTGACGGCGGCAGCTACTGCAACAGCCTTGAAAGTGTGCTCTCCGACGAGAGTGACTGCAAGAGTGCACCACTCGAACCTCCGCTGCAAGCGATGCAATGCCATGCAGGCATACGTAACTTTATACTACACGGCCCGGTCTCCAAATCGTATGGAAGCAGTCCCAATGCTTATGGTAGCTTTGATTATTATATGCGACAAGAGACGTCTGCCAGAGCGGCAGCTGCCTTTGATAGTTTCGATGTCACCGGCTATAATCTGCAACCACTTAAACCTATTCCTAGCTCTAAGACTTTTCCGCGTCTAGCGTCGATTCAACCACCAGCTGCAGCATCTACAGGAGTGGACAATATACCCACAATGCGATCCAAGAACAGGCAATATAATTCGGGCGTTAATAAAAGTCTCAGCACAGACTTTGCACAGCAGCGTCATCAGCGCAATTCGAATCCCATTTCACAGTCCCATGTCCACACCCATTCCCACTCTCAACCATATAGTCATACTCCAACACAATCCCAACCGCGATCCAATAACCAGCCGATGTTTGTGCGCAAGCAAATGCCCAAGCCTCCAATACCAGCTAAACCCCACAATCTCGTCTCAACTCTGACTTGCAATGTGGAGAAGAAACAAACGTCTTGTGTCGGAAATTCTCGGACTGCCAGTGTTGTGCGTCAATTTGAGCATAATCTGATCAAGTTTGAGCGGGAGAAACAGCGAGCACACCAGCGACCCGTGCCGGCCATGAGAAGCTCTGTAAGCAGTGGAGCCTTAGCCACGCAGAGCTGCCTGAAGAAAGTCTCACGCTTCGATACCAAAGATAAGAGCAACTGGCGTGCGTCAAGTGTGAGGCAAAAAACACGTCCAAAGATTAGTGTTCGCTTCAATACTGTCTCGCAAATCAAGTATACGCCTAGTGCAAAGCGAGAGCAGGCCAATCTTAATGATGTGGATAGCAATAGCAATAGCAACAACGAGATGGATTCGGAAATGGATATGCAGGAATTGGATACACATATTGTGGGTAGTTTGCCAAGTAACTATGGTGGAGAGCGTAGTTTTGAAATGTTCTTTGCCGAGAACGGCAATGCCCCTGAGAATCTAGAGCACATGCAAAGCCTGAAGCTATACACAAAGCCACAACTTCAGGCCGTGGTTGATGAGGTTCAACTTGAGCGAACCAAGCACAAAAAGAACATGGTCAACAATGTGGAGCGTTACTCGGGTAGCGGCAATTCAACTAGCCATCAGTGCCAGAACATTGCCAAGAAGATTGATATCATTGAGAAGCTAATCGGAATGGAGGAGCGCAAAATGGAGCAGATACGTATGGCGACAGAGACACGCTTGCGTCCCTTTGCCTGCAACTCAAAGCAAAAGGGTTACGTCAAGAGTCTGACAATGAACTTTGATATGCTGGCACGGGCCCAGGATGAGGAACTGCAACAAGAGCAATTGCTGCCCTCCACTGATGCGGATCTATGTGCATATGCGAGACACATCCGACGGAATTGCAGTTTACCTGATGTGCTGGAGAGTGCTGACTTTGGCTATCGCAATAATGATAGTAGCAATGATGTGGAACTGGCCAAGGAAGTTGTTGCCGATGATGATGATGATGATGATGATGACACTGGTGATGCATACCACGAACGAAATGAAGATCATGATGAAAGTGAAGATTGTCAGGAATTGAACATTGAGCGCCTAAAAGGTTTGAAAGTTTAAGCCTCGATGTTGTACCACCAATAACTACAGAACAAACAAATCAGCACAATGATTATTTTTACGTTCCACTCATATATATCATTTTGTACTCGGGATATATCCTTGATATACGTGCACACATTGTTATTTTATATTTTTGTATAGAGTTTTTTGGTTGACGTTTTCATAGTTGCAAACCTACACAAAAGAAAACCATTTATGTTGCACCATTTGACTGAAGCATGCTCGACCCAAAACTAATAACCGTCTAATGCCTACTTACAGGTAATAATCCCAAATTGATCAATCCCATACCCATTGAGGAGTCGTCGATTCGGCGCGCCTGCTCCTTGAGTGATCTGCATATGGGCAACTTTGGCAAACGTAAGGGCCACAAATTTCCTTAACCAGTTTCTTTTTGCCTAAGCTAACCATACCTATCTCACTTCTCGATGTCGTCCCGTAAACAGCAAGCAAACCCAATGGCACACCGCAGAAACCCACAGCTCAGCATCGTAGCGGAAGCGTTGCTCGATCCGCCAGCAAACGCAATAGTCTGCAGGGTAAATCGGGACTGGGGGCTTCCAGCAACTCAATGAATGTGCTCAATCAGGTTGTAAGCGACACTCTAATAGATTTAGAGTTTTTAAACTAATGTTCTCCACGTTTTACAGAGTGACTCAGAGCCAGAGGACAGCAATCGATTGCGCAGTGCATCAAATGGTCAGAGTCGTAGCAATGGACCCAGTGGTAGGATTTTTAACGTCCCTGCTACAAATGTTTCCCAATGCATAACTCGTAACTATCTTTTTGCTGCCTTATTTTAGCTGCCAATCGACAGTACAACAACAAGATCAACAACACCAACAGCAATCGACGCAAGGCGCCTACATTCAACAATGGTAAATGATTTAAGTTCTACACCCAAAAACCACAAATATAATTCATACTTGCTTTATTTGTTGACAGGCACAACAATGCAAGACGACTCAAGTTCGGAGGAGACACCAAATATCGTCGCCAATAATAAACCCATTGTGCCACCGAGGCCGCGCAATTTGGGTTTCGATCACAAAAACAAACTGAACAGCAATACTCCCAATAATTCGGTCAAGCAGCGAGTCGGCAGTGTTGAGGAATACGAGGTTGCAGATTGTAAGTGACACACTCCATCGACTGCATCGCACTTGAACTTAAGTTCTCTATTTTTTTGTAACACAGCTGAGGCCCAGGTACACAATGTGATCAATAAGCTTTATACGACCACGCAGGCGGCAATGAAGCTGCACGCAAATCTGAAGAACTCGTTGCTATTACAGGAACTGGAAAAGGCTGTGATTATGTCTCGTGATATGCTTGGAAATATTACTCACAGCCGGTAAAGTTTAAACACACTAGCATTTAACAATACAAGTATTAAATAGTTTCTCAATTACAGTCAAATCGAGAAAACTCTCCCAATCAATAATCATAGTAGCGGAGGAGGTGAAATCAATCGTGAACAGCAATCAGGAACGAGCAATCTTAACAATGGCGACTATCTGATGATGGTTAATAATTGTGCCGATCTTTTAAGCAATTTGCGAGTTAAGCACAAACCCGATGACTATGAGAATACCTCCTAGTGTGTAGAAATAGTATTAGGTTAACTAACAAATGGAAACTAAATGGGTTTAAAACTAACTAATATTTATTAAAATCCAACAAAAACTCAACCATTTAACTGGAATATGGCCGAAAACAGCGACAACATAACACAACTAAATTCAGCACCTACTACTAATTTGTAATTAATATTCATTAATAACTATTGTAAAGACTTATGTAATTCGTTTTAAGTCCAGTCTTTTAGCACTTAAGTATTTGTTTATTTGTATGCGTGCATTTTTGTTCGAGGCCCTTATGTATAGTATGAGTTCAATTCTTAACGTGTTAAGGTCAATATGAGCAATTGAAATATGTTAAGTGTTATTTTAGTTTATGGCGTTTAAAAAACAGAACTGTAAGGGACGCTCAGCTTTTGGCGTGTTCTATTTTTGTTTGTTTGTTTACTTAATCTTTTTTTTCTTTGTTTGATGAATATGTCATGGAATGAATGCGTATTGTGGAAAAACTGGATATTCCAATTAATTAAGATAATTATTAATTATTAATTAATTAATTAATGAGCCAGGCAAACAGAAAATCAAATAATTGCAGATCAATATGACATTGAGTTATTAAGTGCTTATATAGAGACGTGCATTTGAGTAATTGCTGATAGCTTCCAAGGATAATTATATGTTTTTTTCGGATGTAAACACAACTTACAATAATCAATTTCAAAGCACTCTGTTCTGTACATTAATAGTTAATTATTTAATTGTATTTACAACACCTATATCTAAACTTGCAACTAAAACTCGTTTATAAATATAATAGACTTAAACATAAACAATAAAAGAAAACAATAATGTAAAACTAAATACCATTTATGAAACTAACTTATATTAGAACAAACGATAAAAACAATTTATTTATGTCCATTTTTGCTCCTTATTAAAGATTACTAATTTCAATGAAAGTAATACAAAGTGCATAATTTTTAAAAATAACAACACCGCTTTGTATTTTTTATCTCTCGTACTTCTATTAACTTCTTAAATATATTCAAACCCAAGGCAACTTTGTGCTAAATCCGATTTAGCTCCCTAGTTGCTTAGCAGTTTGAGTGGCGTACAAGCTGAGCTCGACCTATGAAATAAATATATATCATTTTGTGTACAAAATGTTTACTTTATATGATGGGTTGTGGCAAAACCAAATAATATCAACTTACGTTATACACAAGCTAAAATCGATTATAAAAATAAAATTAAAAAAATAAAAAATAAATAAATAACTTAAATTTTGACAATGACTTTAAATAGGGCCGTTTTACTTATCCGAGTTTCTTGGATTTGAAGTTTAAATGTTCAAACATTGCCGACTACAATTCTCTTGTTATACCCTTAACCCATTGAAAATGGATAAAAAGGGTATAATGGTTTTGTGCAAAAGTATGTAACAGGGAGAAGAAAGCATCTCCGACCCCATAAAGTATATATATTCTTGATCAGCATCAACAGCCGAGTCGATATAGCCATGTCCGTCTGTCCGTCCGTAAGTATGAACGCGTCGATTTCATAGACTATAAGAGCTAGAGACTCCAGATTTGGTACATAAGCTCGTCTAATCCCTAGGCAGTACAAGTTTGTTTTTTTCGATAACTCTTCCCGTTTCCGAAATACAAATGTAATCGATAACAACAAAATCTTCAATTTGGAAAACTTTTTGATGCAGTTTGAAATATTAGACTAAATAATGACAATCTGTGAAAACTTTATTGAAATCGGCTGAGAAACACTGGAGATATGGAGTATTGAAATTAAGAAAGTATCGTGTACATACACACACTCACACATACTTGCAAGCACTGACTGTGTGCGTAAATTATAGGGTTAAGGGTATAATCTAGTCGGTATTTCTCGACTAGAGCCTTCTTACTTGTTTTTGTTATGATCTAGTCAGTCAACAGTGTATACTTCAATTTATTTTAACAACAACAAATAAATTAAACCAATTAGCCAAATTATTTGTACAATATGAATTTGTGTGGTAAAAGGGCCAGCCATAATATTGGAAATACCACTGACTGGAATAATCAACCAACGCGTCGTCACTTTATAGGTAAAGTGTGCAGCATACTTGCCGTAAGTACATAATAATATATTGTATATATTTTTATAATAATGTTCGCTTTTTAGTTGCAACTGGCAATGACAATGGCAATAGTTGCCGTTGCTCTTTTTGTTGACAGTGTATCTATTTGGTTACTGCAATATAGATATTTATTGTACGTGTTTTCTATAGGAGCTTTAATCATAATGCTCGTACTAGTTTGCTTTGAAAATGTGTCGCGCCGTTATCCCATCAATTACATATTGCTAATTATGTTTACGTTTTGTGAGGCTATGGTGTGTAGCTTTATTACCGTTACAAAAAGCACAGATAAGGTAATATTAATATGCGATTATCTTAATTATTTTTTTCTTATGTTGTGTAAATTTATTAGGTACTTCAAGCACTTGGTGTCACGGTTGCCGTTTGTTTAGGTCTCGCTCTATTCGCTATGTTTGCACCTTGCGATTTTACTGGATGTGGACCTTATCTGTGTGTCTTATCAATTATTTTGTTAATAATGGGCCTGCTTATGATTTTTATAAGATCAAAAATATTGGTTTGGGTCTATACTGTCACGGGCATAGTTGTATTTGCATTGTACCTAGTTTATGATATACAAATGATGATCGGTGGTAAACGAAAAAATCAGTATAGCGAGGAGGATTATATAATTGCTGCGCTAGCCATTTATATCGACGTTGTACAAATGTTTATATATCTTTTAACGCTATTTGGCTTGCTTGAGGACTAAATTTTTGTTAATTCCCAAGGCTTCATAAGCTCAAATATTTATTTTATATTAATATGTCTAATATACATTTAATGCGAATGCCAGCATTAAACCAATATTAATTGTATTGAACCTCTATGTAAAAGCTGGCCATCTCAGTAGGTGGCAAAATCAACACCACACTTAAGACTCAAAACTCCACTTGAGTTCGCTATTCAAAACTGTTGTGTAACTTTGCCCCCAATAGTACGTCGCGTCCTGTTTCCATACATGTCCCTTTTAGCTGGCAAAAGTTCCTTTTGGTTGTTCAATTAAGTTCATTGTTGACCCAAAGCCAAAGCGAGTACATACGTCTATTGATATTACATACGCATTCGGGTTCAATTAACTTGTGTCAACATTGAACCAAGCATTTGAATGTTTGAATCACAAATTTATTTTTAATTTTATTTCGAAACTCTTCGAATTGACTACTGCTTCATTCAATCGACTTAAAAGTAAAACAATCTCAACATCAAAATAAATACATGATTTTCCAAATTTCTTTAAAAGCAGTACCTCCTAAGATACTATATAAGAATAGTCGGATAAGTTGGGCGTGGCTGCATTCAGTTGATCACGAATATATAACGACACAGTTGAGCAAACTTTTTCTAGAGCACTCCAACTTCTTCCATCCTTGGGTGTTCTGGTTTACTCAACTAATATGTTTTAATTAAAATGTTTTTATAGAAAATATGCAAATATACAAATACAAGTACATATACACACATATGTATGTGTATATTTCTGAAGTACAGTTAGTTAGATCTGAATACTGCACATACACTATCGGCGTCTAAGCAAAGCATTCTTACTTGTGTATTTGTGTGCAGCTGGTAAGTATTCTTCGGCTTACGTGCAAGTGTGACTGGGGGTCAGAAAGAGGACGAGGAAGAAGCAACGGCAGAGGTAGAGGCAGTTGTTCCATTTCCCAGACAAGATAGATGTGTACGTGTGTGTGTGTGATGATGTTGATGATGTTCCATTGATGCTTGGCAACACATTGAAATGCATTCAACTTAATGTAACGCGGCTCAATTAGTTCGGTTCAGCAGCTTCCAATGCAGATTTCCAGCGATCCGGGATACCATACAACGCCGTCGCCATTGTCGCCGCATCGTCAGCTTTATGTCAACTTCTTACACGCTTTTTCACACCAGGGCTCAGAAAAGGACACGCCCAGTCATACAAACAGTCAGTCAGTCGCCTTGCTGCCCATTTGTGCTGCCTGACGAGTTATGAATATGTTTTATATATATATTCAGTTATAATATATGTATGGCTTGGCCTGGCTTTTATGTATCTAGCTGTTGCTTTTCTTCAAGTATCTTATTCATGACGGACTGAGAGTAGAAAACTTTCGCGCTGCTGCAGTTTGACAGGTTCATTATTTGTATAATAGTTAGCTTATATAAATAAAAATAAACTTATGTCTTATGTAAATCTCTAATAAGTTAAGTTCTCATTTACGTAACAAACCGATAATAAAGTTCCTTGCAATATATCTTTAAATTTGACAATTTGTGTTGTTGAAAGTTTAAAATCCTTTCGTTTATTTTGATGTATAAGAAATATGACATCAATGTATATATATATATAAACTAAGATGTTAATAGGCATAATGTTCCTTGAAGCATATTAATAAATTCACACCTTTGTCCTCTGCCAATGATTTAATCTGCAACCCCAAGTGCAACAAATGTGATGGATTAAGGGACGCTCGTCACTGAATGAAGACTTTATAACTTTTAACTGAATGAGTAATATGTTTCGAACACTATTCTCCAACCATTTACACTGTCACACCCTCACATTCAGTAGATAGAGGGGATGTAGTGTCATAGGTGAGGGCTTGTAGTTTCACCTTCGACAATTAACGGCACAATTACCAACGATGCCAAACATGTTGTTGACAACAGCAACGTCGAAACAACCACGCCCGTGGCAGCGTTAAGTGTTTTTGCCAGCACATTGTTGTTGGCGCAGCAAATGATACTTTACTTACTTTTCTTTTTCTTGCTTCATGCCCATAATCATGGCGCGGGACGCAAGACCTGCGTTCGGGGTCCCTCCGTCATGCGTCCCTTTTATATCCTATGCTCACTATACTAGTTGAGAAGACGCAACAGTCCTTGTAATTCAAAGGAAAATGCAGCTTTAGCTTTTTAAAAAATTGTAATCACAACATATTGCACAATATAAGTATGTACGATGATGTACTCGTGCACTCTTCGCGTAGATAAAGATACAAAGCTGATAGGTCACACAGCATTTAGCCAAGATGAGAGCGAGAGACAACAATGCTTCTCCTCTCCTCCTTCGTCTTCCTTCTCCTGCGGTCCTGTCCAGCTGTCTGACTCAGATCACTTAAGAATGTAATCATATCCGGAAGAGATTATGCCTGCAATTTACGCTTGAATGCGCCGCAGCATACACTTGAGTGAGGGGTCGCCCCTCACTGTATTGTCCTTGCAAGAGGGGGAGGAGGAGGTTGAGGAGATGGAGGAGGACTCTCATTGCTCTCCTCATTGTTGTAGGTGATAAGCGCAGTCGACACTAACAGCGCTATGCAATTTTTCATCATTCTGCTTTTTCCCGTTCATGTTAAACAATGGAATTGGATTATATATTTTTTTTTTCAAGTGCTTAACCGCCGCTGAATGAGAGGACATGTTGTTGTCTTTCATTGTTTCGTGTTCGAGCTGTTTTGATACAATTTCTGCTCGTTTTTTTGCATTTTATCAAGGCAGGCGTGGCGTAGATTGCGTTCCGATAAAAAATTATTAATATGCAAGGAAAAGCAAAAACAAACTGTAGACATTTGGAGCAAAATTGTTTAGCAATGGCGCCTTTGGAATTGTTTATGCGATGTAAACAATTTGGGGGACATAAACAAGCCTTGGCAGATGATAACAAATTTGAAGTGCGATACATATTGAGATACAATCATTGAATACTGAAATCCATTTATTATTCCATAGCTAAATAACGATAAATGGTTTATTCATCATTCATATAAGCAGTATACTAAAATACAAGAAACCACGATAAATTTAGAGACATTCCATGTTTAAACTGCAAATGAACGCTACAAATATGAATATTTATTCTAGCCTTTCTAACTTTCACGATTAATTATAACCTATACAAAAAATAACTGCATACAGTTCACACACACTTTCACATACAAATTAATTAGCTTAATTAGTGTTAACAACCAGAAGAAGCGTTACAAATCAGTTGGGCAAAAGAAGTGTCAAGGATGTTATGGTTAAGCGAATCGAAAAGTGGAGAATTATCTACGTAAGATCTACACAGTTGGTGTGGTTAAAGGGGCATCCGGAGAGAGCGAGAGTCTTGGTATAGACTTCAATTAGCCAAATAAGGGGGCTTTGTGTCAATGTGATTGCGGATTGTGGATGTATGATGTATAATGGCTAACGGACCTGTGGCGTAAGAGGCCACTCAAATTGTCGTTTGGGCGTGCATAAAAAGCAAACATCAAAAGGAATCAAATCAGCGCCGCGGACAACATGACAGCAAGTGAAGGACCATTGACGTTACAAAGTTGGGGGTTGGCCTTCTCGCTTATCAAGGCTAAAGCCTATGCTGCTAGAATGATGATACAAACCATCGTCGCAACCAACTGGAGTCAAAAGAAATGCCGCGAGGCGGTGTCAAAAGTCATCTGAATTTGTTTTGATTTTTTTTTTTGGCACAAGCCATACGCCATTTGTCATGCGTTTGCTATTCAGTGGGTTGATCTCTCTAAGTTGTCCGGAACTGGAGTGGTTCATTGGAAGAGAGTGATAGAAAGAAAGAATGAGATCCGGGCAATGGGTCTCCCAGTGGGCGGTGTGCTTAGGCATATGCACGCAGGTAGAGAGCATTCGCATCCATATTTGCATTTGCATAAAGTAATATGCCTTTTGATTTCGCTTTTTCGTTCTCATTTGATTTGATTTCGTTTGAATTATTCATATGCCAAAGCAGCAGCAGCAGCACCATCAGCAGCAGTTGCATGTGGAATGATATGTCAACTGAAGAGGTAACACATGCGCATACTTCTGTGTATTCGTACCCTGTTAAATAAGGCAAGTAAAGAGGAAAATTGTCAAACTGTCAAAAATTCATAATACTTATCTGTCAAAATAAAAATAGTCAAGACCATAAATTTACAGCTCTCAAAATATACTCAAAAATACCTTTAGCTTATTACTTATGAACAAAAATTATACAATACTATTATTAAAGAAAACTCAACCATTTTCAAGTGGTTTTAAACTCAATGATTGATTTTATTGCCTTATTCTGTAGCTGTAGTTGTTAGACTTAATAAACTTTGTGCTATCCAAAACTCGATGACAGTTATATAACCACCTAAGACAAAAGTAGAGCAGGTGTGGCTGCCACACTCAGCGTACACACTCTGTTGTATTTTTATGAGCAACCTCAAGAGCTTGAGTCTCAGACGACGTCGCCATTTTCATTTTCTTTCCAACAGATCAAAGTGAAATGCAAACGGTCGGGGCTGGAAGGTGGTGCAGAGAGCACCATTTGAGTGAGCAGCCAGCTCGCCAATAATTAAGTTGCGAATATGCTATGTGGACGACTTTTGTCTCCCGATTTGACAGCTGACAGTTTAGAGCCCATTAAAGCGGCTCTTACGCAAATGCCGCGTTAATTGTTTTCATTAAAATAAAGAGTCGCATTTCATTTGCATTTTAAAATTGGAGACGCCTGCAAAGTAGGCAGATTGAGTAGTTCCTTAAAAAAATGGGGAATGAGATAAAAGGAAGCTGTTTCAATGAAAGAAATCTGCAGAAAAATATTTTAAAGAGTGGCGAAAGATTAAATTTAATAAAAGAATAGCAACACCAATATTATGTTAAAGAATTGATTTATTGCTTAAACATTATCAATAATATCACTTAGGGGCTAAACAATTGTAATGAGTTTGATAAAATTTGATGACATTTTAACCAATCCATTAATCTATACATATACTTAGTTTTATGCCGATATATATGTATAAGTGTACTTGTCAATTCTACAAATCCAACTGACACATTTACAATTCGCAATGCAGATTTAAATTTCCTATATGCGAATCTATTCTACACATTTGGTACTAGCTAGCTGTAATATATATAAACACACCTAATAGATTGATATTATGTGCATCTTATAGGTCTAACATTTAGTCATCAAACAATTAGATACAGTTATTTAAATTATTTACACTTGTATACAAATAAAATTGACATAAATTCGCTCAAAAAATCACACATACTAAGTATATATTTGCGCATAGCCAGGTGCACAGGCATATATAGATCGCTCGAAACGGGAGTGCCCTTACTAACTGAATTGGTACTGATTATATATATATATATATATATATATATATATGTGTATATTGCACAGGTTATTGTTGAAACCATTTGGTGGGTTTGCTGGTTGACAAGTAAGTAAATAATTTCCGGCCGCATCCTAGAAGAGTCCATTCAAAGCACGCACAGCACTACCCACAGTAGTGCAACTGAGCTCCGATGAGGTAGCTTCAAGTTCTTGCGTCAATAAAGTTGTGGTTGCTTTCTGTGCAGTTGAAACAAACTGCAGTCAATCGATCAACAGATCTGCACTACTCAAACTAGTTGCAGACTTTGTCGACAAGGCTTTTGTGACCACACCAGCTGCTGAAGCTGTAGAGGCTGCTGATGCAGCGGTTGCCGTACAGCTAGCCAGGTTTTCCGCATAGTATCTCTGTCAAAATACCTTAGCTATGAACGGCACATTCTCCAGAGCAGCTGCTGTCAAGCGTTGCTGCTGCTGTTGATGTTGATGTTGTTGTTGTTGATGCTGTGGATGTTGTTGATGCTGCTGTTGTGCGGGATGGGTCAGTTGAAGAAACGGAGAGCTACCGGTATAGTCACCATGCAACCCTGCCGGAGGAGCATGCAAGTGTTGCAGATGATGATGAAAGTTTGTGGGTGGCGCTGCTTGCGATGTCTCCTGATAGGGTGTTCGCGTCCAGGAAGGGTTGCTGGCCTCGCCGCTGGACAATGGGGGAGTGGTTACATTAATCGGCGGCGATAGACTGCCAGAGGAGGAGTCCGGCGTTAGTTGACTAGTCTGACTGTAGTTGGAGAGTGGTTCCCGTCGGGTGTAGACCCGTCGGCGTTCGTATGCCGGCGGTAGATCATCATCGAGGCAATCGTTGCCAATCTCGTGCAATTTCCTCATGTGCTTCTTGAGATCAAAGTTGCGGCAGAAACCCTTGGCGCACACCCGGCAAGTGTACGGCTTTTTATCGTTGTGCGTATGCATGTGGAAGGTAAGATTGTAGATCTGATGGAAGGCCTTGTTGCAGATGTTGCACTTGTATGCCTTCTCGCCACTGTGCGTCAGTTTGTGATTCTTGTAGTTGCCCTTCTGGTGGAAACCCTTGCCACAGTACTCACACACAAACGGCTTGTAGCCGGCATGGATGCGAGAGTGTGTGTTGAGCGTTGAGCTGCGATTGAACGCCTTGCCACAGGTCTGACACTTGTGTGGTTTCTCCGAGGTGTGTATGATCTTGTGGCGACACAGGGTGGATGCCTGCCTGAAACCCTTGCCGCACACCTTGCACACAAATGGTCGGGCGCCCGTATGTACTGGCATGTGCCGAGTTAGATTATAGTGTGCATTGAAGACCTTGCCGCACTCCAAGCAAGAGAAGGTCTTCGGCTTGCCGCCATTGGCAGAGCCCGGACTGCTATTGTCCTCCACGGAGCCATGCGGAGACGGGGAGCGCGAGCGTGGAGCCTGTGCATTGGGTGGTGCCAATGTGGGAAGGTTCAACGGTAGGGTCAGTGGCGGTGTGGTAAGATCAGTTTGTGGTGAACGCTTGCGCTTCAGACTAGTATGTTGTGGGACATGTGGCGTACGTATCGGAGACTTCTCTAGAGTTTGTTGTGTTGGTACTGCGGATGGTGGCTGTTGCTGAGATTGGGCGACTGCAGCTGCAGCTGCGGCAGCAGCCAAAGGGTGCCCCAAATTGCGACGCAGCGATTGTGAATGATGTAGCGTGGCATTGAGGGAGGCCGTGAAGCTGCTGATATGTGCAGCACTTGCCAACGTCTGCTGTTGAGCAGTCAGTGCGGCATATTGAGCAGCAGCAGCAGCACACATAAGCTGATTGGGTGCGTAGTAGAGGAGAGGGTATTGCGAGAGTAGCTCTTGGTGTCTGGTGCTAACGAACTGTTGCACAGCCGAAGCTGAGGCTGAAGCCGAAGCGGAGATTGTAGCTGAACTGGAACTGGAGCTGGAGCCTGGCACATATTTCTTGAAAGCCGAATCGTAGTTAATGACAGGCATGGCAGCTGGTTCCTCATCATCATCACCAGTGACCTCAATGGGACTGCAAGATCGCTCTGAATCTGCATACATATCCACATTAGGTTGATCCTCCTCCTGCAATTGCTGTTGCTGTCGCTGCTGCTGTTGCTGTTGGTTGTTTATAGCTGGTGGCCTATTGTCCGGCTCCATGATCTTGGCAATGGAGAATTTCAAGGGACAAGAGCGCTTGGCATCGCTGCTAGATGTATTGGTATGATTACTGTTGGTTTGATTGCTATCACTGGCGGCGGTTTCCATGACTGGACTCTTCGATGGCGGCATCATAGCGACAACTCCCGATGGACTACACGGTTGCATGCCACGCGGACTCTGCAAAAAACAAAACAAGAAAGAACGAAAAAACAAAGGTAAGTCACAGCAGTTCGTTGGTGTGTATGCAAATAAGCAACGGGTTATCAATTAATATACAGCATACGCCTTCTCCAAGCTGACCCACCCAAGTAGAACTAATCGAACGATGGCAATACAAACAAACGCAGCATCGTCGCAGGGGCGTGCCATGACTTAAATTCCCATTCCCATTCCTTCATAAAAACATATATTGGCAAATCTCAACGGGAGGACACACACTCTCTACACTCTACTCGCTTTGTGGCTGCCCAGTCAGCGGGTTGCAATTAAAACAAAACCACACACAGCTCATGTAAAAATTATGTAAAAATACGACTAGAAAATGCGTGTATTTGTGGTTATTATTTTTTTATTCTTAACCCGTGCTTTACTTTCCCCACGCTCGACTAAGCCGGAACAATGGACCCAACCAAGTAATCAGCAGGCACCAGGTCAACTCTTTTAACTTTCAACTCTTGCACAGCATATTGCCAAAAATCATTTCAGTTAAATCAATCCAAACACACGACATGCAATTCCAAAGTCATAAAACATATTTTTTAGCGCGGGTCTTGCTAAATTCTTGTATTATTTGCACCTCTCATCAAATTGTTTACACTTGACTGCAAGTGTAAAGTCTACCATCTCTGACTCGCTCGCCATCTCCGTCTCCATGCTTGCTTCCTCAAGTGTTAATAATGGGCGACATCCGTTTTCGGTTTTGGTTTTATGCGCTTTAGCTCGGGTCTTTAATTTCACCACTGACTGTGGGCTTTAACACATATAACCCACTGTGACTGCCGTTTTTAATTAACTTGATTTGACGCCTCAGTAAGTAGCTCCTCCTTAATGCTGTTGCTGTTGCGGACCTGGGAATAGTTTCCCGGCTGTCTGCCTTATTCCCAAGTGCTTTTAATTCTATTAAGTTGCGCCTTATGAGGGCGTCTCAATTTTAACCCTGATCTGTGCGTTCAATTGGTTCTTGGCACTTGGTTTATTAAAATACACACATATTTGCATGCTTAGTTGGTGTTTACTTTAATCATATAAGTGTTCCATTGGCCACTTGTAAGTTCAAGCTGGAAGTGTCTTCAACAATGCCTACTTTGATAGAACAGACTCTATAGCTGACAGGCAGATATCACAGTTGAGATGTAGAAATAATAGAAATAATAGTTGCATTACGCAGAAGTTTGAAGAAATAAATAAAGAGGATTTTTCTAATCAAGTTATAAACACAAACTGGGAATCTTTTGTAAGCTTGATTATGATTATATTATTAAAATGTTAGTCAGATCAAACCAACAACCTAATAAACTTATGAGCTGTGGAGGTATTATAAAATTTGGAAGGTATACAGCCCAAAACTTTTCTTTATCAGGACTGCATGTGTAACTAGGTCACATGATTTTGGATGCCGTCGCATATAGTTAATTCTTGAATTTGACACCAATAAATATTGTTAAGATACGTACAAAGTAAACCATATTTAGGCGCTGCCCAGATGTATCCAATTTGTTTGCGCTGCTCTGACTTAAACAGTGTTTAACTACTTCACATTCAACTTTGAACACAATGAATATACCGAAGATCGGGTTTTGGTTTTTCGCAGTTGCTCTGCTCACTTGTTCGATTTTTCTTAACTTCAAAAGTTTTTTGTTCACATATATGTTTGTATGTTTGTATTTACGTAAATTTCGAGACACTAACGCAATGAGAGTACAAAGAAAACGATGTCCGCACAGACTGAGCGACCGAAGCGGAATGAAAGCAAACACGACGCAGTGTGGCCTTAAGAATTATGAAAAGGACTGTCGTCGCAGGACTCAGAGTCTGACTGGGCCTGTTAACTGAGCAAACTCGTACTTGAGGGGTGCGGAAAACCACCCCTATAAATACATGCAGTGTGCTGCCATTTGGTTGAAGCGAGACAGCATGAGCAATAGTAGCAGGCAAAAGGACTACGGCAACATCATAATGACGTTCAAATTGGATGGGACAACAACAAAACGTTCGACGTTACTGTTGCTGTTAACGTCGACGCTAACGCTCACTCTGACGCCGGCAGCGACGTCAACCGCCTTATGAATTTCACACACAAAATGTCGAATTGGAATAATATACGAATACTACCACTACCGCTGCTACTACAACAAAAACAACAACAGCAACAACATAGCGAGCAGAGGGCCCGCCCCTAAAATATTTATATACACGATGCGCAGAAGTGCAAGTGAGTGAGAGAGATTCAAGCGAGTGAGATAGCTGGATAGAAGAGGCTGGCTGTCTGCTGAAGGAGAGTGGTCGAGAGTGTTGCCTTAGGTAACGAAACGTATCCGTGACATGGGGTGCTCCTTGTCAAGCGGGTGGCATCCACGCAAAGTGGCAACCGAAAACGAAAAAAAAAAAACACAGAAAAACATAAAAAAGTGCTTGGCCGTATTCTGTTCACACTTGATTTGAGCTCCCCGTACGCCCCCAAGCAGATTCTACGAGCATCCAAAGCAAGATGCGCAGCCAGACACCGAAATGGCAGCGCCTCTGGTCGCCCACTCAAAAGAGTTGACGTTGCCTCTTTGACTTGTCCAAACGAGCCAAAGCCATAGACCCAGCCCAGAGCCCATTCCCATTCCCATTCCCATGCCTGCCGTCGTCGTCTTCATCTTCTTCTCCTCCACCTCCGCCGTCTACAACTCTGATCCTCCAGTGTGCAATGTCTTTGTTATGCATTTCAATTGCCGTTTGGCATTTCGTTTTATCAGTGTCTTTGTTTGCTCATCTCCTTCTCTCCCTCGCCATGTACGCTGGGCGCATAATAGCAATGGCGTCCACCTTTACCTTCTCTCCATGCTAAACGTCTCCACATCTAAAATGTGCTCGCTCACTTTCTACCCGCCTTGGTAAATACAATCTTATATTCATTTTGATGATATCGCACAGCGACAACGTTGAATTTCTTGATTCTGTTGGCTTTTGGAGTCTCCCGTCCACGTTCACGTCGAAAAGGCACCGAAGGAGCGCTGTGCGGCTATTCTCGAATCCTCACTGCTGTCAGAGTCAAGGCTGTAATGCGGCTGCAGTTAGTTGAGCAGCTTGTAGTACAAGCCAAAAGCACAACTCAGCAAGGCCAAGAAGTAGACGTCAGTGTCGGCAGCGCCATTTTGATGCATTATTATCTAATCGTTGGGAGAAATACATTAGCAAATAAACGAAGAAGCTCAATAGTTGACATTTACACTTGAAACATTTTAGCCAAATTGGACTGATGGTCTGATACTGTTCAACAAAGAAGACTTTGAGTCACCATAAAGATAGCTTAATAACAGAGAATCCTGTTTAAATTGTAATCATTTCTGATTGGGAAATTTGTAATATTATGAGATACACTTTCAGTTAGAAGTTTAAACAATCAAGACAATTAAAAATAAGACTTAATTTAATTAAAGCCAAAATATTACACATCAACTTAACTAAAAGAATAACAAATAAACCCAACGAAATGACCATTTTAGGGGTGGAGGTGATGAAACAGACCCAGTTTCCTGCAATACCTTTCTCTCGCTCCCTCCTTCCTGCTCGCTCTCTGTATAAACAAATGGCTTGCCCATCTGCTCTCTATCGCATTTGCACTTTTCATATTTTATTTTTGCACATTTTGCAGGAACTTTCAAGTTTTGCATTTGTGTTTGCAATTTACTCATTGCATCCTTTCCCTATCCTTCCTGCTGCCGACTACGCTCCGCATTCATGCACGGAGTCCAACCGCCCATATGGCTTTTTGTGTGGCTCGGCATGTTTGCACGGCTTTTGTGACCCGGCGCAGACCATTACAGAGGGAGAGTTGAGGTGCACGACCAGAACTCAGGCCGAAACCCTGGAGGAGTCAGCCGGCAATAGGCAGCCATCAGCAGTCAGCTTTCAGTGTTGACAGTTTTGTTGTTGCTTTTTGTGTGAATGTCCAGTTTGTTCGTTGTTGTGAAAAACTGACTCGTCATTTTATAGTGCAGCTTTTATGTGTATGCCATTTTGTTGTATGTTGTTGTGAATGTATTTAGCTAACTAAATGCAAACTGCACATTTCAGCCTAACGATTAACAAATGAAAATGTGTTTCAACAGCATGAACTCTGCTGGGGTTCAAGGTATATTTGTATGAACTTTACTCTTAAACTATAATTTTAAAACGAAAAAATAAAAGATTTTTTCTTTACTAAAACTGTTGTTTATATTTAAAAGCGTACTTCATTTACTAAACATTAAATAGTTAAGACTAATAAAGAGCTACTTTTGATATCCTGATATTAAGCATCTTTTAAATGGTTAACAAAAATCAACACAAAGTAATTAGGCTACTAATATGTACAAAGTATTTTGTATTAGCAGCTACAAAAACAACCGAAGCAGTTTTGTATGCATGAACCTATTCAATGAGAGAATAATTTGTGGGTGTTGTGAGGAATTAACCTCTTAATGAACTAATTTACTAAAGATTAGGACAGCAAACAAAGGCGACCACAGCTAATTACAAGCCAGGCAAAAAACAGGAAAAACAAGAGAGAGAGACAGAGGAAGTAAGAGGAGAAACAGTAGTTGTAGTACGTATGTATATGGAACAATCAACAGGCACGCAAACCTGACTCAAAGCCTCAAAGAGAGAACTGAGACAGAGTCGTCCTAGGTAGCTACAACTGGCTGCTATGATCTGAGATAGGAACGAAACAATTTGCAAGGCGGTTAATCTATTTAAACGCGCCAAATACTCGCGACACAATGGGAAAATCGGAGAGAGAGAGAATCGGTCATAGAAAGAAGACGACGACATGGTCGAGTGCACAGATTTAAGGATAGAGCGGATCAAACGGATCCGAATGGCCGAAATGCCGAAATGCGTCTATTGAAAACAAACGTAAACTCGTCTAATTGCGCTCGTATGAAGGACCACAGGGCAACGGAACCTGCCGCGCATGCTCAAAAGCCGATTGTGAGACCAAAATGAAACACAGCCAGGACTAAGCGAAGAAGAAGAAGAAGCTGCTGGCGAACATCCCTTAATCTGTGTCGGTAATCGTTAAATGCCTACATTGAGCGGGCGAAATCTTTTTGAACTTTTACAAGCGAAAAGAAGGTTAGCAAAATATTATTATAAACCTTCTTGCGGGGCCCGCAATGTTCGTGTGTGCTGTTTACTCTTGAATGAACTCAAAACATTTCAATTTCACAATCGTAATATGCCACACAGTATTCACAATAGACAGCAGACTCCTCTACTCCTCGTCGTTAATATAGCGATTTACAGGATTACATCAATTGTGAAATTGGTCAAACACCGCAATTGTTTCATTTGCAAAACGGATATTAGTTGCCCGGACACAAATACACCCACGCCACTTACGCATACACATGTGTAGTATGTCCACCCATCGAGTCGTCCTGCCCAGCAGCTGTCGAGTTTCCCTCGAGTATAGAGTATAGAACTCCTTTGTGGTCTTGGACCCTATAAGAATTATGCATTGTGTTTCGGTTTGTTGGGTCAGTAGCTCACATGGTAACTAACACACATACATATGCGCGCAAATTTCAGCTTGACATATATCGCAAATGTATCTCATGGATACATTGCCTGCTTTTACTCTCTTATACAATGCCTTGTAATCGCCATGGCTTACTGCAGATTATGCAAGTAACTGGACGACAAGGTTCATTTAAATTTGATGCATTGTTTGGCAACGTTTTGATTTTGTGTGTGTTTTTCATTGGAAATTGTAATTTCTCTAAGTAGAACTGGATTTCAATTGTAAGATTAATTTTTAATGGCTCTGGGCAGGTGTGTTGAGCAGTGGGCAAAGGTGCGAATTATAAATTGTTTTAGTGGTTTAGTCGAGCGGTATGCGATAACGCATTAAGGGCGGAACTGTGAAAAATCTATAGCTTAGCTTTGATTTTAAATAAATGTCAAAGTCCTGGGATGTGTATTCGTTAAAAAGACACCATACTTATTAAATGAATAAAAACAATGAAAATTTAGCTAGTTGATATTTTCAGATTAACCAAAAAATGTCTACATAATTATAAATAATTTTGAAATGAAATTTGAAAGTATTAATAATCTTTTTTCTTCTGTTCTTTCAAGTTCTTAAAAATCATAGCGTGAGCTTGAATCTTTACTACTACCTATTTTGTTATTCAATATGATGTACAGATATAAAGAATAGGGAGAAAATAGACTCAGGCTATTTAAGCTGAATAAAAATATAAAGTGTATAAACTTCTAGTTACTTTCTCGTTTTAAAAAATCACATGGTATACGAAAACATTTGGTTTTGGTCAGGGAAAAAGATTTTCCTACCAGTTCACTAAGTAATCGCATTACAAACTAAATCTTATTGCGTTTGACATTTGCAAAAACTTAAAAAAGACAGTAGCTGGGAAAATAACTCATATTCCGGTCAAACAGAGATAAAACCTTCACACCCAGACATTATAAACACGAAATATGTTTTTAATTGACACTAATAGGCTTAATGCGCATTAGCATAATTTCTGTGAAAATGAAATGTGGGACAAAGCGAAACGCGTGACCAGAAACTTATGGAAATAGCAGTACTATAGAGTTTAAAGCTTCCCCGCACTCAAAAGTCGAAAGCATTTGGCAAATTGAATCACCCAATTTATTGATCTTAGCAAGGTTTAAAGGGTTGTTATACTAGATACCATAATCTGCCTTGTCAACCCTCGGTCATTTCTTTCTTAGCTCAACTTATTTTTTTTATGCAGTGGGTGGGTGGGTGTGTTGCGTTCTTTTTTTTTTGTACTGTGCTGTTTTGTTTGAAAAGTACTTGTTTAATCGGTTTGTTTGTGACATTTCTATTGCTGCCCCTGCCAGCCATGTGACGGTTTGGTTCTTGCCAGGTCTTTGTTTACTTAGTGGTAGGCCTGACACGCGTTCAACGCGCTCAACCCAAACCGACCAAAAAACACATGCACACCCAGCCACCCAGCAGTCAAATACTGAAAGAGTTTTGCTGCTTATTGTCGGTTAGTAGGTGTGTCTGTTTGTGGGTTTTCGTCTGCTCATCACCAACACAATCCTGCTCACTGCCACAGCATACACAAAAAGTTTTGTGCTGTAGTCGTCTGTCCTTTTTGGGTTGGGATGTCCTTCTGGGGTGGTTGGATGAGGGGGCGTTGCTTAAGTGCTGCCAAACAAAAAGAACACATTTACGGGTATATATTCAACGACTTTTTCCCGGGTCTCAAATATGCTGCAGCATCGGGCTGCTGTTGCTGGGAGAGTGTGAATTGTAATTACACTGAAATCAGCTTTTGGCACTTGCTCAGATTCTTCACGCAAGCAAGCTGTGAACTGTGATGTGGGGTTGTCTTTAATGCGGTTGTAGTAGTACTATGTATGTATGTATGTATGGATTTGGCTTTGTTTGCGCTGTGATGTCCTCGAGTCTATGGAAGAGGCGGTGCTCACAAGTAGAATTCGCACACATGCCACGTGATTTATTTCTTCCTAATTGGCTTTCCATGCGTATTTAGGCATTTATTTTACTCCATCTCCTGTCATATTTTCAGTGCATACGTTTTGACAGCCGAACTCTTGATTTGATGTGTTGACTGTCGTGACAGTCTATATAGGGGGCGTCATTCTGGTTCTTTTCTTTCTTTCTCTTCTTTTTTTTTGGTAGGTGTTACCGGAAATTGTGGTTAAGCGAAGGGAAATTAAACGTTTTGACATTGGTTTACCGCTGCGTTGGCAAAACTTATTGATTAACAAAATTGAGTGTGAAGATTTGTGAAAGGGGGCCCCATCTGCTCGAAGTCTCTTAAGAGCAGCAAAGCTATTCACATAAGAAGCTTACGCGGAATTGTCAATTATCCCTGTTTCAATTAACTTTGCTTAAAATATTGATATTAGTATGGATAACTGTAAGAGCCACCCTAAAATGCTGCTGTTTTAAGCCAAAGCAAAGAGGCAAATGTTAAAAATTGTAATAAGTATGTCAATAATTAAATCTTTTCTCACTTAAATATCAAAATCTATCGTCGATCTCCTTTCAAGTAAACCCTTTTTTTCTTTAGACATTTCCATTGGTTCTCATGCTTGAGTTTCACATTTTCCCAAATAATGCTCTTGCTTCGCCTTTTTCATAATTTTCGGTTGGGCTTACGCTGTTGTCTAGTTTATTTTTACTTGCGGCTATACGGCTGATCGTGTACCCTTTCATAATTTAACCAAAATATTTAAAGCAAATATTTTATATGCTGTGCATACATTTAGGCTCAATTAAGCAACTAATCATTGAAAACTACATGTCTAATCCTTTTGTTGTACGCAGACTCAAATCCAATAATTACCCGGCTAACAAACACAATAGCCAACTTAGGAAGTAAGAGCATCATCCTGATCGTCCTGCACCCACGTTTAGGTAGCAGACACCATTGTGTCGGCCAGGTTCAAAGATGTACAAAACACCTTTCTCTTGGCTATTGGAAAATGTGCCGACAGTATTTTGACAGGCGAGGAATAATGCCAAATAAAGATGGGAAATTATTGAACATCATTTCGGCAGATCAAAATATTCCTTGAATGATTCTTTGGTTACGGTTCGACGGACTTTCTTCAATTTGCATTATTTTTGCACATTGTGCAACCGAAATCGATTTAATTTTATAATAAGTTGGCTAATTGCAGTTAATTGTTATGTTTAACCAGCAGCTGTGGTTTTCGCTTGAAGTAATCTACGTAACCACATTTTTGATTATCATTACCTAAGAAAATCAGATAAACCTGGGGATTATTTCTAAAAAGAAAGTACGCACACAGGAGATAAGTATAATCTTAGATTGAAATATTAAAAGTTATAAGCATATCAGAAACACGCCCAACTTTCTAGTTCAATATCCTGTTCACGCCCAGATTGAAGTGGATGTCAAAAAGCCATCTGAATGTGTCATAAACAAAACACGCTAATAATAACTACTTAAACATCATTACGGTCAATGATGTCCTTCCCACACAATGCCCTCATACTAGATACATGACCGGAAATAAGTAAAAGCCAATAAATCACCCACAGAAAAAATACGGCAAATACTAAAAAACCTTGTGAGCGTGTTACAAGCAGAGTATGCACTAGAAAATACCCTGTAAAAAATGTTATGATAATAAGTCAGAAATACAAATAAAATTATTCTAAATATTTTTGCATTTTAAATAAAACAAGCCAGGAAGAAAAATATAACCAAAAACTGTGATATCCTGAGATACCCCACGGTTAATTTGTAAAAGAGGGTAAAGAAAACACACATCGAATGCGAACTCGAGGCGCAAACAAAATGTTCGAGGACTAAACAAGACAAACAACAAACATCAGCTGGACCTTGTCCTACACCCAATCCACATCAGTGGGCGTTCCCCCGCTTGACTCCCCCAACCCGTAACTGTATTGTTTCAGAGTGAGACTCTGAGGCTGAGTCTGTGTCTGAGCCTGAGCCTGCACTGGCTACCGGAAGATGAGCTAATAGAGCGCGTGCCGGGAGCGCCGTTCAATTTGTTGCAATTATAATTGTATTGGCTGTTTTGGGTCTTCAGTCGCGTGTCGCATGTTTATTGGGTAGCTGAATGTCATAATGTTGCGTAATGCGCTTAACCGCAGTGCTTTAAACGGGGGTAGGCTTCAAACTTAGGCCGGGGGCTGAGCACTGAACATGGTAATAAAGTCTTCGGGGCCGCGACACAAAATATCGACACGCGCTTAGGGCTTGGACCGTTTGACTTGTCCTGTTTGCAGGTTGTTAAGGACTCTCAACCCTCTCAAAAGGCGACAGGCATTTGTCACGCGGAAGTGTTAGTGTTGCTGTTGTTGCTTTTTATTACAGGAAGTACATATTTTTCCGCCTAGTATTTTTTTTCTTTATGAGCTGGCCGCCGTCAAACTTATTTTGTTATACATTTATTGAAAGTGTGTGATTTTTTTTTTTTGGAAATGTGCGAGAAATTCGTTGAACACGATAAGTAGATAAATATTTGTAGACTCGAAAGAGGGCCAAAACGCTGGCAAGCGTGACGCCAGCTAATTTGGTCAAATAATAAAAAGGAGTTTACAGATTGAGGGCACAAAGTATGTGTAGGCAATTAGAAAGCAATCAAATAACAAGCGGTAATTTTAAAGAGTCAAAGGAATCATGTGAAACTTGAAATCATTGCAAGAGTGAGTTCTTCCGGTGTCAGATAATTCCTAGAAGTACTTACATTAAATACATAAACAATTTCTTAAATTTATGTGAAATATATACCCATCCATTATTATTTTGATTTCTTCTTAGGTAACTCGCAATTTATAGGCAACGAGATCAACCAATTTATTGACTAAGCAAGCTTAACATCGATAAGCCTACTAACCTACTATCGATAGCATTCGTGCTATCAATCGCACGTACTCACATAAAAAACTCTCATTCGTCAAAAGTCATTCTACATTGCAGTTAGCGTCTCCAACGAAGAAAAAACATAAGCTTAAGCGAATTAAGCACGAGCCAAATTGTAATCTGAAGTTGGCGATGAGGGCGACAAAACGACAACGAAAGTAAAGTACACACAAGAACCGGCAATTAATGAGCAGTTGTTCCGTATTTGAAAAAGCACAAAACAAAGACACACACACACACAGAGAGAGAAGGAGCAAAGGACAACTAGAGCAACTGACAGCACAAAAGAGAACGCTAGAGAGAATACAATGCAGTAAGTTAAACGCCAACAAAAAAAGAACGCAAAGCATATGCATTTAATTTAATATTGAACAGGGCAAACAAATGAAAGCATAAAATTTCGCTTTCAATTACAGCGGGACCCTCGCTGCACGCAGGGGTTGGGGGAGGTTGCTTGCTTTTGCACATTTTGACAGTTTACGTGAATATAATTAACAGGAAGCCAGCACACGCGCCAGACGTAACCGCTGAATCCAAGTCGTTGAGTATCTTTGGCAAGGATCGCGTGTCAACAACCGTAGAAAAATGCGAGAGAAAAAGAAAAAGCGTTTCCGCTGCCGAAAGCGAAATCGAAATTGAAAAGCAAGGCAATGCTCAAAGCGAGACAGCGAAATCAAATGTCAGAGCGAAGGACAAGGTCTAGGTAACGCCCAAAAGACGCAACCGGTTTCTCAACACAATAATCAGCAAATAATAATGATGATCATCGTCATCGTCAAGGATCAAGAGAGGAGTAAACAAGTACAGTGTGTAGAGTAAGCCACCATTTGATTATCCTTGCCCACTTTGGGCAGCTGCGCCTGTGCCAACGAACAATTGTTCATCCGCGCACATTGCTTCCTGTCTTAATGCTCAGCCGGCGTATTGTGTGTCCCGCCACCGGAAGGATCAACAACAACAGCAGCAACAGACGTACCACTAGTAGAACTTGAAGCACGAGGGTACCATCGGAATCTCGTGCCTTTGGAGGCGTAGGCAGAGTGTGTGTGTGTGTCGCATATGTAGCAATTAAAATCTCTGATGATGATAATGATGGAACATGTGCAAATCTCAGCAGCAAATGTCCTTGTTGAACGCGTGCCACAATACAAGTCTAAGACGGGTTTCTTCAGGAGGTGGCGTCGTTTCGGGAATGGGCGTCTTCGTCGGGGCGTTGCGACTGCTGCATAACATTTGCACAAGACTTTGCAGTCACCCTATCTTATTGGAGTGCCAGCTGCATTTATTCAGATTCATATATTTAATAACTGTACAGTTTCAAGGCTGCTTGCAAATATGACCGGCTTTACCAAGGATCTCTCTTTAAAAATTCAATGAAACTTAAGCCCTTAAAAAAGAAAAACCTCGCTAACACCAACTAGTAAAAAGACTCCTTCCACCTTTATTTAACTCTTCCTCCATCCATTTTAAGCCACCTGCCACTGGCAGAAGCCAAATGCACATACTTAGCATTCCGATTAGTCCAGGCTAATTGACAATGCCGACTACTTCAATGCTCAATGAACATAACAATGGGGAAAACTCCCAACCCAAGTGAAAGTCATGGCAACAAGAGCAATAAAATTTAATATCCGTTTCGAGTGTAAGGTTTTGGTTAAAAAAAAACGTTTACATAATCTGCCCGGACACTGTGCAAGAAGCAAGGAGTCCAATATGGTAAAAACGTCGGAAGGAGCAGATAAATCACGTAGCGAAATGTGAGAAAACTCCCCAAAAGGGGACAAAAAAAAAAACAACAACAGGCAATAAGATAAAGCACAGATAAGAACTTTGACTTTTAGTCCGTGGAGAAAGGGGGTTTTCGCATTTCGACGATTACTCTATTAGGCAAGGACTTGCGTTTAGTTGTGTGTGCGTGGTTTTTTTTTGGGTCTGGTGTTCGATTTGATTAATTTGTTAACAAACTAAAAGTAGCAACACTGAAACAACAACAACAAAACGTTGAGTAATGGCAAGCAGTCACGTTACGGAATATTTTCGGTGAACAACCCTGAATAAACTGAAAACTCACCAAGTATCTATCCTGGGCGTGTGTGTGTGTGTGTGAGTGTAAGTTCTATAGTACTTATTAGCCAAAAGCGCATGAAGATCACAGTGGGCGATAAAAGCAACACGGAACCGAGCGTAAAATGCAAATGAAAATGAAAATTTCGAAACGGGCAAATTGAGCACTTGAATGCCCCGACGAATTTTCAGATAGTGCCCGAAGGGTTTCTGCATAAGTTCAAATCCTTTTAAGACCATTACTAACATACTATTCTTGTGTATCGATTGGTTTTTCAAAATATGCTGCAGCTGCAACGCCAACGAAAGTCTACAAGTTCAACATACATATTTATGCTCTGTGGATATGTATTTGTGTAGAGCGCAGCGCAGAATTTCGATTCTATAAATATAGAACTACATACTTGTACGCATATTTAAATAGCTGTTTCGCTGGCAAGCTACAAAATCTTGTGCTCCAAATCTTGTTTGTTAAGAAAACGAAGCGTTGTGAGACATGTTTAAAGACGGCTCTTATATCAATAAGAATGTGATAAAGTAATGTTGTGTGTTAACAAAAATGTGATATTATTCTATTGTTGTAGCAACTTGTTGGGTGCTAAGACGCAACGAGATAATTAGACCCTTTGGCGCAGCGGATAGCGCGTTGGACTTCTAATCCAAAGGTCGCGGGTTCGATCCCCGCAAGGGTTGTACAATATTGTATGTATTTTTTAAATTATTTTCATAAAGCGAGAGGTTGCCAAAGTACTTTTGAAAGGCTAACAAAACTTTATAATTATTTTAGTACTAAGTAAATTACCATCAGCTAGCAATCCATTTCAAAGCATATCTCATTAAATAAAACAAACAAGAAAGTGCATGTTTCAAGTTAAAATTTTTCAATTGAAAACCTCGACAAGCATTATTCGTAACAGATTTTTAAAGTGGAAAGCGCTAAATAAACTATTTGCCTTGCACAAATAACATGAATAAGGAATGTACAAGATACAAAATCTCAGCGCACAATCAACCAACCCCCCCGAGGCTCAACCACAAATAGAGTAGTCGGGTATATATATATATATATATATAGATATGTTCAAATATTCGTGGATTTAGATCAAGCGTAAATTGCAACAGCTGTCAAGTGGCTGTAACGGCGGTTTTTCCATATCTGTTAAGTACACACAGCAACTAACAGCCTATTAAATTGTTTACATGCCCAGCACAAATATTGACAAAAGATGCGCGCTCCATAACGCATATAACACCAACAACAGGGGTTGATTTCTTTACACAGAAACAAAGACAACACACACACACACACACACACATACATATGTATGTTGCATCTGTTTTTGTAATGATACTCAACGATAAAACTAAAGGTAGCAATTTGTTGTCGCTCGTCAAATTATCTGCCTTGCACGCGAAATCGAAAAAAAAAACAACAACAACAAAAGTAACCAACACGCCACACAAATCACAAATCAAATGACGCCGACGCCATTTTGTTTGACTTCAAATGTGCAATTCGGAGCAAGAAAAAGACTAGTTAGTACAACTACTACTATATTGCTCTGTACACCTGCAATTTACAGTTGTAACTTGCTTCTGCAAGTTGTTGTTGTTGCGTTTAAAAATAAATTCCCATTTATTTTACTGTAATTTGCCGACAGGCAGGTCTTGCCCTCGCTATCTGCAACGGTAGATTCTAATTTTTGCATTTCAACTGGTTGTCTGCCAACTGTGTTTATTGGAGTTAGCATGTTGCAATGAAGTCAGCTAACAAAGCATTTGGCATTATACGCTGGGTGTATTTAAAATAAAACACAAAAAAGAGCAGCTAAAAGCTTTGTTCCTTTCGAAGCTAAGAGATATAGTAGAGCGAACTTAAAAATTGGAATGGATTATAATAACATTATAATAAGTTGGAAAACTGGCAAACGAAATGAACTAAAAGTTCTAAAATTTCTATATATGAAAATATGTAGTTCTTAAGATAGCATTTATGTAGCTGAGTATAGAACCACACACAAAGAGTTTCATTATAATTAGAGTTGGATGTATAATTACATAAAAACTACATCAAGTATTCGCCCCGTGGTAGCAGCATGCATCAAAAAAGAGCAGAGCCTGCTGAAAATGAAAGCAGCTGCAAAAGGAGCACACAAAAGGCACACTCATTCAAAGAGCTGGACAGGGAAAGAGCGCAATAGAATCAGAGTAACTGCAATTACGCGTAATAAACAAAAGTTACACGGATCGACAACAACAGCAACAACATGCAGCAAAATAAAATATAAAAAAAAGAGAGGGGCGGACTCTGTACAACAAAAAAACGCATACTTAATTGCGGGTTTTTCAAACGAACTAACCCCGCTGCAAAGACCCGCTACTATTAAGTTGTCATAGTTTGTTGTTCTTGTTGTAGAAGTTCAAAACCTTTTTGCGCACTTGAAACGCCAAAGCGACTGCGTTTTTAAGGGTAGTCGTCGTCATCGTCGGCTCAATGGGATCGCCAACGGAGCACAGTTGTTTCCAAAAAATGGCTACACACGGAGCGATCCCATGTACAACGTGTATAAAATTGCAACAAATCGTCCAGTGCCCTCAGCAGGAGCAGAATCTACATTGTGCCCCGTTGCCACATCAACCCCTTTTGGTGCACCCATAAAAATAAAAAAAAAAACAGAGCAACTATCCATAAAATGGTTGACGTCTCGCATTTTTTATTTTCTCCCGTCTATTACATGAGCATCGAGCAGCCAGCATTAAATGATGGCGCGGAGAGGGAGGCAGAAAGGTTATAACATTGCAGCATAGCATTTAACTGCCAATGTAGCCGAAAGGCAAATCCAAAGAATTTGTAGCTAATAAACTTCCATATGTGCAAGTCTATCAATGCCTTCCCTTATTAGGCATAAATGTCTGTTGCTTCTTTTTTACATGAGGGTGCCTGCCCATCAAATTGTGTGTGTTTGTTAATGGTTGTGTTGGTGTTGTTGGTTGCTGCTGGTTGCTATTTGCCTGGTGGTTGCGATTTCAAATCCAAATTGTTACAATTTATATGACTGTTGCTCAAGTGGTGCTCGCGAGAATTATGATTTTTATGGTTTATTAAATACTGATATATTTTGATAAGCAGTTTTAATTAGAAAGGATTATATCATGCACTGAAAGCAATGCTAATAATAATGTAATTGCTTTTAACATAAGCAAAAGTTAAGTTTCCTTGTTAAAAAATGCTGGGAAAAGATTGAAATATGGAGATCATCTACAAATTTGTCAGATTTACTTTCCTACTGATACTTTCTCCTTTTCGGATCGAGTTATAACCAATTTTGCCTATTTTCATATTAGAACGTATTTGTACTATCTAATGTTAAGTAATATTATCAAACAACATTAATCTGAAGTATCACAGTCAAGTTCTCTATTCACAGACGTTTGGAAAGAGTCACATGTGGCAATAATAAAAATAAATAATAATGAACTGTACCGAAGCGTACTTCAAATGACAATCCAAACCCAAATATTTACATTAACCACACACAACTGTATATCGACGTTACGAAAAAAAAGGAGAGAAACAGAGAAGGAGGGGGGCTCGTTTGCATTGGGATAAGTACTAACGAAACGTAAACCAGAAACTCCTCACCCGCAAATCTTTTGTCAAAATATGAAACTTCAAAACAATTACCTCAGCCAACTGGCAAGCACTTGAGTACATAGTAGTACTATGCACATACCATATAGCATTGGAGTAGCCAGAAGTAGTTGCTCCTGGTCCGGGTCCGGGTCCGGGTCCGGGTCCGGGTCCTGTTCGTGGTCCTGGTCCTGGATACGTTGCCACCGCATGCGCAAACATTGCAAATAAACAATTAAAATGTCACAATGATTGCCGTCGTACCCGTGTCAGGAAATCAAAAAACCACGAAAAATCTGTAAATATGTATATGTTGAACCCCTTAAAAAAGAGAAAAGAGAAGAGGAACACACAGGCTCGGCACAGAAGCATTTTATTTACTTATGTGCCACGACTATAGAGGAAGGTACAATGTGTATTTGAAAAGCGCATTTTAAGCAACCACGTGGCGATGACGCCGAGTTGACGGCGACTAACCGTAAGACATTTTAAGCACTCGAGCGAACCGGGTAAGCAATTTGCGAGGGAGAATGCTTTATAGTAAGGAAGTCCTTGCAAACAACACACTGAAGAATGGCAGCGTCAGCAATCCCAATTAAAAATTGAAAAGCGCGCGAAGAAAAACGACATTTAAATAGCAGAAATGACTCGCAAGTTGTGCGGCTGCCATGCTGAGTGTACAACTTGTGCTCATCCTCCAACATCCTGCGCCCTGCGCCACGCATCCACGCTGTGCGTCTGTGACATTAACAATTGATGGACGACGACGTCTGACAGACGACAATTGCATGGCTCTGAACTCTCTGCACAGATTGTCGCGCTGAGCTCAGCTGTAAGCTTAGACACTTTCCATTTCATTTCACACACACACACACACACATACATCCAGAGGACTCGAGTCTCCACAGGCTTCTTGTCAAGAAGTGCTGTCGACGGAACTTTTTTTTTGGTGCCACAGCCCAAAAGTGGCCTCGGGGGCAAATGAGAAGCATGCAACCATAAATGTGTAAGTGTTTGTGTCATCTTTCGCGATAAGCCATAAACTAAAATGCTTTCTTTTTTATACATATGAAATCCTTCTATGAGATTAAATGTTAGTAGTGGAAGTTAATTGATTAAGCAAACAAATTTCTTAAACAATTGTTGTACTGAGTATCCTGTAGAAGTAAAAATGTTGATCAAAGGCATTTTTGCGTTATTAATTATGATTACAGGTTAAAGAAATTTATTTTCAATCCACCCTACCACAAAATTATCTTAAAAAGCTCATAGTATTGAAGTTATGTTTGAATTTGTTATGTCAACAATCAATTTGAAATTGATTAAACAATAATAATGATAGGTAAACATAAAATTGAACTTACAGCCAGATCTTCAAATATTCTTATGGTATTTGTTTGGTTAATTAAAATCCGTTTTTGATGTCTTTCCGTCTTAAGTTAATATTGAAATTTAATGTCAGAAAGTACTTCAAAGCGTTTTCTGGGTCCTCCTTCAAAATTGGTGGTAGCCTAATCAAGCCAGAAAGTGCTGCAGGTCATGTTGACGACAACTGTGTGGTTGTGTATGGTTGATTTCGTAGTTAGTATTTCTTAAGCAAATCCTCTTTTAAATGCACTCACACAAACACGCATACACAAGCACAGACAGGTGCCCACACCTGAGTGAAAGCTGTCCGTTTAATTTGCACCGGTGAGGAACCCTCGAAGGAACCATTAAAATTGCGACCGCGCGTTCAAGACGTCAATTTCGTAATGTAAATATTTTATTTATGAGTCAAAGGAAGTTAAGGCAAAACTCAAATAGGGCACAAAGATGTGTATGTATGTTTGTATGTACGTTTGTATGCACGTTTTGAATACACGAAGCTTAAGTTTTCGGTAAGGTTCTTCAAGGTTCTTCAACACGTTTACTTATACATTTTTTTTTTCAAGGATTCATTTGTTAATTTGGTTTTCAAGCGAGAAGACAAATTTTGAATTAATTATAGCTTTTAATATTAATCGTTTTTATTTTATATTATTTTAATACGCAAATTTAAATCATCACCTTTACCATTTAGACACCACTGAACAGTAATTTATTTAAATTTTTACCAATTCTTTCTATTTGCGAATAGCGTCTTAATGAAATTTTCAGCCGAACTTGCAAGGTAATCGTTATGTCAATAATTCGCGTACTGTTGCATTCTCGTCTTTTTCTCTCCCACGCATTTGCACACTTATTACATACACATATCCATACACAAATTCGATTTGCCGACGGCATTAAACGTCAAAAGAATGAACTGCGTGGTCATGCTCTCTCACTCTTACGTGACAAGCAACTACCGTTATGACAAAAATGAAACAAACAGGCAAAGCGGTTGCAAAACGTCATTATCATTTATGAACGTCATTACGCTTTGCTTTCTCTCTCTCGCTCACTCACTCACTCTCTTTTGTTAGCACCAATAAGGCAACAGCGCGAGGCTGAGCGAGGCGCAATATGTCTGCTATACATTAAATGTATTCGTGTGTGTGATCGTGTTGGTATCTGTTGTTTCTGTGTGTGAGTGTAGCATTAACGCCATCGCAGCGCATCAGCTATGGATGGGATGTAAGGAGGGAGTCTTTCCTATGTTTATGTGTGAGTGGCAGCTGCTGTATCTGCAGACTGTCCTTTTTCTAAGCAGTGCGTTCGTCCCTACGTCTGTCTACCCACACCCTTGATGAGAGTACATATTTGTACTGCAATTTGGCGGCGCACGCTCCTCTTATGATTTGCCTCTTTTTGCTTTCTCATTTACACAAGTGATTTTTTTTTATTTTGATTTGGGTGTCCCCTGTTACGATAACCTTTCCCGCTGCGCCATTATCGGGAGAAAATGCCCGATGTTTGTATGCTCAGGGCATGTGAAATGTGTATACACAAATGAGAAGTAGATGCATACATGCAAATATAGGTATAAATGTATAAAGGTGTGCACGTACGTACGTATAAATGAATTCGGATCCCAGATTCCAAATCCTGTACCAACTATGTCAAATATGTTAGTACATAGACATACCTACACACTCTATACGTGTGTGTGTGTGTGTGTGTGTGTGTGTGTGTAATGAAGATGCTGTGCATAGCGCAAAAAAAATGAGGCTATGAATTGCCTGTTCAGCCTGGGAGATTTTGTAATCAAATAATTACTATAATTACAATGCAATGAAATGCCTTCATATATATAACAGTGTACCTATGCTTTTTAAATTCCCATGGCAACAAAAGGAGCTGAGTCACATTCTGTTATTTCGACAATACTTTAAAAATGTAATAACAGTCTTGTAGGATTTTAGTTTTATAGATATTTACCAATTATTTTTAAGTGAATATTAAATATATATATAACATAGCAATTCTGCAGATTATTTATTAGGTCGACTTAGTTTATTTAATAAAAATATAATAAACTTAAAATGGTTCAATGTTTCAGTTGTTGAGAATACAATAAGATTTTCTTATGTTTGTAAGATGTTATGTAAGAACTTATGTACATAAGTGTGCACATTTCTATGTAAATACAAACACACAAACATACATATTTATATATACATAAATATAACAACAAAGTGAGCGTGCAAAACGGCAACGGCGACAACAAAATGACATCACGCCAGGTGAGTGCAAGGCGCTGTAAAAGCTCAACGCGTAAATAAATAAAACATCTACTATGCGTTTGTCAACAGCTACTAAAAACAGCAAGCAAGCAGCAAGGCACAACTTCATAATGAGCAATGGCCATGTGGGCGTGTGTTGTTGCAGCCCTTGCCCCTGTAGCAACTCTACCCTGTAGAGGCGGGCAGCGCATGCGTCTCTATCTCTCTACTTGTAAGCAGGCACCCATTTTGCATTTAAACGGTGGGTGTGGTCTTTGCTCACTCACACAATCACACACACTTACACACATTTGGACATACGTACAGACTGAGAAGTCAGCACACATTGAACCGGTCCATAAAACCACTTGATTAGCTCACTTTTTTACATATCTGTGCTCTCACTCTCATCTTCGTGGCGCTATCCCTTTTCCTCCCACATGTTTCGAAATACAATTAGACAGACATTCATCATGCAAAATATATTAAAATTTAACAGCCAAAAAACTCCTCCAGTTGTTCCTTGTTTTCAACTTACCTAGTGGTATAATTCCATTTTGTCTCGTACATCGGCATTTATGATACTAATCCACATAGCGGCTAGTTTTAAGAAAAAATATTATAAAAAATTTAATACTTTTAAACTCTTTAAAATATTTCGTTTTCTAATATTAAAAATCATTTCTTAGCCATTAAAAGTTAAATATTGTTAGTTAATCCTTTAAAAAAGTAGAATTTTTAATTGATTGCAAGAAATATCCTTAAAATGTATGTAAAAATAAAATCTGCTACATACTGTAAAAAATTTACAATTATTTAACTTTGGCTTCGTTTGGCCAAATTATTTCGGCACGTCCCACTTATAAGTGCAACAAATTGAAAAAGCGCACATTTTCAATTATACAAATGTGTGTCCTCGTGTGTGCATTAGTCTCGCACCACTGCGTTGCGTTTGTTTTCCATTGTTATGTGTGTGTCTTGCCTATCTTGTGTGTCAAAAGTCCAAATTACGTAAAAAAGCGGGGTAGCTTTGACCCAATTCAAAACAAAAAATTAAAAATCAACCACAAATCCAAAAACAAGAAACGTTCTTTCTAATTGTTTTTATGGTTTGCATCATATGAAAATTGGTTTGCTGTTATAAACGACTATCCCAACAGTGCGATATGCTTTGTAAATTTGCTTTAAACCAAAATTGAATTCGTACGCGCCATCAAAATAATCGAACTATCGATTTCCTAATACTGGTAGAAGCTGCCACATAGTTAAATTACACACGGTTTCCTTGTCACATTTGTGTAGTATTTTTTTCATAATTTTATTTTATTCATTATTTACTTTGCGTAAGGCCAGTATACTCTAAAATATATCTTGATGATTTAATATTGTTAAACTAATTGTGCACAAATTTTTTTATTGCACGGCAGCTTTGGGAACGTTCGAAATAAGGCTGCCAGATCGATGGAATCAGTTTGATGTGTATGGTGTTGGTGTTTTTTCGTTGCGTGATTGAAATTTTTGGTATTTTTATATTTTTTCATGTTTTTGGTGAGGCAGCACTGCTGGTTAAAGACACGTAAATCAACAATTGGAAAAGTGAAATAAATTTACGAAATAAAGAAATTAAGCATTGGACACGATGGACGCTGGGACATGGTACAAATCGTTGCCCCGCTTTACTCGCTACTGGCTAACAGCGACAGTTGGCCTGAGCCTTTTATGTAGATTCGGCCTGCTACCAATGGAACATATGTACCTCTCCAGGGAGTTGGTATTCACCCGGCTACAGCTGTGGCGCTGCATAACTTCATTGTTTGTGTTTCCGCTGAGCGGAGCTACTGGCTTCCATTTCCTGATCAACTGCTACTTTATAACACAATACAGCGCGCGCTTAGAAAAGGATCAATATGCGAGAAGTCCGTCGGACTACATGTATCTGCTCATCATTACGGCAGTTCTGGCTAACCTCGGTGGCTTTGTCTTCAATGTATACTTCTTGATGGATATGCTCGTCGTCGCAATAACTTACATTTGGTGCCAACTGAACAAAGAAGTTATCGTCAACTTTTGGTTTGGCAGCCGTTTCAAAGCGATGTATTTACCATGGGTGCTGGCAGGTATCGAGCTGATTTTCCACGGTTCCTTAGCCTCACTGGTTGGCATTTTTATTGGACACGTCTACTACTTCCTGAAATTCCAGTACCCGCAGGAGCTAGGCGGTAGCGCTTTCCTAGAAACACCCCAGTTCTTGTAAGTAGTAGCTTTTAACCCTATCAAACAGGATCTCTAACTTTCATTCCCCTTTTGTAGGAAACGCTTTGCCCCCGATGTTTCTGGCGGCATCAGCGGATTTGGTGTGCCACCAGAGAGCAGAGCACCGCCACCACGTCAAGCAGCCAACTCACCCTGGGGACGCGGCATGACCTTGGGTAGCAATTAAATGTTTAATCACTAAGTTTAGTTTATTTACACAACAACCGACAAGGTTATGCCGTTAACTGTACTGAATTTCCAACTGTACTCGATTAATTTTTCAAACTCATTTTCTTTACCTTGAGTGAAGTTTAAAAAAACATGCTGGGCGGCGGGGTGGTAAGGCGTAAAATAATTGATGTTTCAACAAATACACTCGATGAATAAATAAATGTAAATAGGTTTGCGATGTTTTTCATTGTAGGATGAATCATGACCAACTTCAGAATCATTCACTTTGGGTTTCTTTGTAAATTTAAATTGTTTACATATTTTAAGTTTAAAAACCATTCGTTTTGATTGGATTTGTTTTCAATAAAACTTCCTTTTTGAGTTTTTCTAATTTTAAACTTTGTACTTCGCCAGAAACTGGAGATGTAAATCGAATACGTAATTGTCAATTTGTTTACATTATATTTATTCCATTTACAGGTTGTATGTGAAAAGTTTTACAGCTGCACGCATTGTTTAACAATATTTGTATAATTACATTTTGTTTACTTCCTGGTGGTACGCTTCGATTGCGATTCTTATTTCTTGTCTAAAAATTACAACATTGTTTAATGATTAAGATTTACAAAATCGTTGCATAAAATACTTAACAGCTAAACTGCCAATTAGTAGTTGCGAATTTTTTGTATTTTTTTTTCAACTCTTATTATTTTAACTTATTGCAGCTACTACTCTTTACATGGTACATTTACATAAAATTGTTGTGACTTTACGCAATTTTTGAAATTCTTCAACTTTTCTTCTTATATTTACATTGATTGTAATTATAGCGGCCATATTTGGGAAAATAACTAAGTACTATAATCTCATTTAAAACACTTTTTACTTATGACTGACTGGCTTAATTTTCTGTTCTCCATTTTGCAGTAAGGTAATGAACTTAAAACGCTACACTAAATGATATTTACAATGTACACAAATATTAAGGTATTTCGATGGTGGCAGCTTGGAGAAGTCAGTTAAAAACACCATTTTATTGGCTGATACAAGACAAGCTTAACAAGGTCCAAACAATCAATTTTGTTTATGATGTTATATTCAATAGATTTTCATAAACATATACGTACTATTATTATAATGTTGCACTTTTCTTTAATAACGCGGTAAACTTAACTAACTAATTCTAAATAAAACCGGGTGTCTGAATATGAATATTTCGTTTGTGCGTTCCATAACCCATCAGTTAATGAAAAACCAAAAGAGAAAATTCAAAAACTTATCGTAAAATGACAAATATGAATATTAAAACGTTGTTGCCTTTATCGTTGTCGATTCTCCTTTTGTGGCTGTTGTTGTGGCGTCAACAAGCTCCTTTCGATCCTGCGCTTTGGGTGGCATAATGGTGGCCTTGAGCGATGTGGTTGTTGTTATGTTGCCGGTAATTGAGTCCGGCGATATGTTGCTGGTACATTTGATTTCAATAGGCTGTTCTAGTTCCATGTCCATGTACTCAATGGCACTGTCGACTCCATCGTGCAGTTCAATGACTAAAATATACGAATTTGAAAATCAATAACTTTCAGAATAGTTACTTTTGAACGGTACTTACTGCGTTGTTTGAGTTGCGTGCTTGTTTCTTTCATCTCATCTACGATATGCTCCAAACTAATATTATCCTGCGGCTGTTTGTCGTTAGAATCATTACATATGGTTTTTGTGGGCGATGTTGTGGTGACAGCAGTTCCTTTGGATGCCTGATCCAGCTCCATTTCCCAATCAGTTGCGTTAAGCACCATCATCGGCGCTGCTTTAACTGCGGCCTTTGGTTGTGTTGTCCCATTGTCTGCCACAATAATAGGCATGTTGATAATATCAATGGGGGTATCCTCTGTTATAAGCTGATGTGCCTTCGTTTTTCCCAAGGCGGACGTCGTTGTAACCTGTGGTGTCTGGGCATTACTCGCTACGTTGGCAGAAGAAGATGATGGTCCTATGACAAGGACATTGGGTTTGGCTGCCAGCAGCTCAGCGCCGGACTTGGGCTTACTGGGAGCCAGCGTCACTGCTCGCATACTGCTCGTGGGTAAAAATACCAAATTATTCTTGCCAACACCCGTTGAACTCAGGGTCAGAGTGGTGGGTTTGACCTTGGTGCCTTGGCTACTGGCAATGTTTGAGCTGGACACGACGCTGACGCTGCTTGTACAAGCGCCGGAACTCGAGATCATTTGAGTGGGCGTCAGCAATTGCATTTTCTGTATCGTTATTCGCTGCTGTGGCGATTGTGGTGAAGTGGGTGTGGCACTGCCTGTAGGCGACAGAGCTGCACTGCTCACAGAAACACCACTGCTGGCAGTCATACTACCAGCTGGAACGAGATTCGCCGCACTGATTTTATGTATAATGCCTGTATAGCTTGGCTGTAGCTTGGCGGGCTGAAGGAACACTTTGCCATTGGGACAGATTTTAAAATTGCGCAGTGCACTGCTGGGCACATGCTTTATTGCGCTGCCGCTGGTCAATTTAATGTTGCTCAGTATCTGTGGCGCTGACAGTGAACAACTGCTCCCTCCTCCTGCCGACAACGTAGTTGTTGTTGTTGCTGACGCAGACGCTTTACGAAATATTGGCGACACAGGCGTTACCGGGCTGCTGAGTGGTGTAATCAGCGTATTGTTTAAGCTACTGGCCGGTATATTCTTAATAATATTCACAGCGGAGGCGCTGCTCAACGGCGTTCCAACACTCTGTCCCTGGGCGGGCACACGATCATCCACAATGTACTTTTGTACGGCTGCCGTTGCTGGTGCCTTGCTGCTTGCGACATTGCTTATGGATGGCGCTGGGATTGGGATTGGAACCGGCTGCTGCTGCTGGTGTTGATCTATGGGCAAAAGACGTACAGCCGTGTTGGACATGGAAGGCAGTTGCTGTTTGTCAAGTAGATTGATTTTCTTGGGCGTCAGCTTGGTACCAGTTGGCAGTAAAGTGGTGCTTGCTGGTGTCGCTCGCAGTTTCGGTGGCGCTGCAATCTGCTGCACACTTATTATTTGTGGGGCCAGTGGCAGATTGGCCGTCGAGATGTTAGCAGGTGTAGTAGTTGTAGTTGTAGGCTGAGTACCTACGACAATCGACTGTCGGTCCTCAACAATGTACTTTTTAACCGGCGTGCTCAATTGTTGCTGCAGCACGGGCACTGGCTGCGGTGTCGGGGATAACTTGTCCTTGAAAAGAATGGGTGAGTTTATGAACGCACGCGTCGATGTTGGCGAAAGCACCTCTGGTGGTCCATAGACAACACGTGCAGAAGGTACCGGTTTCAGTTTGGTGGCAGCCACAGATTTAAGTGCTTCGTCAAGTATGTATTCTACGTGAGGCTGCACCAGGTGATTAGCATTTGGATGCGCAGGTGGCTCATCTGGTGCTGGCGGCTGTGGTGCTAACGGCAATAATACTTTATGTTGCTGATGCTGTAGCTGTTGTTCTTGCTGCTGCTGTTGTTGTTGCTGTTGTTTTTGTTGCATCTGCTGTTGGAGCTGTTTCTGTGCTCGCCGCCTTCCACTCTTTGCAGGTTTCGTGTTGACCCCCCCGATACTTGCAACACCGCTGTTGGAACCAATCCTGTTGCTAGCGCCTTTTTTGTTTGCCATCCTTTGCTTGTGTTTCTGCTGCTGCTGGTAGAAATAACGTTGCTGCAGCGTACGGGCGCTAGGGCGCTGTTCCAGCGGCGCCATGTGGCCATCTTCATCCTTGCCACTGCCTAACTGTGAGGAAGACAAATGCTGAGTGTGTCCGTGCTGCTTATCAAGCTGTGTACTACGCCGTTTGTTCGGCTTTGAATCGCCCGCCTCGTTTTCTTTTCGCTTTAGGGTCGCCTTCTTTATTTCGCTGGGCAAATCTGGTACTTTGAACTGTTAACGTTTAAAATATAATAAAAAGAAGTCAAGCACTTGCTTAATATCATTCTAATAACAACCTTTTTTTAAATTTATTTCGGCAAAGATTTTTAACATTTTTATTGATATCGATAGCTGGATCATTGCTTATCGGACTGTAGTTGATATATTTAACAGCATGCTGATGCTGTTAACTGCTGTTGCCTGTTAGCTGGCGATGCGAACTTCAATCAAATTTAATTAACTTCACATTCAACTAAACAACATTTAGGAACACCATTTTTCAACAAAATAACTGCAACACTATGCACAACATGGCAAAAAGGACATTATCGATAAAACAGCTCACAAAATTGGCTCTGCTAAGAAGCTGCAATTCCAATTAGATTATTTCACTCCCAATTTGTATGCATGCAAACACAAATAAAGTTTATACTGTATTTGTGTTGTAAGATCTATGGAACACTTATCAAACTAACTAACTCCATCTGCTCTTGCGCCAATGATTGGTTCCATTAGCCTGTAAGTTGAGTATGCGACCCAGGCGCAGACTGTACTTTCACTACTGCCCATACATTTGCACACACATGTATGTACAGATGTAGATACATATGCATAGAGCATGATGGCCAGGTCAAATCAAATTGTATTATATAATGCAAGCGCACTTACCGGCTCATCCATGACCACATGCGGCTCCTGGCGTTTGTGCAAGCCATGCCTTAGATTCGAATAGGTTGCCTGGTCCAGAAGAGCATCGCTATAATTAGCGCCAGTGTCATATGGTGCAGCCAGCTTAGCATTTTCCGTATACGCTTTGACAGCTAGATCATTAGCTACAATGGCTAGCGCTGTTTGTGGATTAATTCGTGGCAGCATGGGATACGGGCGGCGACCTTCACGTGACCACTCCTGCCATGTGTTCGGTCCGCAAACACTATAAATTTGGAATACAGATTTACACATACATTTACACTGGTATATAAATCCCAATTCAATGAAATCCCTTACTTTTCGGCAATTGTGCACAGTTGTTCATCATTCGTAGCTCGTCGCACCTCTGCACGATGCCGCTCCTGCGTTATGTGAAACATTTGGCGCAACTCTTCGAGCAATTTGGCTTTATGATCGCTGAGGGAGCCTTGGGCGCGAAAAACGCTTACGAGATGCGAATACGATTCGAGCTCTGCGCGAACAATACAAATAAATAGACAACAGTTAGCATTAGGTCAAGATGCACAACAGCTCTGTGGCTACAGCTGTATACAAAAGGGAGAGCTCCTGGCACTAGCTGGAGCAGCATTTCACCTACCAAGTCGACGCAGCATACCCCGACACTCGTCGCGGGACATTTCCAGCGTTTGCGGCCACATGCTGCGTTTGTTTTGAACGCACTTCCTTCGTTGCGCTCCAATCCGTTTAGTTGCAAATTAATTGAGCTTGTTTTCTTAGTGGTTTTTGCGAATCTTGTAACTAAAACAAACCAAAACTCAGCGTTTGCTGGTGCTGCTGCTGCTTGCTCTCAGTGCTGCAAAATCATCGATTACACCATCGATATTATGCATGGCTGCGATATTATCGATAAGGCAGATGAATAAATCTTTTCCGAAAGTTACCTTTTGTGCGATCTTTCTTTGTTTTTATTGACTGCCACGACGTTTAAATTTAGTTTTAAAATATTTATTCATAATTTTAGTTGACCTTTTAAATTCATCCAACTTTCATTTAAGATCTTTTAAATGAAACTCATATCAAATTTGTTTTTATATTTTTTGATTTTATTTTTTTCACTATTTTAAACACCGTTTACTTTGTAATTGAATGATTGAGCCATTGATAGGGAAAATGAGTACATATATATGCCTGACGTGGAAATCGGTTAGTTTGCTGTATGTACATATATGTGTTGGACTTATTAAAATTAAATTATTGTGTCCTAAGTTCATTTTTCCAATCTTCACTAAAGGTCAGAAGTTTGTAAAGAATTGAGAACATCTTTGGCCTACATAATACAAATTTTATTTTATTGCAAATTTTGGATTTAATTTTTGTGTTACTTACCGATTTAAACCAAAATGATGGCATATAAAAACTTATCCGATCAGAGATTCCCATTTCTGAGGAAGGTGATATTCCATGTAGATGCAAATGCTTTTGCGAAATAAACGGAGGAATGTGATAACCAATTACTGCATTTGATAAATCTGCATCTTTTGATTTAAGGAACTGGATCATCCCATTTTGCATGCGATCAACTGCAAATTGATTTTAGGTTTGAATGTATTATAAATTAAATATGCAATTTAACTTACCTAATCCCACATGAGAATTATTTAAGACCTTAATGCTATCGAAGTGTTGTTTGGGAATTGCCAAATAATGGTGTTTGGCCGCTGGTCTTATATCCTTAAATATTACGAACTCATCGGTTTCAAATTCTAGTTGCGGTGGTGACCTCCTGCCGTTGGCAATGTTGCAAAATAAACATTCGGATATCGACAAGGGTTTAAGATCATTACCAGCTTCAGTCGAATATTTTATAATTAAAATCAACAGTAAACATAATAATGGACACAAAAAGAGATACCTCTTTCTCAAATACTTTTTAGTGCTCGAGTCAGATTTGTTAGACATTTCTTTTCACAAATAACAAAAACAAATAGCGAATCTAGAGGTGATCACTACAATATCGATATTCTTATCGCTTGAAATATCAAAAAGCAATTAAATAAAAATTAAATGACAAAAAAAATTGACATTACAATCAATGGGTAGATATTCTCATTTTCAAATATAAGTGAAAGTTAAGCTCTGAAACGGCTATTCCAATTTGTCATTTAAATTGATACATCAATTTTACCCATTGTTTTGAATAGCAGTATTTATTAACAGAATTGATTTGAGGATTTATTTGAGTATCGATATATCGATATTATGAGTTAGATATTTCAGTGTTTGGCCACTGACTATGGCCAAGCACTATAAATTCTAAAGTGTATTCCAATGCAAACTCAATGGTTAAAGCGCAATCAAAATGTTCTTCCGATCAGCTAAAAACAAATTTGAGACCGTGGATGTAGTGCGCAGAGTAAAACGTCTAGTCGAAGGGACCGTAACGTCCTACCGGCGATTGTTTCTGCTTTTGTTATGCGTGTGCATAGTGTTTTATATGATACCGCCAATCTTTCGTTATTTATTTTTAAGTCCAACAGAACAGAAAGGTAACGTTTTCGCTTATTACAAGGATTTGCTTTTCATTAATAACATTTCTTTTTAGATCCGCATAGCATGTGTATGGATGACCGCCTAACGCCCTACATATTGCAAAACTATGAGTATGATGCAAACATACGTCACGTGTCGCCTCTGCTGCCGGGTGAGCGCGATTACACACCCTATGTGGGCAATGGTTACATTGGTCTGGAGGTGGCCGCCGACGCAGCATTAAACATTAAGCATGGACGTGCAATGCAACTACTTATACGTTTTCATCCAGTGCTTTCGGTTTCACAAACTGGAATGCCGACTTGTGAGAAGGAAGCAACCGTTGTCGAGTATTTAACAGGAATGGTGCATCGTTTTCAATGCTTTGCCGGATACTTTGTGTCCTACACAATGTACGCACATCGCACACAGCCCAATGTGCTCATGCAAGATGTGCAAATCACAAACACGCGAAATATGGTCGAGAGTATTGAACTCATATTGCCACGCAATCGTTTGCCTAAGTTCACAACACGCAGTGTTCCTCTCAAGTAAGTTCACAATTCCCCAACTTTATTTTACAAATCTTACAAAGTTTAATTACAGCAATGCGGCGCAAATAGGAATGTTTACTTATAATGAACTAGAAGTAACTACAGGAACTATTCAGCCCTCGTTGGATGATCCCAGTAAATTAATTGTAATTAGTATTGTTAAGCCACAACTAGATTCGAAACTACAGCTGCGCAAACGCGGCACAGTGCGCATCATTTATCCACTCATCATTGAGTATTCAAAGCCGGTGGCAGAGGCTCAATTAAAATCTACCACAGATAGCATTGAGCAGCACTCAATTCAGGCCATGACAAAGCTGTTACAAAAACTCAGTGCCAAAGCATCCGGATCTGGTTCGCAATATAGCATCAATACATACAGGCAGGAGCACATTAATGTATGGACTGATCTTTGGGCGACAGGATTTACGATAAGCACATCTAAGGCAGACAACAGCTTAAATGGTGATCGCATTAATGCCACCATGTATGCGGTGCTTTCACAAGTGCGCAGTTTTGAGTTCGAAGAAGTTGGCGCTCTGGTTGGCTCAGGAACGGCAGGCTTGCGCGAAGACATTGCAAAGGCATTGGCATACCCGGAGGGTTGCTACGATTCATATCATACGCTACAGGCGGAGAATCTATGGCGTGACATGTCGACTCTGACTCATCTCAATTCACTCGTATCCTCGTGGATGCTTACGCTGGAGAAGCAAGGCTGCCACAATCTAATACGAGCCGGTGCATCGGGTGTCATACAAGCGATGACACTTAGCTTTGGTAGTTTTCGTTTTAGCAATCAGCATCTGGAATGCAATATGCATCCAAAATTTCTGCATCGAGACTTTCACTTCAGGCGTCTCAACTATGGCAACAAGACACATGTGAATGTCACAATCATTGTGAAAGAAGATAACAAGGCTGTCATTAATGTGGCCCTAGATCGTTCTGATCGTAGTTACTATGCGTGCGATGGTGGCTGTCTAGACGAACCTATTCTTTTGACGTAATTATTGAAAACAGAATAATTCCGTTTACTATACTAATATTATATATATATTTTTGTCTTCTAGTCAAAGCCGTCGAGACTTCCCTGTCAAATTGACTGAACCATTAACTGCAATATTATATATAACTGAGGATAAGCAACACATGGAAGAAATTCATCATGCATTACACGTTAAGGAAGTAGTCGAGGGTAAGCTGCTATCTTTGATTGTTAGCTTCATGTTTTCTTAATATTGTATTGTAACTTGCAGCTCCGGCGCACGAGCAGCATCTTATTGCGCTGCACAAGCACGGCCATCAACTTGGAGGCCTGCCTGCACTTTTCTGGGTCTCAGTGTGTGCAATAATTATAGTATTCCATATCTTCCTGTGTAAGCTTATTATCAAGGAGTACTGTGAGCCAAGCGATAAGTTAAGATATCGTTATAACAAACCGTGATTCTAGATATATATATATATATATATATACATACAAATACAAAAATTACATAAGTATAATCAAATTGGACCGATACAAGAAGCTAGCAAAAACCACTTTAAACCAATTGGTGAGTTTGTAAAAATAAATAAATGTCACATATTAATATCAAAAGTTTGTAAAACTTGAGTTATCTTTTTGAGTAATCTTTATTTGCACATTTAAAACAATTATTCTTTTCTAGGTGTAAGAATTTAAATATTGTGTACATGTATTCAGTTGTGATATTTATATTTAAAATGCTTTATTTTCAAGGCAGATTTTTAGCGTATATACAAAGAGTTGATCAGAAGGAAATGCAATTTTGTATCGTAAGTCGTTGCTACGTACAACAATGTTGGTCAGGTGCCGCTAAGAAACTTTCTTCTATCCATTCACTAAAAGATTTATTTTGTCACATTATGCATGCTCTCGGCAAGGTACTCTACATTCTTGCTAGTCACACCAGCCATGGAAATGCGACCATCCTTGGTAAGATGAACACTGTGATTCTTGATCATGCTATCGACCTGCTCGGGCGTGAGACCAGTAAAGCAAAACATACCAATTTGATTGACAATGTGATCCCAGTTGTGTGTGGAACCGAGTTTTTCGAGATTTGTCTTGAGCTTAGTACGCACATCAATGATACGATCGGCCATCAATTTCACATCCTTAAGCCATTGGCTACGCAGATCGGCACTATTGAGAATCTCAGCTGCGATACGCGCACCATGAATCGGGGGATTCGAGTACAGGGCACGAATAAGAATCTTGATCTGTGATAGACAACGTGCTACCTCCTTTTCATCGGCACAGATGATGGAGTAAGCGCCAGCGCGCTCGCCGTAAAGCCCCATGTTCTTGGCAAAACTCTGCGCCAAGCAGAAGTCATGACCATCGGCCTCAAAGATGCGCACCGCCTGGGCATCGCCATCAACGTTGCCAGTGGCAAAGCCCTGATAAGCCATATCAAAGAATGGGTACAGATTGCGTTGCTTAAACACCTGGGAGAGTTCACGCCACTGCTCAGTAGTGGGATCCACACCAGTTGGATTGTGAGCGCATGCATGCAACAACACCACCGACTTTTCAGGGATTGTCTGTATAGAAAGAATAAACAATAAGCATTTATCCCTATATCCAATATTTCTACACTCACCTTTAGATCCTCAATCATGCCATTAAAGTCCAGATTGCAATTCTTTGCATTATAGTAGCGATAACGTTTAACCGGCAAACCAGCATGCTCGAAAATGGGCACATGATTGCCCCACGATGGTGACGGCAGGTAAATCACGCGATTACCCTTCCAGAACTTGCTCAAAAAGGCAGCACCAATACGTAACGCTCCAGTGCCACTGATTGCCTGTGTGGTGCAATTGTGCTTAGCCTGCAGACGCTTCGATTGCTCACCCAAAGCCAATTCGATTGCCTTGTTATAGAACTCTGGCACACCAATAATTGTCGCATACTCCTTGTCTAACCCACGATTCACAAGACGTTTCTCTGCCTGAAAGTTAATAGTTTGGTGCATTTGTCTAACGCCTAATAATAAAAGGTTTACATACCTCACGCACGCTGGGCAATACAAAGGGCTTGGTGTCGTCATCGCGGTAGGCACCGGCTCCAAGAAGGATCTTCTTTGGATTTGGATCCTTCTTGTAGGCCTCCGTTACACCCAGAATGGCGTCCGGCGGACCCATTTGCACTTCCGAAAACCATGAGGATCTGAAAAGTAAAAAGGTCAGTCATTAATTGAAACCATAGCATTTATAATGTCAAAACTACATTTAACAATATATGTGTATAATGCTAATTGGTTTTCTCTCAATATTGTTATAGAATTTTGTTTAGCAGGCGTTAAGATTTGTTGAGGATGATGATTACGTTCGGGTAAGGTCAGATATTCAAGTAAACACTTTAACAACCATATTCCTGCTTATGAAAGCTGAAAATTTAAAATAAACTTTGCACTTTAGTTTTGTAGGCGACCGTTTCCTGAACTTATCAATTAATTGATAAATTATATACCGTTGGCCACTTAAGAAAACATAGATTAGTTAAAAATATAGTGCGATACTTTTAAAGTCCAGTTTGAAAGTCGAGTAAGGGTAAAAGTCAATATTTTCACACGCAAATCCCAGTTTGTTTTTTGTTTACGGGGGGTGCCCGTAAGCGGATCGCTTATCGCAATCCGTTGTAAACAAACATGAATGCGTTTTATACAGTTCAATGAGGCTACCGCGAGCAAATTTTCTTGCGATAAGATGTTGATTGCACTTTGTCTCTTTTAGTAGCAAATATTTTTTTTATAAAGATATAGTTTATATTTAAGACACCAAATAAAATTAATTATATTTTTTAGATAGCCATTTTCATTAGCAGGGCCGGAAATAGAGTTTCTCAGAATACAAAAATTAATTAAACGGAAGCAGACTATGAAGTCTGGGTCGCTTTAATCTAAAATTTTCCACTTGATAAAAATTTCTGCTCGTCATTATTTAAAATCTTGCGATATATTATTAATTTATAACTGATCTAGATATTCTACATTTTTCTACCATCTAAAACGTACACGCAGACATGTTAAGTACAAATTTCACAGCAATATCATATTTTTACGTCATAGTTTGTTATACATTAAAATTATGCGAATTAAAAATATTTTAGTAAAAAACTACTTTATAAGTATATAACAGTTAAAAACAAACATAATCTAATAGCTACAAGTGCATTGGCAAAAGTGTATGTATGTAAATGCACTTGAACTAAACATACACTCAACAACATGCATGTATACAAATTTTAGTAAATTTCTTATCGGAAATACATAAGATAAAAACGATGTGTGAGGTTATTCTAATAAAAGCATACATATGAATGAAATATTAGAATGAACTAATGTGCATATAGTAAATCCGTACGTATAACAAAGCTGACATAATAAAAAACGTCAACCAATTATAGAAAAAAACACAAACAAAATTATCCAGCATGAGACACAAACACATGTATTATAGACACACGCACACACACCCAGCCAATAAGAGTTAAATAGACCGGCGTTTACAATGACCTTGCAAATGACACTGCACTGCCTTGCAACGTGTTACATGAAGCAACTACACATGTGTTAACATGTAGGTACAAAAACAAATATTAAGACTTACTTGCATCGAAGAGCAGCTGGTGCGTTATTGGCTATACGGTTTGCCGTTAACAAGCTTCGTCTACAAATCTGTGACATTTTTTTTGTATATATGTATGATTGTATTTATGAAAATATCGTAAGCTGTTTCAAATGCCGCCAAAATGCTGGGACCACTAAGGTTGAAATGAGTTTAACCAGATGCTAACTGGAATCAATAGCCGAAGCTTTCCGATAGTGATGTGAGATAGGGCAGACATCCAGCAGAACTGTTAAAGTAAATAATTATGTGAGTACAAAAGCTTAATTCTGTTAACTTAACAGAGACTATTATTATTTCATCGTTGTCGATGATTATATCGATAGCAAAGCTCTCATCTGCGTTAGGCGCGCAGCTGATTTTGGCTTTTTCCTCCGTCGCTTTGCTTTTCATATTTCAGTTGTTGCTAAGCTATTGTAGAGAAAATTAAAGAGGTCTTCTATATTCAATTTTTTAACGTCTGTACTTGTAATTTAATTAAGCAAAATTAGAGTCATGTTTAAGTTGTGCGTGCTTATCTTTTCGCTGCTTTTGTCGCTGCAGCTAGGAGCTGCTCTTGAGTTTCAAGATTGCGGGTCTAAGACGGGAAAATTTACTCAAGTTACAATTGAAGGTTGTGATACAACAAAGTCGGAGTGCGTTCTTCACAGAAATACCAACGTATCCATATCAATAGACTTTGCTTTGGCCGAAGTGGCTTCAGCCGTCAAGACTGTGGTGCACGGAAAGGTTTTGGGCATTGAAATGCCCTTTCCACTGAGCAATCCCAATGCTTGCCTTAACAGCGGCTTAAAATGTCCCTTGGAAAAAAATGAAACGTACAGATATACGGCTAGGCTGCCCGTACTGAAGAGTTATCCAAAAGTCTCGGTACTCGTCAAATGGGAGCTACAGGACCAGCATGGTGTGGATATTGTGTGCGTTGAAATACCCGCCAAGATACAATAAACTAATGATTATTGAAACGTGCACTTGAAACTGTTTAATTTGCATGGCTGTATGCTTATTGTAATCTAATTTATAATAAAGAGAAAAGATTAACTTAAATTTGTATGAGTGCTTGCGAGAGCGAGCTATTTTTATAGGCCTGATATAATTTGTCTTGTTTGCTTTTTATTGCTTTTTCCGCTTTATGTAAATATGGGATGGGAAAATAAGGTGAAGAAACCGAGAAATCTTTAGTTTACAGCGTGACAACTTGTTTGTATTATAATCAATGAGAATGTAGGTTTACAATGAGAATGTGGTTTACATTACATTACAATGTCTCATTGATTCTAATAACAGCTGTTAAATCTATTAGATAGTTCTTATGTTGAAATACATTATTACAATGCGCTGAACATTATTAGCCAAAGAAGATTTAATAAATAAAACCCTCCAGTTAATTCCTTCCTCAACTTAGGACTAAATTTTAATTTTAGTTTAAACCACCCAAATTGCGCCTTACATAAAAAACAATGCTTTTGTGATACCACCGGTTGCAGATAACCTTTTTTGTTTACACAGGCAACGCAGCTGATAATGACTAAGCGAATATAAGTAAAATATTTAGTTGTGATGTCACGACTGCCCGCACAAACACCATGATGACTGATACGACGTGCAAAATCAAGCGGCAAACGTACAAACATACATATGCACATAAACTTGGGCAAAGCAAAATCAGTTCATTGCGTTTTTTTGACGGAGAGAAGCTACGCCCACACATGACACCCTATAGAACTCATATCCATTCACCCAGGCATTTAAAAAACCTTGCCACATTCTACATGCAATTGACTGTGAGATATTCTGATACCAGTATAAAAAAGGGTGGTATACGGGTCGGCCGGGGTGGTTGCGGCGTTTAAATATAGTTAAATATAGTTATCGCCAGTTAACTTGATACTTGTGATTCAATCTCCAAAACTGTGGAAGATAGGGGGATTTTGAATAATATCTTTGGGAGATGTCACCAGCTTTCCTCCTTCCAAATTTGGTGACTCTAACTTAAAATTTGTGAAAGATACAGGCATCCCCGTTTTTACCTTCGGTATCAGAGTATAAAAATGTGGGCAGATATGGACTGACACTCTCTGAGTGTGACTACGTTTCTAGAGGCACTTTTTATGCAAGCAAGAATGTTTTTGTAATAGATGAATTTTCCCCATACATCATCACAGTGACCTCCACATTGCGTGTCGTATAAATAGAAGAGCACATGCCTGTAGTTGGAAGCTTTAAGAAGGAATTTATAGGGGTATGAATACTTACATGACAAAATTTTTGCTATGATTGTTGTCAGAAAATCAGAAAACATCAAGTGCATCAATGTTAAAAGGGACATTTATAAAGACTTTTAAGGTGCCTTTGAGTCAGATGTTTATATAAAGCTAAGTTAAAAAAAGATAGACTTAAGTATCGTTAAATTTAAATATAAATAGCTTTATAAAATTGTTAGACCTTCATATATAGTTATATTATTTGTTTAACAAAATATAGCACCCAACATATCTTTTATTTTTCCATATACTTGTCAGAATATGAATAAATCCTTGCATTGCCACAAAAATTTATAACCATTAATGTTTCTTCTTAATCCGTTGGACCACCAACAGCCTGCCTCTGACACTTATGGAAAACTTGAAAAAACAGTATGTCAAACGGACGACTTTACCGTTACCACACCACCATAACCATATTCTGCAGATTATCCGTTTTTGGTGGCACGGCATGTGTAATTTTATTAAAATTAATCAAATGGTGTATGCTTTTCGCTTAATATGTTTGACATTCTGCTGCTGTGGTCCGAATGTCTGGCATTATTGTAATTATTGCACATTACATGTAAATTAGTCATGCACATTGAATGTGTCTGTGGGGTAAAATGATATCGAAATGTTATTTAAAATGTTCGTGATTAAAAACAAATTAATTATAATTGAATAACGTTTACTTTTCTGTTTGTGAATTTACCTGATCTGACTGATTTGCCTTTTGGATAGCACATAATTTAATACTTTAAAGCCCTTAAAAGAAGTTTCCATTCATTAGTGTAACAGAATATTTCTATGAATATCTTTTAGACCCACTAACATATTTAAATACCCTTTTAACTCAACAAACACATGCTGCTGAATTTGACATATTCCACATTTGCTGGTGATTCATTTTCTTTCCTTTATGTATTCAATTTCAATGCGTTTTACATATTCATTTTGCTCCACATTTTTGCACTTAAAAAGTCGTCAAGGTGCAAAACTTTTGTGTGTGGGTGCCAGGTAAACAAAAGCAGATGACATGAAAAAAGGCTGAAAAGTCTGTTGAATGAGCCAACAATATCCAGGCACTTTCTCAACCTTACACATGTCAATAGATTTTGACAGATAACTGTTAGCATGTAGATATTAGCTTCTACTTCAAACAAGTATTTGCATAAGTTCTCGTGAATAAGGGTCGACAGTCGACTATAGGAACTTTTCTTTTCTTAAGTTATTTTATTTTTATTTAATACTTTCACAATGAGTATGAGGAACATAATGTGCGACGTATTTCATTATGGGTAGTCTATTTTTTATTTATTTTATTTTATTTTATTTTTACTTTTCAGTCAAATGCATACTTGTATACATATATGTACGTAAATATATACTGACCTACACAGCCACACATCCTGAAATAAACAAAGCCGCAATTAATTGCAATATGCATGGTTGAGCTTATTGGTTTTGCTTCTCATAAATAAGTTATTGAGTAGTATTTATAACACCATTCGGCAAAGTTGCCTAATTGACAGTTTAATGATTTGTTGACGACTTGCCGTATAAATTTCCCTCATTACCATAACGTAAATCAAGAGTTGAAGAATATTTCAAGGATATTTTAAGTTGCGTTTTCATAAACGGAATTAATTATTGAAAACAATAATGATAATAAACGACTTCAAATCTCTTCAAAATAATTGTTATGCCTTTGAGACACGGATTAATTTTTTTATTATTATTTTTTTTTTCGTGGAATGCCCATGAGGATGAATGCATTTATTGGCAGTTGGAAATCGTGGCACATGTCTCCTGATAAAGCTCTCCTGACTCATTAAATATTAATTGTAAATTTTAATTAAAATATACTGTGACGATTACGGTGGAAAGCGAAGTGTGGAATGACAGTTCGCCACTATAATATTTGTTTTTGTTTTTTTTTTAAAGTAATTTTTCCATTTCCACAAGTGCCAACACATATCGTTTGTGTGTGTGGTGCGAGTATTATCAGTAAAAGCCATTAATGGGCAAGTAAACGGTACACATGAGGAAGTATCATGGTAATGGTGAATAATAAAGGATGGCCAAGTAAATGCATGGTTTCCCTTATTTACAGTTACAGACGAGACGCACCCACTTCGGATGAATGTGGTTCACAGGCAAAAGTTGACAATTTGAAATTGACTCCCATAATTACGAAAATCCTCTTTAAGTTATAGTTGAACGTTGTTCCAATTAGTAACTGCCCAGGCATCAGCTTAATCGAAGAGGAAATAGCTTTGGCTACCAATAAAAGGACATGTTTACACATTCAACTGGGTTTTTATTTCCATATTATTCATACACTCGGCTTATTAGCTACTTTTATTTGCATATTTTCATTTCATTTCAATTAAGCTTAAATGAATGCACATATATTGTTGATTTGCTATGCCATTTATTCATTTCATTACACAAATATTTTTGTTTGTTTGTTCATTTTGTTTCATTAATTTGGACTTTTGTAAAATTCATCAAAGTGAGTTTGTTTTCATTGTGATGGGAAGATCTTATATCTATAATAAATTAATTTATCTTGCATGAACAACATTGATGTAGAGTTAGGCTTTTTATTACATTTAACTAGTTTAATGTAGAGTTTGACAATGCATATGTACTTATGTATGTATTTATACCTTTGGTTTTAAACATTGCTATGTTTCCAAAACGAAAACAAACAACAAGAAGAGAGAAAGAAACAAACAAATTAGATGAATACAAAACACGGAATGTTGGCAGCAAAAATTGGCAATGGGTGAACTTAAGTTAAGCATTTTTCTTATATTGGATAAGTAAATTGCACAAAAAACCTCTCTATCACAGAAGATACACATAAACACAAGGTACCAGAAATCAGCAACAATAATATTATATATATATACTTAGTACAATTCTAACTAAGGCTAGAGTAGACTTTTGTCGTGGGCACCTAACGCCAAAGTAGAACTAGTCCAATAATCGGCATCAGTGTGTGGAAGTACGAGGAATGCGGCATCCAACTTGAGCATCCTGCAGTGGCAAAAATCTTCACGTTACTCCAGTCGCTAAGTCCAGCCAAGTTGCGTGATGCAGCACGCATCAAATAAGTCGTATTACCCTCGAGATGCGGTATGATGAAACGATGTCCTAGATATATAAGATTTTTCAACTGTTTTTTATAGTGATTATCTCTTTAACTTACCACGATGAAAGGAAAAATCACGCTGTTTGGCATGACTCCAGTTGCCGGCGCTGTATTTGAAATCGCTTTCGCTCATGTACGCCACACGATAGCCAAAGATTTGCATCTCATCTGATACGTTAAACATAAGCGGCGTTCGCAGGTCCAGCTCAAAAGCATCCGGATAGAGGCGCTTCAGTTGGAAACGAGTGGGTCCAATTGGCTTTGCGCCCAGTCGCAGTTTGACGACGCGTTCGAGCATGCCCAACGGATTAGCTACCTTGCATTTGTAGTCGCCAAACTGTGAGACGTTGCGTATGTGCAGTTGCAACGTTGCCCCATAGTCGGCCATGAAGATGCGATGATTGAAACCGACGAGACCTTTGCCATTGTGCAGCCACGTAAATGATGGTGGCGGCTCCCCCATTGCATCGCAACTGAGATTGACGGTACCGCCCACATAGGCAAACTGCACCGGGGGCGTTTCGTTGTAGAACCAGTGGGGCTTGTCTGCAATGAGATGGTCAAGGGATGTGTTAGATTGGCATATTGGAACGAAATTTCTCCTAAGCCCGCATAATACTGCAGCTGGCACTGTTTGCTTACACTGTGTGAAATCTGGTGTGACTTACAACTGTGAAAATTTGAATTCACGAGCAGGTCATTAGCATTTTTCTTTGGAGTTTTGCATTTTAGGTACATTTTTATTCAAATCCAACAAATGTTAATAGTATAACAGCGAATTTCCTACCTAATCCCACATTTTTCCCCGAGTGTATATTTGCACACATGACGAGCGAAATAAATGAAAGAAAGGCAGCGCATGAATAAACCTCGTATGCAGTTTGTCAATTGAAGCCGCGCACGGGACATCAGTTACAGTCTTGTTTTTTTTTTTGTTAATTTCTGCTTGCATCCACGATTTAAGCGTCACCCAAAGCAAACTGAACAAACCCAACCAGCCAGCCACCCAGCTCTCCATTCAAGCGTAAGCTGATGACACATTTTAGCATTGGCTCGTTTCGTTTGTCCTTGCAGCCATCATCATCGCTGGGCGCTCATTGAAGTTTATTGCTCAGGAAACGCAAACATATACATTGGACACAAACTACAAATACGTATATATTGCAGCAACAGCATCTCAACTGGGCTACAAATTAGTTTCGGTTTCCATTGACTGCTATTTGCTTATCCTGGGGGAGAAATTGAAGCTCACCCAGCTGTGGGTCATGGGTCAGTCGGGCTGACAAAGGGGTGGCTGGTCTGTAGTCATTAGTAAAATTTTGACGGCAATGCAGGAAAAGGGAATTACGTAAGAAGCAAATGAATGTTCGTTGAGATGGTTGGAGTTGGTCTATTGGCCATCATCTTTAAGCCGTTTCAAATGGGAACTGTGATTGTGTGTGTGTGTAACGAATAGGCTTTTGCTTGTGTTTAAAAATTCAACATTTGGACATTGGTCAAACTTTTTTATTAACAATTTGAGCAGATTTTAGGATATAACCTGTAAGTTTCAAACACGTAAAGTTTTCCTTTCATTCATATACGAGGAGAAATTGCAATATTTAAAGATAGGAAAAGCTCGTGGAAATTGTGGAAAAAATCAGATTACAGGCAACGAAGCATGCTTAAATGACTTTAACTGCATCTGCTCGTAAAACGCAATTCCAACCAATTCTTCAAAGGTAGTCCGAGAGAGAGAAAGCGAGTGGTAGGGAAGGGCAAACTGGGATGTAAGTGACAACAGCAAGATATGAATTAAATATAAAATACTTTCTCAAATACAGGCGAAAGATATCGTGTGTAAATATATATATTAAATTGCGATTGCGAATGGGAATCGATGCCAACAAATGCAGCTGGTGTTGCGTTTCCCTTATGCAGTCTTCCCCATTTTTTCTCCGTATCGAAAATATCTGTGTTCTTATTTTGCCACTTACGTTGTATACGGAGCAGTATCGTTATTTGATCAGAATCCGAAAATGTGGGTGTAATTCGCATGGCACGACATGTGTACTCTCCAGCATCGGATTGACTCACATTCCTGATAAACAGTCCGTCCGACAGACGTTTGTGTTTCGAAGAGTTCACAGCTGTAAAGGGTTGAGAAATGATAATACATGTTGTGCTGCTTACTATACTCAGTGTTTCTCTGTGTGTGTGTGTGTGTGTGTGGTACTAACTGTTGATGTATTCGCCATTTAGCATCCAAGAGACTTCCGGCACGGGCTGACCTTTGACAAAGCAATTGACCAAAGCATCGCGTCCTTCACGCACTGATTGCACCTGTTCCGTTTTATCAAATGAGATTTTCTCTGTGTGCGAAATGAGTAACCAAAGGAAAGAGCAGAGTTCGTATAAGTTATTTCTTCTACTTTACAAAGTGTAATTCAACAATCCAACATGCATTCATATGCACTTTAGGTTCTTCTCTAGTCAACTTACGATTTACAAGCAGCTCAAAGGACTTTTTTGCCTCTCGCACTGCAGCTGAATCTAATTCGCAGGTCCAGTTACCCTTATCGTCCAACGAAATGTGCTCAAACACCAGAGCCAGTAAACCTACAAAAAATGAGCAAAAAGTTGCAAGTGAAAGGACGTTGATGTGACACACATTGGACATCGGATACATCAGCATCATAACTCTCGGCATTTGTGAGCTGCCAAGGACTCCAGTGCAAGGCAAGGCAAGGCAAGACGTTTACACAGCTGCCTTAACTTACCCGTCTTCTTTTCGATGTGAACGCGTCCTTTGGTATTCTCGCGGGCCTGGCCTTTGGGATCACGCCACTTGGTGTCGATATCCTTTTGTACTGTTTTGCAGAAGATGATGAAGGAGTCATTTACAAAATGCGTTATTGATGGTGTCGATGGCGTCAGGGTGAGTGGGGACTGCGACAATATGTCCCCGCCAACACCAACAATGGAGGTGCCATCGGGCTGACCGACTCCCAGGACTGCAGCTGCTGTAAAAATTTTAAGATGTTTTTAATGCCAAACCGTGGCTTTTACGTTGCAGCTATAATAAGCTTGCACAAACCTAAAAATTCCAAATAAACATAATCAAAAGTAAGGAACCTTAAATGAATAACACAATGAGGTGAACTAAAGTAATAACTTTAAGAGCATTATGGTAAGTAAGGAACTATTCTTCCTGAAATAACTAGCCATAATTGAGACATGAACACATAGTGTAACTATGTTTTGCAACAATCTTTAAATCGAAACATTTGCAAACTGGCTCGAAAAGCAATCCAAAATTGCACTGTGGCTAAAGCTTTGCATTTGCATTTTTGCCAATAGCCAATTACCCAGAGTATAAAAGTGAATGGCAAGTTCGTAACATGTGCTACATATCAAATTCAGTAAATTGTGTTCAAATTTGATAAATTGTATTTGATTGAACTTTATCAACAGACACTTGAAGTCAAGTGTGGCACCAACTAAGCATTCACATTATTGGATTTGAATAAATTGGTACTGTGGACAAAGGCAGTTGAAGTAAAATTACATTTGAAAGCTATTCGTAAAAGGAGACTAATGAAATGGAGCATCATTCAGCTTATAAAGCACACATATAGTATATATTTTATTTTGGTTTAACTGAAAAAAAAAAGAAAAGTGTATGTTGGTTTGAATTACAATTTCAATTTCACAGAAAATTCATTTTCAGCTTTATTGGACATATCACAGGACGATTAAAATTGTTAAGCTAAAAGCCTTCATTCTTGTATAATTTAAATATATATTCAATAATATCGTTTACTCTAAAACTCCTGAAACTTGTTTGAGTTTTTTTTTTTTAATTTCTTGTTTCAATATTGTTATTGAACTTCAGTAGTATTTCTCTACAGAAGTTATTTGTTAAACTTTTAGCCATGTGAAGATATGTGATAGCAAGGATGTGAAGATATGTTTTACTTCTCTGAGCTCAGAATATGTTTGTGTTTGTGTGTGATTATTTGCATAAATTTATTTGCATATGCAAAAATAAGTATGTGCATTGTACACACATTTATAAATGCTTTATATAGAGTCCTTTTATCCTTGCAACACAGTATCTCCAGTGTTTGACTTTTATTATGAATGGCAAAACAATATTTTGGCAAATAATGCAACAAAGCTTAGTGATTTTAATCAACGCATTATATTAAATAATAATTAACGGCGGCCAATTGAATTTAATTCAACACACAGGCATTTATTTTTGTTTAATCTAATTTTAATTGGTTTCAATATAAATCATATTTCGACAATATTGAATTGAAAATATTTTTTAATCAACCAGAGTGTGATATGTGGTACGAGCTATTGTTTTTAGATTGTTAATACACTTTAAATTAAATTCTGTGTAAATTCTATCACACACATATTTGCATATATAAACGTAGATATTCAGAAAGGACTAAGAATGAATAACAAAAAATGTAAACTATTTATTTATTGGTATTTATTTGCTATTACTATTTTTCATATTTATGAATATTAATACATATGAATGTAAAATTAGTTGAAGCTTTTGACGAAGGCACTAAAATTTGTTTTCTAAAATATTTGATTTCATAAAAATGTTGGCTAAAAAAATGTTATTTTTGCAATAAATAACTTAATAGTTGCAGTTCAACAAAAATTGATTTGTTTGCTTACAAAAATGTTTTTGTGACAAATGCAATCAAAACTATTATTGCCACGCTCCCTTTTGCCAACCTGTTTGGCACGCCCAGCAAAAACACAATGAGCACCTGATCTCATTTGGGAACATAGACAATACTTTTGCTCTTTGCAAACTCTCGACTAATTGAAATGCCATAAATTATAATTTTAATAGAGCGTACATTTTGTTTTGTTTTGTTAATCTTTTTGTGTGCAGCATTGCCTTTATATATTCATAAATTCTTACCATTTCTTGCCAACTGCAGCAGGCAAAGAAATAAAATTAAAATATCCATTATATACATATATATATATATATGTAGTTAAATCCTTTTGACGAGCTGCTATATGTTGGCGATTTGTAATCCTTTAGATATTTGCAGGGCTTGAGTAATACTCGACTTTTACTTTAATTAGTTTTCACGTTCTCACTTCGAGGATAATGGCACATGAGAGCGGCCGTTGTGGAGGCAACAGTGGGCCAAAAATGATTACTCATGTGTCTGCGCGTCAGGAGACGGAACAACGGCAACAACAACAACACTTTCACTTTGGTGGACACAGCGACATGACATCATCATCGCCGACAACAACAGCACTGGTGATGCCACCATCATCATAATTATAATACTCTATTTATTTTTTTCTTGCCAAGTTTTCTCTTTTGTATTATTTTTCCTCTTTTTCTTATGGCTACTTGTTTTTTTTTCTTTATACACTATCACTAGGCTGAGAACTGGCACAGCAGCAGAGATGACATTTCCGGCAGCATATCCTTTGCCTCACTACAAGAACTGTCTTAGTCGCGAGTCCTCTTTTCGCCCTTAGTGACCGCATTCACAAAAAACTACGTCTAATGCTCGCCTTTCCACAGTTGCCATCATCGATGATGTCCTTGGCTTGTTTCGCGATTCGTGATCCATTGCAGGCGAGCGCCAAATTTGGACTGAAACCAACATGCGATGGACGTAACAGGATATGTGATGCGTAGCCGCTTGCTTCGGCAACACGAAGTGACGAGTTTGCCGACTTAACAGTTAGTTGGTGTTACTTAAGCGTTACAGTTGATTTCGATTGCTGCTCGCCCCGTTCCAAACAGTGCGAAATCAGAAAATGTACTGAAGGTCCTTGTGCCTCTTGTGGAATACTTTATTTCCGTTGGGTTGCAGACAACATGTCGCCATCCAAAATAGGGAACATTCAACTTTATTCATATCGAATCTATTTCTCAAGACACATGTTTCTAACAAGTTGACAAACATTTCGAAATGTTGCAAGGAGAAATAAATAATGCTATCAACATTTTCGATTCGATGAGGTTGTGGAGGTGCGAAAATGAGCTTTTGTTATACAGGACAAAACGGAATTGAATCCAATTCCCCTTCAATAAATATAACAGAAATTTGTATAACATATTTTAAAAATTTTTATTCACCACACCATGTTGTATAACACCAAGTTTCGGTCACTATAAGTATTAGTTTTATTGAAGTCCCATAGATGGAACTGGTGGATCACCAAGTTTGAATATTCAAAAATATAGTTCTTACTAAAGTGTCATAGATGGTGCTTATTTCATTTACCATAAAGTTTAGTTGGTTTTATAAATTCATAGATGGGGCTAAAGATATACCAAGCTAAATAATCCATAAATTGTGTTAGTATTGAGACCCCATAGATGGATTCAAAATAAATGTGGCTCCCTCTTATACATAGATGGTGCTTTATTTAAAGTCGACTATCAAAAGCAAATGCTAATTATGAATAGTAGATGGCGCTGAAATTCACAAACAGTTTTTAAAATTCGTTGTGAAAATTTATACTACATACTTTTAGGCTTACGATTTATTGCTATAATTTATCATTTTTATAATGTCATTTAAGATTTCTTATTGTCAAAATGTGTAATTAAATTCAGCCATAGTAAACATAAGGTGATGCGTAGCCCACTGATGGATATCCTGCCGAATAAAAGAATTGTGGGTTGGGTGCAGGATTTGGACCAGGCTCTGGAGCAGGAACAGCAATAGCCAAAGCGAATAAGGCGACGAGCAACAGGATTACCTAGAAATAAACAAGATAAAATACTTCAAACCCTTCCAGTAATCTAAAATTACAAATCCTTGCTACCAGTTTCATCATAATTATGGATATCTCTCAGCTATCAAGTTTAAATGCACACAAAAACAAACTGCGATTGAGATTCGATTCAACTCAGCCTTTTATACGTTCCAGAACGTAGGTTCGACAAACATATTGGTTGTTATTTTGACATCAACATTTTTAAGAGGCTTCGCCACACACTCCCTAACCTTCCTCTCACCTCTTCCTGGACTCCGCAAACAGCAATTGTCTGCTGTCATCATCATCTGCATTGATTTTATATTCAGTATGCATTCGATCGACGGGCTTTAATGATTGTCTTTTACGACAGTCTAATGGCACTCAGAACAATTGCGAGACTCATTAGCTTAAATAAAAAAGAAAACAGAAGAACAAGCCAAAAATCATTTATATAAATCATAAAATAATTATTTTTTAATCCGCTTGCATAACTCATTTAGCGCTATATTCGATATCCAATATGGATTTCTATTTGTCCATAATTTTGTCAACTCATATAGAATAAGTTACCAATTGTGAGAAAATTAGCAAAAAATATAAAATAAAAAATAAAAATTTAATTATAGATAAAATATATGAAACTAGTTTAATAAAATGCTCTGCTTCCGTTAAGTAATTAATGAATTAAAACTTGAAAATATTTCTAGACTTTAATTTCGGTATCGTTTAATATTCTTAAAAAGTATCTCATTTGGCTTCTGTTTTGCCAATTGCCCAACTTTTATTCGTAACATTTTATCATTAATCACTTTTATTGCTGCCAAATGTGATTTAAATGATTTGCCCAAAGAAATGTCAATTAATATGCAAGATGCATTGCACAAGCTTTGTTCGGCTTGAGCTTAACCAAACATCAAAATCCCAATCAGTTTCAAGGTCAGACTCACAATACAGCTAAATTCCTACCTATACATACACATACTATACATGTTGATACCAATAGTTCCTGAACGATGAGCCAGCAAAAAGAGGGAATTAGAATTCAAAGCTACTTTTGAATAAAAGTGCCATAAATGCAAAAAAAAAAAAAAAAAAAACAAAGTTAAAATCTTACACACTTCTCGTCATCATAAATAAGTCATGAGAATCAGTTTTTGGGGGTATAAATAGAGACGGTTTTTAAGCAAACAGCATCAAAACGCAAAGTGCAATTGTTTCATTAACATCCAAAAACCAATCCCAAAAAATCTATCAACATGTTCAAGCTGGTGAGTACATATATACAACTATACATACATATGTAAATCTCACTCATTCTCTCAACAAAATATTTTTAGTTCGCTCTCCTTTTTGCTGCCTTGTTCGCTGTTGCTTTGGCTGTTCCAGCACCAGTTCCTCGTGCTGCACCTGTTCCAGTTCCAATTGCCAGCCCGGAGCCGGCTCCACAGTATTACTACGGTGCTAGCCCCTATGCCTACTCCGCTTACACTGGATATGGCTCCCCATATGCCTATTATGGTTGAACCTTGATTGCCTGCCTGCCCTCCGCCCTCCTTTTCCGTATTTGAGAATAGCACATCGGACAGTTACGATCTGGAAATTTTAAAAAACCATTAATATTAAAACAATATTTTGTTAAACAGCAATTTTCAATATATAGAAACTAAAATGAATAAAAAAAAACATCTAAATATTTGTGTTTTTTTATCATAATGCCAAAACGATTTTTGATCCATTCAATTCTTTGCAGAGCAACTTCAACTACCAACTATTTATTTCCATCTGAGATGCTTAACAAAGTGTTTCTGATTACGTTCTGCTTTCACTGGTCATGGCAAATCATCGAAGTCGAGATTGTCTGCACAAAACAAAAATAAATACAGAAAAAACAGAAAAAAGCTCCAATTGGAGTTCTTCTTCCTTTATGGAGCACTGTATCTATGTCTATGTCAAGTGTCTCTCGCTGTCTCTTCTTCTCTCTTTCTGTCACGTTCACTTGAACGTCTTCGTATTCGTCTTCTTCTTCTTATACTGCTGCTGCTTGATGCGAATGGCACGATAGATTTAAGCCGCTAAAGAATGATACCAAGCAAATAATGTGCGTATTGTAAGTTTTTGTTGTACATACTATTTCCGTAATGAAAATAGAAAATTACAATGAAATTCAGTTTTGCTAACTTTTTTTGTCTTTTTGTCGCATTTCTAGGTTAGATGGTCGGGTTTTGTGTGGTTTTTGAAATTTTTGGACAGTTGGAGTTCAATGTGCTGTGTCTGCGAACTCAGGTCTGTAAACGTGATGGGTGGTCCCAATTGGTCCCAAAGTGGAGTAAGCTCAGATTATGGAAAAGTGTGGAACAGGAATCTGTGTCTCAGAGTAAATTAGTTCCATTTGCGCTACAATTTAGAATTATTCTAACTTTTCTCATGCCACAGCCAAGTCGAGCCAAGCCAAGCCAAGCCCAGGCGTTCATTAGGCCATGTAAAACATTCTCACAATCAAAATAATAATAATATGAAGGGGAAAAAATTGATTACCAGATTAAGTACAAGAACACGTACGATAATCATAACTTTGCTTACCCTTTTTCACACTACTACTCTGCTCTGCTTCCTTTATAGAAACAGACACACACACACACACATATACACTCAAAGTGCCTTCGAGTGCTATCGCTGAGATCTGAAAAGCTTAATTGCATCACGTTTTTAGACCAAGTTGGGCACAGAATTATTACACAATTGTATTTTTGTATGCATGTATGCGCGAAGATCACAGAGCTGACACAACAGCAACAGCAACAACAATAACCAGCAACAATAACAAACAAAAGAAGAATTGGGAAAAGAAATAATGTGCATTGGCGCTGCAACGATTTCCACACGTGAGCACAACGCATTGACGCACTGACGGAATGTCAGACACGGACAGCAACAGAGAGCAGCACAAAAGAGAAGACTATTTCACTAGCGGAGACTTTTGCATGCTCTATTTTGAGCGCTCCTTGCCGTTAAGCAAACTTAACGAAAGATCAGCTGATAGCTGATATTAAGGTGTTGGCGTTGCCACACTGTTAATTATGCATTTGTAAACATTAAATATTACTTCTTTACTTTTGTTGCTTGCGGCTTTGTTTATGCAATTTGCCGTTGCAAGTGTCAGGCGCAACCAAGCGTTGCATCTTCTGCGCATGTTTCGCTAGCTTTAGCTCTAACCAAATTTGGTCATTGGATGGCTCAGCTAACGTTTGACACAGAAAACGGCGAAAGATTTGCCAACTTCAAATTGGAGCTCATTTGTTGTAGAATCAAACAAAATGCTTGCATTTAGTTGCATGGCCCCCCAAAACGGATGCACATTTCCGGTGCGCCGACGTTGCATGACAACAATACAAGCAACACACACACACATACATTCCCAGCTTGCCACGCCTCCAATTGACCAAGCAGACTCAATAAAACTGAGGCAACGGCTGCTGCTCGTTGTTCGTTTCTGTTGGCTGTTGGCTGTTGCTGCCACCCGCGCGACAAAATCTAATTGACCAAAAATGCAACGCTTGGCTGAGCTGTAGAACAACAGCAATTCCAGAATGATGTTAACTGTTGACTCCAACTGCCACAGAAGTGGAGTCCTAACCGAATATTGGATAAACTAACTTTTCGAAATGTTTCTTAAAAGAGGTATACAATTATATTTTTACTTCTTACTAAGATAAATTCTTCTTATTTTATTCACTTTAATTTCATTCATTTCATTCATCAATTACGTACATCTGTGTAAATATTTGACATACGTGAAAGTTTAATATATATTTTCTTTATTTTTTTTACTTTTATAGATACATAGAATAAAAGGTGTATTCTACTTCATTAACAGCATAGCCCACTATTCGTTTATGCCCTTTCATTCTATAGGTAATTCACATGTCACTCCATCCATTCATAGTTTGGCTCATTTATTTTTTCCGATTTTGTGCTATATGCATATTTTTTTTTGTTGTGTCGACTTTGGCTGTGTGCACAATGATTCATCCAAGTCGAATCGGTATCCAAGCTAACCAAGAACAATGGCGTCTATATACTTTTATTGTTTTTGGTTTGTTTTGGGTATTCACGAGTGTGGGTTGAAGTTCGCCATAGGCGGTAGTTGAACTCGGGGCATACAATTGATAGCTAGTTGTTGACATTGGCTTGGCAGTTAATTATTGGACAACACAATAATAATAATCAAAATGCAATTTCAATCCAATGTTCATTAATTAATTCATTAGCAATATAGGCACATAAAAATAAAAATAAAATAACCAATAAATGTGGCAACGCTGCCTGCAGCAGATGCCATTGATGTCTCTCGCACCTCATAGTTTGCAGTTGAGGACAAAACTTTTTATGGTCACATTGCCAGGCTGGGGGCTGATTACGTGGGCAACAGGCAACACTGGCTGGACGACTCTCAAAACTTAAAACTGCAAACTGCAAACTGCAATCGGCAATCGGCAGCTTGTGGCCAATTAATAAAATAAAAAGATCTGCGTATGGCTGAACACATTTTATGAACGTACAAGAAAACAAGTCGTTAAAAGTTGCGCAGGCCAAGCGCAGATGCTGTAATAATATTGTATGCAAATCTTTCAGCTACCACACACATATAAAGTTTCAATTTACGGCTCATATATCATAACTTGGTCAGCAGGCGGGTGTGCATGGTGCTTATTGCTTATTAAATCGTAAAACTGCAAACATTTCAGAAATATTCACAAATATTCAGATGCTGCCGCGCTACAGAAAGCGAGGACCTTAAACTGTGGAGAAATCTTACGACTGATTACAGATTACGAAAATTATTTAATAACTTAAAAGTCGTTATAAAAGTGCGTATAAAAATTGCGTATTGCTCTTGAAATTCGGAGCAGCAAGTCTCAGACCATCTTTTTGACCAGATTTTTAAATCGCAAATTTAATCTATTAAAGTTCTCGTTACCAAGCGCCTACTGTAGTCTAAAGACAATAATATTAAACTAATTATAAGATCGTCTTTTTCATAAGCTTAAAAAGTATCTTAGCTTTAAGTAACAAGAAGCAGATGAAGAATGATGGAACGCATTAGTACAGGTGTATTTACCGTACAATTTCATGACTTAACAGGGGCATTTCCGCCAATTGCTCAGTCCGAAACTTTTAAGTAGTCGCCGAGAGCGAGTCAACATCTAATGTTGACCAAATTTATGACCCTGCGTGAAGAAGTGATTCCAATAATATCTTGGCCAGAGCACCGCACCGCAACTCGACACGACTTGACCTTAACATAATTGCTTCAAATTGCACCTGAAGTTCACCTGGTAGGCATGTGAAATCAGTGTTTATTCGGCTTGGCTTTGCCAAAAAAAAAAAAAAAAAGTCAAAGAGAAAACAGCACATATTCGAATAAGAAGCATTATACGTACAAATGCTTATCAGCTGCAGCAAACACAACGAAAAACCGGAATCAAAATAAAAACACAAAGAGAGAGATGGAGTAAGAAATATGGAAAAATGAGCGGCAGACAGCGGTCGTTTAACAGTTTCTCTCTCGCTCAATGAGAATGTAAAAGAGCGCGAGTGTGCAGCTGTTAACTAACAGACCTTGTTAAAATTTAATAAGCTAAACCTAAATCGTTGAATGAATTAATAAAAACTCTTGTAACAAGCAGTTTGGGAGCATTAGCTTATATGTGAGCCACTTATTAAACTTATTTTATAAAGGCCAGTCAACAATTAATTGGTTGTTTGACGAAACTAGCTATGTTCGGCGGGAAAATAATATAGCTGCCAGCTCTAGCGTTAAGCGACTGTTACCTTTTACAGATGTCAAAGTGTTGCTCAGCTGTTATTTTGTGAATAGCTTTCGTGTCGATCGGACGTGTGTGCGCGCTTCTTGTAAGACGGCAAATGAAAATAAACCGTATCACTTAATTCAAACACTAGCGATTGATAAAGTGTATTTGAAATTATCTAAACGCTAGTGCAGTTAACATTTTTTGACGTCAAAGCAAACGAGCAACAGCAACAGCAAGCAAAAAATTCGAAGCAATTAATAAATAAAGCATTTAAAAGTTTAATTTGATTGGCGTCTGCTCAAATCAAAGCGCGGGCGTTATTTTGCTTAGCACACAGGGCAAAGAGTGAGCGAAACTCTCCACTCTCCCCAAACCGACCACTGTGCAAGTGTTAAATGCATGTGGCGAAGGTGCTCAAAAGGGGATAGAAAATGAGGATGAGCGCGCAAGCCAATCGCAAATAACGGCAAATGCGACAAGTGCATAAAACGTGACAAGCAAAAAAAGCAAAGCTAAGTTTAAAAAAAAAATAAAAATAATTTTTCCACTTGTGTGTTTTGTGTTTCATGTTAGAATTAAGAGCAAATATATGTCAATGTAAATGTGTGTGTGAAAATCGTTTGCTTACAAATAACAAAAAAAAAAAAACAATACCAAAACAAACAACAACAACCAGTGACAACAAAAAATCGTTCAAATTTCTAGTTTAATTCTAAGCAAATACATATACCAAATTTTTTATATATGTTGAGACGCATAGCTGCAGTTTTTTGGCTTGTTGCTTGAAACAAGAACAAAAAAAAGAACAACAACAGCACGAAGAAGAACAGCAGCAGCAATGACGGAACTCCAATTGGACAGCAGTCTGACAGGCGACGCTGACGTCGACGACGCTGTCATCAAGGCCATAACAACCACAAGCACGGCAACAACAGCGCCCAAGGCCACGGCCAAGCGTCGTCAGTTTGCCGAAGGAGACGCCGAGGAAGGTTTTCTCTCCACCTCGCCGGACAGCGCCAATGGGGATGCACACGCACACTCACACACGCACACGCACACACACTCCCATACACAAACACACGAACTGCAGCAGCAAAGCAGCGGCATTGGCGTCATCAATTCAGAGACGCCTCAAAGTGCACGAAAACTGCTGCTGCAAGCATTCTATCAGTGCAACAGTGCGGATCAGTGTGTATCCTTAAACAACATACTCGACTGCTTCAAGGCGCCCGTCTCCGAGGATCAGGCCTGGGCCTTGATCTATCAGTTCACATCGCTCTATCACAAAGTTGCCGCCCTGGCGCTGCACTGCAGCAGCGGCGACTATGATGCACATCTGCCCACGCGATTCGAGCTGCATATGCATCGCGATGGCAGCGTTCACTTCTCCGGCAAGGAGACGCAGCAAAAGCCACAGATTTCCAACAAGGATCAACAACAACAGCTGGTTCAGGAGCAGGTGCAACCATCGTCGCCATCGCCTTCATTGTCGCTGCAGCATGATGACAGCGCCAGCAGCAGCGGCGACAGCAGCGTCGTCATTAATCGAGGTAAGTGAAGAGATTAATGAGGTTTAACCTCTTCTAAGGGTACTTAACGTTTATGGCAGGCAATGTGTAAGGTGTTTAGACTAGGGATTTCTAAATACTCAGGGATTAGCGACAAGGGATTTTCCATATTTATCCGACCCCTTCAGTAGTTTTTTTTTTCCATAACGTTGAGCTCAAATCCACTAATCAGAATTAATAATTTCAATACGTTTTAAGCTACAATTTATATTTTAAGAATTTTGAATGAAAGACAGTTAGAACAAATAATATTTACAAAATAATCCACATTAATTGTGAATTTCTTTTGAAGAAAAATGTCCTTTAAAGTTGGAAAAAGTTAGTAAAATATATGCACACATGCATGTACAGTTATTTTTAGGGTGTTTTCCCAAAACAAAGACTTGTTAGAGCTGACCTAAAACAAAGAAGAAGAGTTAATAGTAGACCCCAAAACAAACTGAACCATGCAAGTTTTGAACTATGAAAATGAGCTGTTTAGCTTGTTAGTTGGTCAGTTGTTGTTGTTGTTGTTGGAGTGGCCGGAAAACCGGTTGAATTTGGTCAAGAGAGTGTCTCAGTCAGTTCGAGTGGTTTTTCGGCAAATCGCTTTCATTTTCACTTAATAAGCGACAGTTAACTTCTTTCTTCTTGGCTTGGACCCCAGTGTGTGTGTGTGTGTGTGTGTGTGTGTGTGATACGCGTTTCCATGTGCCAAGCCAAGTAATCCATTTTGGCATGGCTTGCCATCCAACAATCGTCCACTTTCCAAACAAACAACCCACACACAACATACAAAAACAACAACAACACTGAAATGACCTGCGCTTTAAGTTATGCATCGAAGCAAGCAGGCTTTGATTCAGGTTTTACTCTGTTCCTCTCTGATTGCGTGTGTCTTGCGTCTCGTCTTGGGAAAGTGTAAACTGTGACTCCCATGGGGAGAGCACATTGCATGCCACATGTTGCCTCTTATATACCCATCGAGCGTATATCTTTTCTTGCATACGATTTTTCACTTTCTTTCATCTCTGTTTTTTTTTATATTTTTATTGTTGCTGTTGTTGTTGGTGTAATTGATGAGGCTCGTCTCAATAGTAAGATCTGGGAGATTTTGTGTGTTTTGTAGCTTCATTTCAGAACGTGTCTTAGTCTTGGCTGTGGCATCCACAACTGCTAATTGTTTAATCATTGGCTGTGCTGTCAAAATACAGGTTGCTGTAATCTATGGGCTTTTAGATAAGCTTTGTTAATTGGAAAAATATGTGTTCGTGTGTTTGTGTGTAGGTATAGATGTATCTGTGTAGGTTAAGATCTTTCCGTTCGATATGGTATTATTCTTCGTCTTCCCTTCTCACGGGTGGCATGCAGCAACATTGTGTCTGATGGCTTTTTTTTTAATGACAATCTCATATTTGGTATCAGCTGCATTCTTTTGCCTTTTGATGTTGCATTCAAATGGGTTGGGATCCATAACTAGCTCAAGTTTCCTACTACCAAAAACAGCTGTATCAGCTCCATCTCTCTCTGCATGGCCAAGAAGCAAAAGGCCAGTTAAGGTTTGTTTGCTAACATAGGGCTAATTAGTGACATAAAGGCAATTAACTATGAGGAAGTCATGAACTTAATATGGGGCTTTATTTAATAACAATTATGTTGTAATTGGACTTTTAAATATTTCCGCATACAGGAAAAATGACCAGGCAGCCCTGCCAGAACCTTGGACTATTCAATAAGGCGTTATTATAAATGTAAAAACTAATAGAAAATTCGATATTTTTTTTGAGTTTTTTTTTTTTGTGGAACTCAAATTCTAATCAAGAATTAAACGATTGTTGAACTTGTTATATATACTAAAGAACTGGCAAACTTATCGCTAATTTAGTTGTTCTACAGTTCATTCATCTGTCAGCGCGTTGTTTTTGGGCTTTGCTTACTTCGGGGCAAAAGCAAAGAAAAAAATTAAACACCTTGTAACACTTTAATTACCACTAATTCAGTAGAAGACAGCAACAACAGGATGAGAGAGAGAGGGGGAAAGATAGCATTGCCTAAGGTTTAACTTGAACTTGATCCATGTCGGATCTGTTTGGTCAGCAACAATTTGTATGAACGTTTCGTTATTCTTTGCTTTGGTGAAGCTGTGGAAATCCACCAACATTAATAACCGGCTTGCAGCAGCAGCAGCTTCCACTTTTGAACAGTGCCGTTTCGTTTCTAGCTGTGGATTGTTTTGGTTCCTGTTGGCAAATCGCGACTGTTGCTTCTATCAACTTCTGACAACCGCGTCGCTGGCCGCAGCGAATCATTGATTGTGTTTTTTGAACTCCCAACAACCCCACTAGCAAAGACACCCCACCAACCCTACATTCTACATACAGATGGCGCCCGCAAAGACATATAATAATAATAATAATCAATGTTTGCTTGCCACCGTGTCCAAGTGCAACACACATACACACCAATCCAATTGAACGACGTCGACGGCGCCGCCAAGTCGCCGCGCCCGCTGGCGCCTCGACCAGGCGCTCAGCACTTCTTAGCCAATGTGTTAGTGCCAAACAGGAGGCAACAAGTCAGGCGCCAACTCATTTTTTGGCGCTCGATTCTGTCAACACACAAACTCGCCATTACGTTTTTTGCCAGGCGTTCAGCAAATGGCGAAATGTGCCTCACAACAATTGCAACTAGGGAAAGTTAATTTAGCTCCAAGCCACCCAAACAACTCGCTCAGAATAAGTGAAGGTCACCGCACATGCGCTGTTCTTTTTTTTTTAGCACCCCTTGTTTGATTTGTTGTCGTAGGTTCTCATTTCGATTTATTTTCTCTCTCTGTGTATTTTTGTCTTTGTCTTTCTATCAGCTGTTGAATGTTGATTGCTTTCGTTAAGTTTCCGCCCAAAAATCAAGTTTAATGCAACTCTTCCGTTTGTAAGAAAATTGATGCTACAATCGGGAGTGTTCAATTTTTAGACACCCCATACCGAAATAGGTTTAAACTTTGAACCTAATGCATTTTTGTCCCATTAACTTTAAGATTTTGTAGTTATTTTTCTTGTCTCTTAAATTTCCACCACCCTACTATATCCCATTTATGTAACTACAAGGTATTATTCATATGAAAAAATTATAGAAGAATTCAACGACATTCTAACAAATTGTATCCATTAGATAAAGTTTCACCCAACCCAACAAAGCACACAAAAAAAAACCGTATTTACAATGCCAAAGAAGAAAGCAGGTTACATTTGGTCTTCTTTTCTTTTATTTCTGGTCTAATAAAAGAAATAAATTCCCTTACTCATTATTTGGGCTTGCTGAAGTCAAAAAGCCAGAAAAATTACAGCCGTCAACAGATTTGTAAATTGTTGCTGCTAGAAAAACAAAATATAAAATGGAAAAATACGTTTGAGCAATTGACTTCTCACTCGGACACAAGCTGTGTGTATGTGTATGTGTGTTTGGGGGGATTTTGAATGATGGGTCTGATGGGTGATGATATTTCATTTTCATGTCTATGACTTTCTTGTTTTCTCTACCAAAAAAAACTAAAACACACCAAGAAACTAAAAACAGACGGCATGTTGCATTGCCAGCTGGTTTAATGTTTAAATAATTACATTTAAAATTACAACAAACATTAACTAGAAGACAAAATTATAACGAAACTTTGAACCCAAAAAACAGTAGCCACAAAGTGGACTTCGTTTTTGTTTTTTTTTGTGCTTAGAGCATTGCGTTTAATTTGTTTAGTAGCAGTGTTCCAATGGGCCGTAAGAGGAGTTTACAAATGGGTTACCAGTTAAAGCAAGTTTGAATGCGTAGCTTAATAAGCAAAAATTTACTTAGGTCAGCATCCGGAAAGGTTTTTTGTGTAGTTGTGGATGTGGTGATGTGTACGAAGAAGTTGGATTTAAGAAAAAAGTTTTAGAAATATTTGTTTTTGTATTTTTCTATAAGTATATGAAGTTTACCAGAAACAAATACCAAATGCAACAAGCAGTAGAGAATAAAGTATTATAATATTTATCTAAGTATTATCTTAGTATAATGTACCATATTTTAAACGAATAGAATGTTTGTTTTGGTTGTTTTGTGTTAGTGGTGACCTGGTACAGTATATTCAACAAATATTACAAAGGTGGTTTTTATCTTTTCTTTACCATTGTTAATCATTCTCTAGTAACAAGTTGTTAATTGTTTTCATTCTAGATTCTTTGAGTATCAAATAACCATCTAACATCAATCTTAACCCATTTCCAACCCTTCAGTTGTCTCCCATTTCGCAATTGTTGTAAACTCCTCAATTTATTTTTTCTAGGAATTATTTGTTAACACATGTAAGCCGAAAATATATTTATGTGGCAGCGATCAGATTAGTCAGGCAGGTCATTTGACAGCAGCAGCAATACAAAACCACATTTGTTATTATTATGAACTTGTTGTAATCATTTATGTTGGACCTCACCTGAAGCATTTGCCACATGATTGCCGTGGGCCCTAAAAACACACAACCACAACAATAATATTTGTCTTCGTTGGTTGCTGCTCTAGTTTGAAAAGGCCAAAAATTAATACATACATATAATAATTTTTTATACTTTTGTCATAATGACATAAGCGCAGCGCATGACGACCACTGAACCTGAACCAAATTTGACGCTAAATGTGCTCCACTTGTGTGGAAAAAGCCCAAAGCAACAGAATCATTTGTTGTTGTTGGATTTCTGTTAATTTATTTGTGGCGTCGCCAAACTTGTCCACCTGTCTCCCACAAACTGCATTTTGAAACTCTTTGGTAACATTAAAAAAAAATATATATTTTTATTTTATTTTCTTTCGAATGCATATGGAAAATTTGTGGAGTTTGTGTTATTTTGTCTTATATGATTTTGAAAGTGCCTCTCGCACACATAAATCATATTATAATCCAAATATTGTCTTCGAAAATCTTATTTTTTTTTCTGAGCTCCATTATTCGATGACACTTGTTGTTTATGTATATGGTGTCGCTCTTTTAGCTTTTTTGTAGCTGCTTTCAAGTGGCAGCTTCGCGCGGCCCTGAAAGCACACACAAACTTTTATTATTCAGCCAAGGCTTGTCTCTGAGCATATTACTACATTATATTTTTATTATTTTATAAATACATATTTTGATGCAATTAATTATACAATTGAAGAGAAGAGAGAAGAAATTCGAAGTTCCAGTTCAATTTCCAGTCGTGGCTATCTTATCGTTTCGCAATGAGGGGCTGTATGTGAATTAAGTGTGTCGACTACATCAATAACAAAATCGTTAAAAGACTTGAGAGTTCAGTGTATATATATATATATATGGATTTGTACTGAGGTTTGCTTATCTTCTGTCGTCTTCTATGATATCATTCTTTATATTTAACTTGATTTGAATAGGTACTTTGCGATTAAGTAATTGTCTATACTACTTTCATGTCATAAAATATTTAATGCCTATTGTGTGAAAAATATTTTTTGAGAACCAGCGAGATCTAAGAAAATATATAATCCCATCTATAATATTTGAAGTATTATTAGTAATAGTAATGGTGGCTTATTCCTTCTAGTATTCAAAACATCTAATGAAAATACTTACCATATTATTCCTGTTTGTAATCAGAATATCTTATTCTTACACAATATGTCTTAAATTGTCTGCTATTATTACTATAATCATATTTGGCATACCTTTCGCTGTGTAGTTTCCCAACCAAATCCCACACAATCCTACACACCACTCACAATTGCCATTCACAAAACGATTCGGTTGGCCCATTTGCAGTGAGTCTAACGAATTCCCCCGCCATACCAAAAACTATGTCTTACCCAATCAAGTTGTAATCAATGTGAATAGCATTCCCAACAAAAAAAAAAAACGAATGAACCACAAGACCGCTACCATTCTTCAGCTCTAGGCACTATATTGTTGATTGCATAACGATCATTGGATCAAAATCAAACAAAAGGTGTCTCTCTCCTGCCCAAAAAGAGCAGAAAAAAGATCTTTTGGTTGTGCATTTAAATGCTCGAAATGTCACTTTTGCTTTCATCTTTTGTGAAAAGAAAAATAAATAAGAAAAAACGCAGTTGATGGGCGGCCAATTCAACAAATTAAATTAGACAAATCGACAAAAGCGATTCGTAAATTTTCGAATTTGTTCAATATGCCAACTATGTAAATTCGCTCGAATAAATTAAAATATTTTTTCTTTAGATTTCAAACAGCAGCTGCGCATGCGCAAAACATCAACATCAACAGCAACAACAACAGGTTAGTTATGTTGTTGCTGTTTTGGTTTTTCTCTCTTTGAGAGACGCGCGCGTCGCTGTCTTTAAGAAATGTGAAAGATGAAAGCGTAAATGCTGATTTAAAGATTTTTTCTGTATATAAATATGCATGTGCACAGATACTGACAGACAGACGGACGGACAGACAGTTATAACTCGTATATTGTGCACATAATGTATATATATTATAATTTCAGCGCAAAGTGAAAGACCCAGCAGCTCAGCTCAGTCGTTCAGTTGGTCGTTTAGTCAGTAAGTCATCCACCTCACTCTGATAACAGATACTTATGATCAGCACCCGCCGACGACGCCAACGCGGCCGGCGTCTAATTTCACAGTCATCAACAAACAACGAGGCGTTTTTTCTTTTTATATTTTTTTGCTTTCAATGTTGCTGTCGTTATTTTTTATGGACCCCCCATTCAAAAGAAAGCGAGAGTCTCAGTTACAAATTTTGCATGGCGCCTGCGCAGCTAAATGATTCGCACTGCCCGAACAACTGTGTGCAACACACCCCACTTGCCACTGTTTGCTTGCAAGTGTGTCATGATCATAAAGTCATGCTACGAACTTGAAAAAACGCAAAGAGATACAGAAATTTGTAGAATAATGTTTAGTTACTGGCATTTTAATTAGCTTTGTCCTTAAATGGTATTAAAAGTTTTCTGTGCTGTCTCTGTTAGAGGAGGGGAATGTTGAACTTCTATGTTAGATTTAACTTAGTAGGATAAAAATCCTGACTTTACAAACTTTTCTGTCGATAAACTGTAAGATTAAAATGTTTTCAACATAACTTTTAAAACAGCTACTTGACAACTTGATTTAAACATAGCTTACACATTTTAACATTTCACATTATTATATCAATAATTATTTTCGCATACGTTAAGTCTCTGTTTAAAAATTCCACTCTACTAATTCCTAACATTCATAATAATTCTATTAAAATTTACACAACAGTTGGAGTTGTTAGCTGAAATTGGTTTAATGATCACTTCAACATAACTCCCCGCATGTAATTAAGTTAATTGGCAAACTATCTATCATTTCCTCGTGATTAACTATCCAGCACTAGCTGCACCGAATCGTTAAAGATTATTAATTAATTTATAATTGAAATCAAACGCCGGCATGCGGTTAATTGTAAGTGTAGCAAAGCTTAAAGGTCACTCCCATAGGATTTTCGTTAGGGGGAATACCTCCAAATACACATTTGATTAATAAACTATTAATAATAATCTATTGGCGCTGTTGTAATGCAAATTACGGTTAATTAGTTATCATTAAATGTGACCTACAATTGCAACACTCAACAAATGAGTTAGGATCGGTGTAAATTATCGGGGTCTAAAGTATTTTTGTTTTCAGCTTTTGTTGATATCGTTTTAGGAACAACAAAAAGGTATGATTATTATCTTTTGAAAAGCCGTCGACGCTTTGCCGCTATTTTGCCGCCTCCTTTTGTTGTTTTCTTTCTATAGGTATTTTTTCTTGTTTTTCTTAGTCACAATTATGCAAAAAAAAAAAACGGAAAGAAATAGAAAGAAAGAAATCTGCATAGATTACGCGTATTGTGCGCTGGGGGAATATTTATCAATTTCTATACAAACGAAGCGTGGGTAAAATTTCAGTTATTAAATAAAATTTGCTTTTTGCGGAGTTTTTAAATAAAAATGTATATAAATACGTATAAATTTGTAGTAGTAAAAAAATGATGTTGACTTGCACATGACTTTCATGACATTAGAAAGTAAATTGCCATAAGGCCACTTGGTCAAACGGCAGCAACTAAAACAACAACAGCGCAAACAACGTGCATAAAACTTTATTACGAAAATGAGCGAAAAAATAGCGTCAGATAAGCATGAAAATGTTTTCTACTTTTCTATTGAACTTTTAACGAGTGTTGTGGGTGAAGGCAGCAAGCTAAAGCAGACAAAATGCTTTTTATTAACTATGTACTTATTTATTATTGTAATAATTATAACTTGGATTTAGCAGGTGGCTTTTCTTTGGAAAGTATTGGCACTCACACAAATGTTGTGCACTCATTGCTAGTGCATTTTCTTTTATGCAACTAAAACGTACCTTTTTTTTTTTTTTTTTGCGAAAATAGCTTTACTTTTGGCAATCTAATCTTATCACTAATTTGTGCCGATATTGCTAGTTCATCAAACGTTCAAAGTCCACGAACTTAAGATACTCTCTTAGGCCAAAAGAAAGTCGGAAAGTGCATAGAAAGACAGCTTTTTTAATATGCTTAGGACTATTCAACTACTGATAAACTTTTACGATGACAATCAGTTGTGTGCGTAGATAAAGTCGGGACACTTAATATATATCTTTTCTGTGTATGTTTATAAAATTGGAGGCCACACGTGGTCACCAATTAGAAATGACGCATTTGTGAGTCATAATTGATAAGAATTATATATGAACCACATCAACTGCGGTAATCAAGCACAAAACAAGTAAGAAGGCTCTAGTCGAGAAATCCCGACTAGACTATACCCTTAACCCTATACTTTACGCATACAGTCAGTGCTTGCAAGTATGTGTGAGTGGCTGTATGTATACGCGTATAGGGCATACCTTCTTAATTTCAATACTCCATATCTCCAGTGTTTCTCAGCCGATTTCAATAAAATTTTCACATGTTGTCTTTATTTAGTCTAATCTTTCAAACTGCATCAAAAAGTATTCTAAATTGAAGATTTTGTTGTTATCGATTACATGTGTATATCGGAAACGGGAAGAGTTATCGAAAATCTAAAACAAACTTGTACTGCCTAGGGATTAGGCGAGCTTATATACCAAATCTGGAGTCTCTAGCTCTTATAGTCTCTGAGATCGACGCGTTCATACATACGGACGGACAGACGGACAGACGGACAGACGGACGGACGGACAGACGGACATGGCTATATCGACTCGGCTGTTGATGCTGAACAAGAATATATATACTTTATGGGGTCGGAGATGCTTCCTTCTGCCTGTTACATACTTTTGCACAAATCCATTATACCCTTTTTACCCATTTTCAATGGGTTAAGGGTATAAAAAGAAACGCTCAACAATTTAAAGTCGTTGCGGGAATTTTGCAAGGGAAGTTAAAAATTTACTGATCATATCTATGATCCATATTTTTCTTTATTTCCGTTTAACACTAATTTTATTTTTAAAGATTATCTGGCAGCGTTTAAGAAAAGTAAATGACCTCTCAACTGGGTTAAAGTCTCAATTAGTTAATTGTCAGTGGCTTAACCACTGTATCTGTGCCAGGCGCTATGCCAATCTAACAAACGAGCTTAACTCTTTAGGCTCGCTGATCCATCACCCAAAAACTCAACGAACCCAGAAACCCAAGCGATAATTACTCTCATATATCGCAAATAAATTCGTCGGCCTGTTATAATTTTTCACACATGTTGCCTGACTAATTCGATTGTTTTTTAGACGCTATGAACTTTCAAATCCTAACGTCCACACATAAATTCCTCAAACAATGCGTTGAGCACATGTTCCCAGGCTCGTAACGGCTGCCTCATAAATCAGCTATTAATAAATTTCAATGTACGCAAATTTCGACAGTTGAGAATCGGCAAATAGGCAAACATCTTTTATATTCACACAGAAGAAGGAAAAAAAGACTTTGAAATTCTTTGCTAAATGTCAATTAGTTATTAAGTGGAACCTAACACAATTTTTTTATATATATATATTTTTATTTAATTATAAAGTCGCAACATGTTGCATGCCATCCATGGAATTTTAATGTGCCCCAAACTCAGGAGTCAGCTGCTGCTCTTAATGGGTTGCTTCTGCTCTGACTTTGACTCGGCTTTCCGACCTTTATTTGTATTTTTATTGTATTAACTCATTTCCTGCGAAAGTGATGGACAACAGACAACAGACAGCAGACACATTATGATATCATGCTGAGCTCATCATTTTGTACATTTAAAATGTGTTCTCACTGCCTGATCCTAAACCAAAAATATTTTTGTTAGTTCAGAAATGTATGCTCAGCAAACGAACAACAAAAAAAAGGGCTAAGATCACATGAATGGTGTTTAATCAGCAGAGCTAAAGCGACATGCTTTTTTTCACCTAATTTTTGGAAGTAAACTAGTTTTTGACTTAAAAAAAGACTTCCTCAAATTCTAAAGCGTAACTGTCAACTAGAACGTTACTCTTTGTACCTCTTTGTTGTTGTGACTAGAAACATTACCCTGCAAAAATGTTAAGTAGGAAATGGTTAGATTCGGATGAATGTAAAGAGAGTTCTTTTGTCTTGCGATCTTAGATATCTATCTTCCATTTTCATGAACAAAACTGTTATCTTTAACAAGTAGATCTACAAGTTTATTTTGTACTTCGATGATCGCTAATAATGTTTATGTGACTTGCCTGATTTTGTTTGTTATATATTGCTTGCTTGTTTTGGGCGTAGAAATTACAAAATAACAATTCACAAACGTCAGTCACGCTTAATAAACTTTAAAACGAAATTGCCGAGCCATGGAGTTCGTCCGGTCGGTCAATCGGTCTGTGGTCAGTCTGAGGTTTGTCTCGCTCTGTAATCAAAAGCCGGCCGGTCAGCACTACCACCACCACCACCACCACCCAAACGTTGCTTAAACCCAACCCAACCAACCGGAGCACCTTGGACATTCGATTGCTGAGTCAACGAAATGTGTGCAGGTTTTTTTATTTTTTTTTTTTTTCATAAATTGCATTTAATTTTTAAGCATAGTGCCGAGCACGTTATGGATTGAGTTATAACAGAAACACTTATACATGTGTATTACTTTCATGTGATACAATTGACATTTTATATACCCTGTACTTATTGGAGGTGATTTAATGGGTGTTATTAAAGATTGGAACATGTTATTAGACTTCAACATGACGAAAGGGTAGCTAAGAAGTAGATAACTCTCCCTCAGTTTATTCCTATAAATATGTTTCCGCAAAACTGCTGTTGGTCAAGTCAGGTTACCCACCATACACACGAACCGCCCACCCCACCCCTTGTGATCACACCCCAACTTAGCAGAAGGTATATGGCCGTCTGTGTTATTTTTTGCATAACATTTTTATGATTGCTGAACAAGTTTCAAGTTGTGTGTTGTTCATTTTTGTTATAATTTTTAACCGCTGTTGGTTGGGTTTGGCCATCAAGTGCGGAAGTGCAAAGCATACAGGGAAACAGAGCAACAGAGAGAGAGATGAGGAGAAAGAGAGAAAGACAGATAGACGGAATTGAAACAGTATGCATATAAATACATAGTTCAACAAGAAATCCACTTCGATTGGAAAGGTAAATCATTTTTAGCTTAATTGCAAGTTGATCGTAACGTTTATCGACTTATATACATATATAAATATATATATATGTATATTTTATTAATTATTTTTAAAATGCACTACAACTGTACATAACTTTATTATATGCCATTTATTAGTTGCCTTTATTGTCTTTATCTACTTATACCAATATAAATAATGCAATTACATTTTGGTCTCATTTTTTCCTGTCTCTTTTACAGCCTTTGACAACAACAATCAGCACACGCCGCTTGTCTCCTCGCATAGAAAGGTGAGTTTTTAATGCTTTTTGTTTGTTTTTTTATTTATTTTTTTATTGTGTATGTGGATTTTTATAGCTCTCGTTAAGAGTCTTTCACGTCTGTGTGTTGGCCTTTCGAAGTGCTCACTGATTACAGATTGGAATTATGGCTCGTTAAATCTGTGTAAATGAGCTTTATTTTGATCTCTGTGGGCAGTTTAATGGCGTGGTTATTGCTTATCTATTTTATTATCCACTGGTTCCGGTTCATGTTTTAATTAAGTTTTTATGAATTATGATAATGTTAGCTAGTTCTTCTAATGATTGGGACATGTGTAGTAATCGATTCGCTAGATTAGCGGCTTTTTTTTTTTTTAATTAACATATAAATCAATGCATAAAGTTTGAGTGTTGCGAAACTATCGTTGGTCGTTGACCGATTTATAAGATGGTTAATCGACACAACCGATTCTTACAAAACAAAGCTATAATCACATCGATAGCTGAATCTTGTACTGATCTTCAAAATATTTACATGCAAAAACACTTAGAAATTATATATTTAAGGTCAACGCATGTATATTATATTAACTTTGCGGTTTTTAAATGCATATCATTTTCCAAGCTAATAATATGCTCTGACTTTTTCTCCCATATATTAAGAACCTAAATATATACATATATACATTTTTATATTTCTTACTTAGAGCTAATGGTTACCTAGTTCTAATAGGCCCCAATTCACACACACTCATACACTGATACTCACGCACATACACTTATTTAATACTTATAATTACAAGAATGTTAAGGTACCCCAAGAATGCAACACGTTTTCTCACATGATACGAAGACAATGGAATTACCTTATACTAAGCAGGGAGAGAATAGCAAACGACCTCCATTGAGTAGGCTGCATTTTTCTCACACACACACACACAACCAAACAAACAACAACTACAGCGATACTTAATTGAAAACCAGCAACAACAACAGCAACGAATCTGCAGCTAACTAAAAGATACATTAAAATTGAAGGCGTAGAGAAACTCACGCTTCCATGCTACGAACTTTGAAGGGGCAACTGCGGCTGCTTTATCTGTTGTAAATGCAGGCACTCTTGTGCTGTTGGTGTTGCAGTTGCGAGTAGTTTTAATTACCTACCAATTTATGGCTGCCCCCAAAAAACTGGCAACACCAACATCTACTATTAACGATCATCATGTGAATTCTCTACGCCTGCGCATCATTTCCTCCGTCTGCCTTTTTCTTCCACGATGGGAACCATCAAGTTAGCTGAATGCATTCTTCGTCTTCGGCTTTGGAAAAACACTTTCGCACTTCGACCTGGTAAAAGGGTCTACCCCCTGATGGGGAAATGAAACGCAATGAAACGAGTCCGGCCGTAGCATCTGTGAAAATTACCGTAAAATTGCTGGCTTGCAACGCCATCAAGCAGCAACAACATCGACAACAACAGCACTCTCACACATTATGCCTGGGCAGATGTTGTTAGTCTTGTTGTTGCTCATTTTGTTTTATGGCCTGCTAAAATTTTGAGGTTTTTTTTCTAGTGTTTTGTCACGCTATGTGAAAAGCCTTAAGTAGTTGATAGATTGATATGGAAAGCGTTACTAGAACTGTTTGGGAATTATAGTGCCAAGTATAAGACTTTCAATAGTTAAAGATCTCTATGTGATGTGTATTCAATAACTTATTTAACTTCGAATGTTACTTAGCAACAGCTAATTGCCGTCTAAATTTTTATATTTACAAAGCTCTTTACTGCTTAGGTATGACTTTTGCTGTGTGCAATTCTTGTTCAACACATTTTTCAACCCCCAAAAGCCCTCAATATCTAGTTGGGGGTAAGAATTTTGTGCCCCGTGTGGTCACAACAAGCTAAATTGAAAAATATTCATGCAATTATCATACATTTTTGTTGGTTTTCTTTTTTGCATTTTATTTATTATTTTTTTGTGGTTATGGGGTTGCTTTCCCCCTAACCAGAAATGAAATGCATTACATGGCGTCCAAAAAAAAAAAAAAAAATAACACAACCAACTGCAATGCGCAAATGTTTCGTTTAGCATTTCGAATTTACAACAAAACACTTGGAAACACAGACATATGAGGAGGGCAACACTGAGTTGCATGAGTTAACTATTGCTAGTTTTGCTTTTGAGTGGCAGCGTGTGCAGTGACATTTTCCACTAAACGAACTGCACTTAAGCATGTTTGACCTTTGGTTTTTGGGTATTGGGCCAAAAAGTTTACTGTCTCTCACATATTGTAAATGACTTTAAGTACTCGTTTTCATCTTATGCAATCGACAAAATAGCGACAAAATGACTAAATTAAAACATAGAGCGCGCGCTCAGCTAATGCGGAACTTATAACATCTTCACATATCATATGACTTTCGAGCACTATTATGATGCAAAATATTGATGATCAGCTGCAGTCAGTGGTAAAGTTTTTTGACGGCATCGTCGACTACAGACACACATTGTAGATAGCAAAGAGATATACTTATGCATGTTTATAATACTTACGAGCTAACAAATTATTGGCAGTCTACTAACCGCAAAAGTCTTCATCAAAAACCGCTTTAAAAGCTGTTGCCTTTGAGTCGTCTCCTGGTTTTCCGGATTGGCTCGTGATTCAGCTAACTATCTGTTGAACTGCCTATCTTAGTTGACTGACTGACTAACTGAGTCAATGACTGACTGACTGACTGGCTGGCTTGGCTTTTGAGTTTGATATGTGGAAGCTGTTACCAGGAAGTTGCCTTTTGCGGTTTGCCAACCAACCAACTAACAAACCAGCAGTCAACCAGCCATCCAGCCGGCAGATAAGGTCGTCCAAATGTCGTAGCTTGTTTTTGCGTTGTTCCATTGGGTGGGTGTTGCTAAAAGACAGCTAAAATGCTAACATCAGAGAACAGCTAAATTTGGGTTACTTAATATTGTATACTCTTACTTTAAGATCTTAACAAAAGGTATGCTTTCAATGGTTACTCATCCAGGAATTTCAACATACTTTTCATGAACTTTATCAGCTACATCTCTGATTTACTTTTAATATCCCCCAGCAAGGGCATAAATACATACATAAATGGATGCGCTTCACCACACTCGAGTGCATGCGTAAACCTTCAAAATCGAAACACCCGATCCAAACAAAAAGGGCTTGCCTTTTGGGGACGCCAGTATTGCATTGCCTCGACGTAAATGGCATTTGTAGTTTTCGTAATTTCTGCTATTTGTAGTTCAATTTTACAATAAACCAATAAAGCATTGCATTGAATGACAGCCCAGCAATACATACATATGTGTGGGGGAAGTTTTTTTTTTTTCGTCTGTGTAATTGGTTTATAGGTTTTGAGTTTTCAATGGGTGCGGCCCCTTCTAGTCAACTTATGACCCGCAGCATGCGACAGTTCGACATTTGAGGGGGAATCCACGCAGCCCAAATAGGATTACTTTTTTTTACATTTGACAGCTCTTTCAAATTGGGTTAGGCCCGTGTTGGCGAATTGTAAAAGATTCCCATAAATGGGCAGGGCGCCAGAATTAAGTAATTATAATATTGATACGAGCTATGACCATATCCGGAAGTTTAACTTTAAAGGGAATTTTATAGACTTTTAACAACTGGAACGGCAGGAAATTGGTTAAAGTAGCTTAAAGTGTTTTTTAATTTTTTTTATAGTCTTAGAATCACTTACATAAAGTTACTTACTTACTTAATGCTAAGATACTCCCAACCCTAGTACCCAATACTTAATATGTTAACATTTTTAAATTTCTTAATACCTTTTAATTACACAAAGCTTGTTGCATGCTTACTACTAGAAGACTGTATTAAATACCCTTCAACTCTCTTGCTATTTATACATAGTCAAACTAGTTTTTTTCTATGACATTTTGTATTATCTAAAGTATGCTAAATGCAATCTTAACTATTTATGCATAATCCAATTATTTCAACACTTTTAACTGTCATGTGTGTTTGTAAGTCTCGTGCTAGGTTTCCATATATCTCACATTAGATAAGACATAAACACGAAAAGCCATGGCCCAAATTGTCTTTTTGCTATCAGTTAGTAGAAAGAAAAAAAAACTGTAGCATAGTGTAAACTATGAATAACTGTAGGCAATGAATAATAATAACTTCAACTTAAAAAACTCCAATTGTATTAAAAATGTTCCACTATTTGCAATTCGAAATGAGATGTTACACAGGTAATAAGGCACAAGTTTAATGTGTGTACGACTGGAAAATACCATCTTATTATTTTTATAATCTTTGTTATGTTTGCTTTATCTAACACAATACTCTTAATACATTCGAAACTGTTGTTTATACAGAAGGTATCAAAATATTTATACACTTTGTCAAAGCACACAAATGCCGATCAATTGCCCGCCGTCTTGGTACATTAACAAAGTGTTTCTTTTGCCGGTCAATTAAGCATTGCAATTATTGACCACACATTCTCGAGTATACAACGATGAGTTTCAAGGTGAAAAAGCTTTGTTGTTATACCCACAAATATTAACACAATTCATAGATGGGTGTACAAAAGTATTATTTACCGTAAATATTATTATGCCATTTAATTGCAATACTTTTGCTCAGGTGTGTGGATGATGATGATGATCGTTATGTGTGGGCTGTGACTCAGTTTGAGTCTAAACGCTGTTGCAGCTGTATATAGCCGCCCCTTTCTCTACCCCTTCTAACTTTTCTATTGTTCTGGCGAAAAAAAAGTCATAGCGTTTGGTTTTTTTTGGAGCGTGAACATTTGGAAGAGTCATACCTGTTCTATTTGTTGGCCCGCCCGTACTTTTATGGGTTCGTCGGTACCTTATGCTGCCTGGCTGCCTGCCTTGGCTGCCACAAGCAACAAATGTTGCAAGTGGTAACGGCTGCTGTCCGTTGCCTGCTTCAAAACAATGGCTCCACTTGGCCAACAACAACAACAACATTAACGACAACATAGCGTCTCTGACTGCGACTTGGTTGACTGCCTTCGCCGTTTGTTTTATGGTCCGACTGGCTTTGGATCTAACTCTGGCTCCAGCTGTAGCTCTAGCTCTGACTTGTAGCTTTAGGTCTGATTGTGTCTGTGGCTCTTTGGCTGTGACCAAACACGCTCTGTATTATTGCTACGCATTTATAATAAGCGGAACATAACACAGTGGGCGACTTCCTGTCGTACTCAACAGGAAAGCAACCAAAAAGGAAACCAACTTACTCCAGCTTGATTGTATGTATTAAAACTTCCTTGTACCTAGAACTGAGCTTAATTTGCATATTTAAGTGGAAAATATTAGAAGTTTTTGTTACCCAGTATTCGTATGATTTTGTGTTAAAGTTAATAATATTCTTGCTCAGTTAAGCTTTTTTACCACTTGTACCACTGTGCGTACGTCTAGTTTCCATGTGTATGTGTGTTTGTGTGCGTGTGTTTAGTCTGCAGCTGTTGCTGGCGGCACATCGGCGCATTGGCGACCATTGCGCATTGTTCTATGGAATCAATCAAATGGCTTGGCAGGCACAGCACCAGAACTGCCACGAAAGAAGACGACGCGTCGTCCAATGTCGACGACGATGACAACGCGCACGACGTCAACATAAAAGTGTCGATCAACTAAACGCTGTCGGCCCTGACTGGATGCCTGAATGGGGAACAACAGGGAAAATGGGGTATGGCTGTGGCAGAAGCTATTATAGGCTTGACTTAGGCATGGTCAGCCAAGAGGCAAGTTCATGGCTCGCTGAAGCGACGAACCTGACGACGACAACGACCACGGCGTCTGTATATTGTATTTTACTCTCTTTCTATCTTGCCGCTGTCTCTGTGTGGTTCCGATTCTTAAAGCAATTGTATTTGTGCCTGAATGTAATTGCATGCGTCGTGACTTACACCCCAACTCCGAAACCCCCTCCCCACACAGAAAAACACCCGATCTAAACGGTCTGTGCGGTGTTTGTGTGTGGAGTCCAATGGCCGCCAAAGCTATTTAATTTGGGCGCCTAAACAAACACTATTCGTATTATTATTGAATGCATGTCATTATTTGAGTATTTGACAGCTGCTATTGCTGCTGCTGCTGCTGCGCCTGCGCTTGACCGTTACTCAAACACACTATACAAAAGAGTGGAGAAAACAACAAATCCCCCTGGTCCCACTCATCGCCCGGCACCTCGGTTGAATTCAATGTAAGGTTCAAGTACTTATGCACTTGAAATTAGAATGAAAATGCATTGAATCTTGCTCCATCTCTTTTTCTCTCTCCCTCTCTCTCTCTCTCTCTCTCGCTCTCCGGAGCTGCCCTCTTGTCTCTGCCCCAGGTGCACGGCCTGGCACGATGGGAACCGACTCTGTGTGTGCTCACAATGAAGCCATAATTCTTATAGCTATGGCAATGGCCATGCCAAAGCACACTCTTTCCGTACTTTGCTACATGCTGCATGCTACATTCGGTGTGTTAAAGGACTCATTAAAGCATCACCTGAATGGGCTGGTCTAGCAGCCTCCAATTCGTATAGCTGTATCTCATATGCTCGACACGAACACAACACTTTTTGTACTCACACAAACACAAACATTAATACACGCATACATCTGTTCACTTGTTCAATTGCTTTCCCACTTTTAAAAGGCCTCACAAACACTCAAGAGCGAACCAGTCTTTTAATACGCTTACACTGTTTTGGGGTAGCATTAACTTGGCTATTAAGTTTGCAACTGTTTTGAACTGCTTATGCGGTGCTTTAACGATTTTTTAGATGAAAATCAGAAGTTAAACCAAATATTGAGTGAATTTAGGAAACTAAACTAAAACTAATAAAAATATACTTAATGCAAATTGCAAATGCAAAATTATTTAAACATCATAAATTAAGTTGTTTAATCTTATCCAAAATACAAAAGTCAACTATTATACAATAAAACTTAATAAAGCTGTTCTACGAAATGTAATTATTATGGTAGATTCAATATAAGATTTAATATAATGCTTACGAAATAATGTTTATTTCATTGATACTTTCCAGTGTATATTCACTTCTTGGTAATGCCTCTTACTTCACTTCTATTTATTTTGGCTGGAAGGCTTATCTAGCGTTGCATATATTCAGCCAAATAGAAAGAAGACGCCAAACGAGTTGCTTGACTGCCAACGAGTAACAGTTACTTTTCTCCACACACATACAGTTTTTGGGGCCTTCTGCTGCCTGCCTGCTATTGCATTATAGAAGAAGAAGCAAAAAACAGTCCCCCAGAGCTTGCCGCCCAGTTTTTTATGTTCGTTTTTTTTTTTTTGCTATCATGGGAACTGAGAGAAAAAGACGCTTTGGCTGGCTTTGTAGATAGTAACTGGATGTCCAGTCACGAGCCTGAATCAACAGACTTCCCGACTTACCATTCTATTCTATTTCTTGATGCTAGCCGTCAATTCATAAGCGCAGCTAACACCATCTTTCCCCTCGTTACCCTATCTCTGTTTTTGCCCACTTAATGTGTACAATTGCAATTTAGTGCCATTACGTTTTCGGCCCAGTCGCAAGTTAGAGACCCACTCCCCGATACTGTTTTGTTATTATTTTGAGTCATGTGCGAGTATTTCAATTTGGATGCTGTTGTTGGTGGTAATAATACGTACGGTACTTGAGCCAATTACCCAATTAAACGCAAGCGTTTTATGCTATCTCATTGCCGGCATCGTACATCGTATAGATGCCCAAATATTGATATCGATTTGTAGTTTGTACAGTTTGTTGTTGTTGTGTTGGCCCATGGCTATTTTTTTTTTTTTGATTTGAGTCATGTTCTAGAGGCGTGCACAATTAGCGTTTTGTTCGATTCCGTTATAGCCTGGCCAAGCAAAAGCACAATGCGCCCAGGGATTATGTTTTTGAAGTCGGTCGCGTCGGTCAAACTATGAAACTTGTTTGCCGATTATTATCGATTGCGGGCTTGGTCTCTTTTCCGGCAAACAGCCGATCTATTGCCTCTCTCTCCTGTTCCTCTTTCTCTTTCTATTTGCAGTCGTAAAGAGGAACGGGGAGGGGGGCAACACGTCTTCATGGTGGCCTGTACTTGAATTTTTGTTGAGTCTTTAACCCACTTTGACCCTACAGAAAATTCGTATTGGGTTGGACAAATGAGTTGCGAATTGTTTAGAAATTTGGTGATAATGTTCATTTATTAATAGCTATAGGTACAGTAGAACATTTAATTGTATTTTCTGTCGTTAACTTTTTGTTTGTCAGTCATAAACAAAATTTAAGCATGCAGCTATATAAATTGACTTTATGTTGATTTGTAGCCGCGCAATTGCTAGCTTTTAAAGTTTTTTTTTAGTTGGATAACAACAAACGCCACATGGGACCCGGTCTAGACCACTAGAGCTGACAAGACGAAGCCAGTGCTTGGCTTTTTTGTTTTGTTGATTCGCTATCAGGATTCACATTTTATGCAATTGTTTCCATAGAAAGAATGTCATGCCACAACACAGCAGCAGCAGCAGCAGAAGAAGCAGAAGCAGCTACCAACCAGCAGCCAAGTAGCTCTCAACTTGACTCGGACTCGAACTTGTAGTTGAACCTGTGCTTTGCTCTGTGTTGTCTATCTGGCCAGTCGTGATCAATGTTGGACCATGCGGGGCAGACAGAGCAGTGCAAACAGGGCTAGTCAGGTTAATGTTGCAAGGGGTTGACTTATATATACCCTGTTTGTTTAAGGTATGCAACTGAGAATGTTGTTTGCTTCTAAAGTGTTCTTTGTGCAATATTCTCATTATCTTTTTAGTAGTTAATTGCCTCTAGGTTTTGAACTTTATTTAAAGCAGTGCCAATATTCAGAATTCTCCACCAGTTCAGAATAATTGTCATTCTCTTATATAAAACCACATTCCGCAAGATCTTATAAGTTAAATGTTTTTATTATAAATAAGCGTTTGGTGCAATAACAGTTTCATATATCTTAAAATCTAAGTGCTTCTGCTAAAGTTGTTCAGTTTCTCAACCAAATTCATTTGCTTGAAAATAGTTACCACCGTAAAGGCAAACTTTGCAAACTGTAAAGATAATAAATACATAGAGAATAATAGCATTATCAACTTAATACTTGTTTATAAAATAACTTACGGCAATGTTGGTCCTCATGTCGACTTCTAATATGCCGGCAGCAATAAAGCTTATCGTCTGTTGAGTCTGGTGCAAGAAGTAAATAAGTGTCGAATTATAACGCCGGCCAGCATCACAAAAATTGGAGTAAAATATAGCCAAGGTCAGATTGTAGCAATCTTCTTTGATTAGCTCGCAGACATAGCAAAAGGGAAATGTCTGTAAAATCAACACAATAATATAGGCAAATGTTGCAACGCCAGTCCAAAACTTTGAAAAGAACAATAGATTCACGAAGGTCAAGCCTAGACTCACTCCTACTACCATTATCTGAGCAAAAAATGTGCGTGAAATGATGGTACGAAATAGATTACAATATCTGAAATAAAATTGAACATTAAATTGGAATCTTTACTTAAACTTGCAGTAAAACTAACTCATGTAATAGCTTGTGATCCTTAACGCAATTAACCAAATCCTCATAGTTTTCATCGGCCGTTTTCTTTGGGTCTGTACGCAATTTTTTAACGCGTTGTTCCAACAACTGGATCTGAGTTCTTAAAATCATACCAAATATAACCGGATAGATATCGGTTATTTGATTAACATAGATAGCGTTCGAAAACATACAGTACTCAATAATAACAGCTGTCCAAAGGTGTCTCTTACTCTTACGATAGTCAACAAATGGATTGTATGATGACCATGCTGTATGTCCCTTAAGTGCTGCACTCAGGGCGTTTGATGTTGCATACGTACCATATACGAACTGATAACACAGAAAGACGACACTGCAACGATTAACACATCGATTGATCAATTCACGTGACTCATCACTTTCACAACGTTTGTCCATCATATCGAGCAGCTCCTTGGCTCTTTGAAATCTCCACTTATTCATAAGAAGCACAGCGGTCTTAAACATAAGTGGTAAAACATTGAAAACTACTTGCACCGAAGATAGAAATGCGTCTGGCGTATAGATTCTGAAGTTAAGAATATAGCTCGTCATTAGTACCAACGGCACATAGACCACTGCCCCGATGTGCATCCATAACGTCCACACTAAATAGGGCCAATAAAATCGGGTGCCTTTCGGTGGTGTCCAACCCACAAAAAACATGCCATTTTCGAAGTACTTAAAAGCATCGCGAAATGCGAAAGAATTTCCCAATGTTGGTAATCTGGTATACTTGAAAATCATTCTTGAGATTACTTGATGACGCGTTGAAATAGAAACTATAACTGCACAAATCATTTAATTGATTACCCAGTTATATAAGTTCAATGTGGGAACTCTTTGCATTGCACTTTAACCAAACTTTCCAGATGCTACAATTCTCAACATTTTTATATAGCAAATAAATAAATAAATTATTATTAATAGTACTCACGCACTTCTTGTTCATCGACTAACAGCTGTATTACTGGTCGTAATTTTCGTTTTCTTAATTGGAGTCAAAGTCAATCGAATTTATTTATGGAACAATGTCCTACGGTGGTAGTTTCAATCCCTACGCTCAGCCTGACGGTGGCTATGCTGCGCCTCCTGGGGCCTTTCCTCCGCAAAACGCTCAAGTTACACCGTCAAGTTACACTGCCATGGTTGACAGAGGCAGCTCGGGCAAGATTAACGCCACAGAGCTGAAGGCAGCTCGTATTAATGGCCAAGGACAGCAATTTTCGGACAATGCATGCAAACTAATGATAAGCATGTTCGACATTGATGACAGTGGCACCATTGATATCTTTGAGTTTGAAAAGCTGTACAACTACATCAATCAATGGCTGCAAGTTTTTAACTGACACAAGCATTCACTAAAATGGGCTTTCGCTTTACACCCGAGTTTATAAACTTTCTGGTGAAAAAAGTGATCCTCAAAGTCACAAAGAAGTATCCGTGGATCAATTTATTGTGCTTTGCGTTCAACGTTTTACGCTTTTCGATAGCGCGATACGGAACAGAATGGAGCAATTATTATTGCTTTTAAGGACTTTTTAAGCGTTGCCATTGGTTGTTCGTACTAAAAACAAGTAAGAAGGCTCTAGTCGAGAAATCCCGACTAGACTATACTCTTAACCCTATAATTTACGCACACAGTCTGTGCTTGCAAGTATGTGTGAGTGTGTGTATGTATCCGCGTATAGTGCATACTTTCTTAATTTCAATACTCCATATCTCCAGTGTTTCTCAACCGATTTCAATAAAATTTTCACCGATTGTCATTATTTAGTCTAATCTTTCAAACTGCATCAAAAAGTTTCCCAAATTCAAGATTATGTTGTTATCGATCACATGTGTATATCGGAAACGGGAAGAGTTATCGAAAATTTAAAACAAACTTGTACTGCCTAGGGCTTAGACGAGTTTATGTACCAAATCTGGAGTCTCTCGCTCTTATAGTCTATGAAATCGACGCGTTCATACTTACGGACGGACAGACGGACATGGCTATATCGACACGGCTGTTGATGCTGATCAAGAATATATATACTTTAGGGGGTCGGAGATGCTTCTTTCTGCCTGTTACATAATACATACAATGGGTTAAGGGTATAAAAAAAAACAGAAACACCACATTCCTATTGTGCAGCATAGATGTAGACATGGTCTATTCGTATTTTGCACTGCAATTGCAACTGGAAATATATTTTGTTCATTGCCTTCTCGTTTTTTATACCCTGAACACATTGAAAATGGGTACGCGTATACATACACTCACACGCAAGCACTGACTGTATGCGTAAATTATAGGGTTAAGGGTATAGTCTAGTCGGGATTTCTCGACTAGAGCCTTCTTACTTGTTTTGTTTTGTGTGTGTGCTTTTTTTTTTGTAAATTGCAATGCAGTTTTATACAAAGGTTCCTACCATTTGGCCATTAAGCACTTTACATTCAATGTGGCAAGATCAAAGTGGGCGCAATTTATTGCCGCAGATACACAGATACGCAACAAAGCCGGGCTCAGTTGAGGGAGGGATGAGGCGGTTGGTTAACCAAATCTGGTTAGTAGAGATGCGTTAATGCTGGTGACAATATATGTGTGCAAAGCAAGAAAATTCATACATAGCTTGTCTATAAGATTTATAAATACTTAAATTACAGAGATGGGATCAGTTAATAAAGTATTGATATGGTTTTTTGATATAACTTAAAACGTGAATAAGTTCTTATACTTAACATAGTTTATATCTATTTTCGCTCTACTTAATATTTCCATTCATGATTAGAACTCAGATTTAAAGACTTTCCGCCTTCTTAAAAAACTTAATCTTGATTATTGGAATTATAGTCGCGCAATAGTTGTTTTTTGCATTGATCACGCGCTCATCTCTAGTGGTTACAGCGGTTAATGCCGCCGGAGTTGCCGAAGCAGGTTATACAATTTTAGATTTGCGCTTTTCCAGTTTGGCAGCGACAAGTCTGCAAGTCTCAGACTCAATGAGTTTGCATGTTTGACCCAAATACGCCAACCAAGAGCATAAAACAAAAACAATGAAGATAGAGAAAATATAACAAAGCGAGACGGCTATGGGAATAACGATTTTTTTGATGAAAATCAGAAGTTAAACCAAATATTGAGTGAATTTAAGAAACTAAACTAAAACTAATAAAAATATACTTAATGAAAATTGCAAATGCAAAATTATTTAAACATCATAAATTAAGTTGTTTAATCTTATCAAACATACAAAAGTCAACTATTATACAATAAAACATAATAAAGCTGCTCTCCGATATGGAATTATTATGGTAGATTCAGTATATCATACTTTTATGTTGGTTTTTTTTTTGCTATCATGGGAACTGAGAGAAGAAGACGCTTTGGCTGGCTTTGTAGCTAGTAACTGGTTGTCCAGTCTCGAGCCTGAGTCAACAGACTTCCCGACTTACCATTCTATTCTATTTCTTGATGCTAGCAGCCTGACCCAAACAGCCGTCAATTCATAAGCGCAGTTAACACCCTCTTTCCCCTTGTTACCCTATCTCTGTTTTTGCCCACTTAATGTGTACACTTGCAATTTAGTGGCATTACGTTTTCGGCCCAGTCGCAAGTTAGAGACCCACTCCCCGATACTGTTTTGTTATTATTTTGAGTCATGTGCGAGTATTTCAATTTGGATGCTGTTGTTGGTGGTAATAATACGTACGGTACTTGAGCCTATTACCCAATTAAACGCAAGCGTTTTGTGCTATCTCATCAAATCGATTTGTAGTTTGTACAGTTTGTTGTTGTTGTGTTGGCCCATGGCTATGTTTTTTATACCCTGAACCCATTGAAAATGGGTAAAAAGGGTATAATGGTTTAGTGCAAAAGTACGTAACAGGCAGAAGGAAGCATCTCCGACCCCATAAGTATATATAATCTTGATCAGCATCAACAGCCGAGTCGATATAGCCATGTCCGTCTGTCCGTCCGTCCGTCCGTCCGTCCGTCTGTCCATCCGTATGTATGAACGCGTCGATCTCACGAAACTGAGATTTGGAACATAAGCTCGCCTAATCCCTAGGCAGTACAAGTTTGTTTTAAATTTTCGATAACTCTTCCCGTTTCCGATATACACATGTGATCGATAACAACAAAATCTTGAATTTGGAAAACTAATGACAATCTGTGAAAATTTTGTTGAAATCGGTTGAGAAACACTGGAGATATGGAGTATTGAAGTTAAGAAAGTATGCACTATACGCGTATACATACACACACTCACACATACTTGCAAGCACTGACTGTGTGCGTAAATTATAGGTTTAAGGGTATAGTCTAGTCGGGATTTCTCGACTAGAGCCTTCTTACTTGTTTTTTTTTTATTTGAGTCATGTTCTAGAGGCGTGCACAATTAGCGTTTTGTTCGATTCCGTTATAGCCTGGCCAAGCAAAAGCACAATGCGCCCAGGGATTATGTTTTTGAAGTCGGTCGCGTCGGTCAAACTATGAAACTTGTTTGCCGATTATTATCGATTGCGGGCTTGGTCTCTTTTCCGGGAAACAGCCGATATATTGACCCTACAGCAAATTCGTATTGGGTCGGGCAAATGAGTTGCGAATTGTTTAAAAATTTGGTGATAATGTTCATTTATTAATAGCTATAGGTACAGTAGAACATTTAATTGTATTTTCTGCCGTTAACTTTTTGTTTGTCAGTCATAAACAAAATTTAAGCATGCAGCTATATAAATTGACTTTATGTTGATTTGTAGCCATGCAATTGCTAGCTTTTAAAGTTTAACCCATTGAAAATGGGTAAAAAGGTATAATGGTTTTGTGCAAAAGTATGTAACAGGCAGATGGAAGCATCTCCGACCCCATAAAGTATATATATTCTTGATCAGCATCAACAGCCGAGTCGATATAGCCATGTCCGTCTGTCCGTCCGTATGTATGAACGCGTCGATCTCAGAGACTATAAGAGCTAGAGACTCCAGATTTGGTACATAACCTCGCCTAGTCTCCGCGTAGTACAAATTTGTTTTAGATTTTCGATAACTCTTCCCGTTTCCGATATACACATGTGATCGATAACAACAAAATCTTGAATTTGGAAAACTAATGACAATCTGTGAAAATTTTATTGAAATCGGTTAAGAAACACTGGAGATATGGAGTATTGAAGTTAAGAAAATATGCACTATACGCGTATACATACACACACTCACACATACTTGCAAGCACTGACTGTATGCGTAAAGTATAGGGTTGAGGGTATATAGAGCCTTCTTACTTGTTTGTTTTGTTGATTCGCTATCAGGATTCACATTTTATGCAATTGTTTCCATAGAAAGAATGTCATGCCACAACACAGCAGCAGCAGCAGCAGAAGAAGCAGAAGCAGCTACCAACCAGCAGCCAAGTAGCTCTCAACTTGACTCGGACTCGAACTTGTAGTTGAACCTGTGCTTTGCTCTGTGTTGTCTATCTGGCCAGTCGTGATCAATGTTGGACCATGCGGGGCAGACAGAGCAGTGCAAACAGGGCTAGTCAGGTTAATGTTGCAAGGGGTTGACTTATATATACCCTGTTTGTTTAAGGTGTGCAACTGAGAATGTTGTTTGCTACTAAAGTGTTCTTTGTGCGATATTCTCATTATCTTTTTAGTAGTTAATTGCCTCTAGGTTTTGAACTTTATTTAAAGCAGTGCCAATATTCAGAATTGTCAATCAGTTCAGAATAATTGTCATTCTCTTACATAAAACCACATTCCGCAAGATCTTATAAGTTAAATGTGCTTATAAAAAAGCGTTTGGTGCAATAACAGTTTCATATATGTATCTTAAAAACTAAGTGCTTCTGCTAAAGTTGTTCAGTTTCTCAACCAGATTCATTTGCTTGAAAATAGTTACCACCGTAAAGGCAAACTTTGCAAACTGTAAAGATAATAAATACATAGAGAATAATAGCATTATTAACTTAATACTTGTTTATAAAATAACTTACGGCAATGTTGGTCCTCATGTCGACTTCTAATATGCCGGCAGCAATAAAGCTTATCGTCTGTTGAGTCTGGTGCAAGAAGTAAATAAGTGTCGAATTATAACGCCGGCCAGCATCACAAAAATTGGAGTAAAATATAGCTGTGGTCACATTGTAGCAATCATCCTTGATTAGCTCGCACACATAGCAAAAGGGAAATGTCTGTAAGATCAACACAACAATATAGGCAGATGTTGCAACGCCAGTCCAAAACTTTGAAAAGAACATTAGATTCACGAAGGTCAAGCCTAGACTCACTCCTACCACCATTATCTGAGCAAAAAATGTGCGTGAAATGATGGTACGAAATAGATTACAATATCTGAAATAAAATTGAACATTAAATTGGAATCTTTACTTAAACTTGCTGTAAGACTAACTCATGCAATAGCTTGTGATCCTTAACGCAATTAACCAAATCCTCATAGTTTTCATCGGCCGTTTTCTTTGGGTCTGTACGCAATGTTGCAACGCGTTGTGCCAACAACTGGATCTGAGTTCTTAAAATCATACCAAATATAACCGGATAGATATCGGTTATTTGATTAACATAGCAAGCGTTCGAAAACATACAGTACTCAAAAATACAAGCTGTCCAAAGGTGTCTCTTACTCTTACGATAGTCAACAAATGGATTGTATGATGACCATGCTGGATGTCCCTTAAGTGCTGCACTCAGGGCGTTTGATGTTGCATACGTACTATATACGAACTGATAACCCAGAAAGACGACACTGCAACGATTAACACATCGATTGATCAATTCACGTGACTCATCACTTTCACAACGTTTGTCCATCATATCGAGCAGCTCCTTGGCTCTTTCAAATCTCCACTTATTCATAAGAAGCACAGCGGTCTTAAACATGAGTGGTCCAACATTGAAAACTACTTGCACCGAAGATAGAAATGCGTCTGGCGTATAGATTCTGAAGTTAATAATATAGCTCGTCAATAGTACATACGGCACATAGACACATGCCCCGACGTTCATCCATAACGACCACACTATATAGAGCCAATAATATCGGGTGCCTCTTTGCGGTGGTGACCAACCGATAAAACGCATTCCATTTTCGAAATACTTAAAAGCATCGCGAAATGTGAACGAAAATCCCAATGTTGGTACTCTGGTATACTTGAAAATCATTCTTGAGATTACTTGATGACCCGTTGAAATAGAAACTATAACTGCACAAATCATTTAATTGATTACCCATTTATATAAGCTCAACGTGGGAACTCTTTGCATTGCACTTTACCCAAACATTCCAGATGCTACAATTCTCAACATTCTTATATAGCAAATAAATAAATAGTTTATAATTAATAGATAGAATGCAAAATTAATGTTTTTCGAATCCTTTGTCAAGAAATGCCTTGTTTGCGTCCACATGAACTCATTTCCCGCAACTCTATTCTACCCTTCAAAGCCTTCAGGCAAGTCGAGGGTATCGAAATGCGACGACAATGAAAAGCAGCTGCAGCAAATGCAACGAATCGTTGAAATGTTGACAAGGCGCTCGGCGACAACGATTAAAATCGCTAGGGATCCCAAAAGAACGCCAATAACGAACAGAGCGAGAAACTGGCAAAAAAAAAAAGAAAAGAGAAACACCACATTCGTATTGTGCAGCATAGATGTAGACATGGTCTATTCGTATTTTGCACTGCAATTGCAACTGGAAATATGTTTTGTTCATTGCCTTCTCGTTTTTTATACCCTTAACCCATTGAAAATGGGTAAAAAGGGTATAATGGTTTTGTGCAAAAGTATGTAACAGGGAGAAGGAAGCATCTCTGACCCCATAAAGTATATATATTCTTGATCAGCATCAACAGCCGAGTCCGTCCGTCCGTATGTATGAACGCGTCGATCTCAGAGACTATAAGAGCTAGAGACTCCAGATTTGGTACATAAGCTCGCCTAATCCCTAGGCAGTACAAGTTTGTTTTAAATTTTCGATAACTCTTCCCGTTTCCGATATACACATGTGATCGATAACAACAAAATCTTCAATTTGGAAAACTTTTTGATGCAGTTTGAAAGATTAGACTAAATAATGACACTCACACATACTTGCAAGCATTGACTGTATGCGTAAAGTATCGGGTTAAGGGTATAGTCTAGTCGGGATTTCTCGACTAGAGCCTTCTTACTTGTTTTGTTTTGCTTTTTTTTTTGTAAATTGCAATGCAGTTTTATACAAAGGTTCCTACCATTTGGCCATTAAGCACTTTACATTCAATGTGGCAAGATCAAAGTGGGCGCAATTTATGGCCGCAGATACGCAACAAAGCCGGGCTCAGTTGAGGGAGGGATGAGGCGGTTGGTTAGCCAAACCTGGTTAGTAGAGATGCGTTAATGCTGGTGACAATATATGTGTGCAAAGCAAGAAAATTCATACATAGCTTGTCTATAAGATTTATAAATACTTAAATTACAGAGATGGGATCAGTTAATAAAGTATTGATATGGTTTTTTGATATAACTTAAAACGTGAATAAGTTCTTATACTTAACATAGTTTATATCTATTTTCGCTTAATTATTCCTACTTAATATTATCTACTTAATATTTCCATTCATGATTAGAACTCAGATTTAAAGACTTTCCGCATTCTTAAAAAACTTAATCTTGATTATTGGAATTATAGTCGCGCAATAGTTGTTTTTTGCATTGATCACGCGCTCATCTCTAGTGGTTACAGCGGTTAATGCCGCCGGAGTTGCCGAAGCAGGTTATACAATTTTAGATTTGCGCTTTTCCAGTTTGGCAGCGACAAGTCTGCAAGTCTCAGACTCAATGAGTTTGCATGTTTGACCCAAATACGCCAACCAAGAGCATAAAACAAAAACAATGAAGATAGAGAAAATATAACAAAGCGAGACGGCTATGGGAATAACGATTTTTTTGATGAAAATCAGAAGTTAAACCAAATATTGAGTGAATTTAAGAAACTAAACTAAAACTAATAAAAATATACTTAATGAAAATTGCAAATGCAAAATTATTTAAACATCATAAATTAAGTTGTTTAATCTTATCAAACATACAAAAGTCAACTATTATACAATAAAACATAATAAAGCTGCTCTCCGATATGGAATTATTATGGTAGATTCAGTATAAGATTTAATATCATACTTTTATGTTGGTTTTTTTTCGCTATCATGGGAACTGAGAGAAGAAGACGCTTTGGCTGGCTTTGTAGCTAGTAACTGGTTGTCCAGTCTCGAGCCTGAGTCAACAGACTTCCCGACTTACCATTCTATTCTATTTCTTGATGCTAGCAGCCTGACCCAAACAGCCGTCAATTCATAAGCGCAGTTAACACCCTCTTTCCCCTTGTTACCCTATCTCTGTTTTTGCCCACTTAATGTGTACACTTGCAATTTAGTGGCATTACGTTTTCGGCCCAGTCGCAAGTTAGAGACCCACTCCCCGATACTGTTTTGTTATTATTTTGAGTCATGTGCGAGTATTTCAAATTGGATGCTGTTGTTGGTGGTAATAATACGTACGGTACTTGAGCCAATTACCCAATTAAACGCAAGCGTTTTGTGCTATCTCATTGCCGACATCGTACATCGTATAGATGCCCAAATATTGATATCGATTTGTATTTTGTACAGTTTGTTGTTGTTGTGTTGGCCAATGGCTATTTATACCCTGAACCCATTGAAAATGGGTAAAAAGGTAAGAGCTAGAGACTCCAGATTTGGTACATAAGCTCGCCTAATCCCTAGGCAGTACAATTTTGTTTTACATTTTCGATAACTCTTCCCGTTTCCGATATACACATGTGATCGATAACAACAAAATCTTGAATTTGGAAAATTTGAAAATGATGCAGTTTGAAAGATTAGACTAAATAATGACAATCTGTGAAATTTTATTGAAATCGATTGAGAAACACCGTAGATATTGAACATTGAAGTTTACTCAAGCGTTAAGTATAGGGTTCAGGGTATCGTCTACTCGGGATTTCTCGACTAGAGCCTTCTTACTTGTTTTTTTTTGTTTTGATTTGAGTCATGTTCTAGAGGTGTGCACAATTAGCGTTTTGTTCGATTCCGTTATAGCCTGGCCAAGCAAAAGCACAATGCGCCCAGGGATTATGTTTTTGAAGTCGGTCGCGTCATTCAAACTATGAAACTTGTTTGCCGATTATTATCGATTGCGGGCTTGGTCTCTTTTCCGGCAAACAGCCGATATATTGACCCTACAGTAAATTCGTATTGGGTCGGGCAAATGAGTTGCGAATTGTTTAGAAATTTGGTGATAATGTTCATTTATTAATAGCTATAGGTACAGTAGAACATTTAATTGTATTTTCTGTCGTTAACTTTTTGTTTGTCAGTCATAAACCAAAATTTAAGCATGCAGCATAAATTGACTTTATGTTGATTTGCTTTTAAAGTTTTTTTTTTAGTTGGACAACAACAAACGCCACATGGGACCCGGTCTAGACCACTAGAGCTGACAAGACGAAGCCAGTGCTTGGCTTTTTTGTTTTGTTGATTCGGTATCAGGATTCACATTTTATGCAATTGTTTCCATAGAAAGAATGCCATGCCACAACACAGCAGCAGCAGCAGAAGAAGCAGAAGCAGCTACCAACCAGCAGCCAAGTAGCTCTCAACTTGACTCGGACTCGAACTTGTAGTTGAACCTGTGCTTTGCTCTGTGTTGTCTATCTGGCCAGTCGTGATCAATGTTGGACCATGCGGGGCAGACAGAGCAGTGCAAACAGGGCTAGTCAGGTTAATGTTGCAAGAAGTTGACTTATATATACACTGTTTGTTTAAGGTATTCAACTGAGAATGGTTATGGAATTCTTAATAAAGGGTTTTTCAATTGGCGCGGGTAGATTTTGGCGGCCATTTTGCTTTGGTGATATCTGTCAAATTATTTGTTTATTATTCAGTTGTTTATGCCAAATCAGCATACACGATTGAACAGTACCTTCAAATAATAGAACTGTATTATCAAAATGACTGTTCGTTAATACAAACGTGCCCATTTTCCAGTAGACGTGGTGGCCCTTCACAGTCGACCACCATTTCAGTATATAATCAGCCAACACCCGTGAACCCAAGATTTTGGGCCATGGCTCAAATTCAGCCCGATCTATGCGGAAGAGTCATTGAAAATTGGACCACTCGGATTCGTGCTACCGTAAGAAGCCGAGGCGGGCATTTGCATGATGTCATATTCCATTCTTAATGGCATACATGGGCCTTTCAAATAGAAAAATAATTTTGTTAATACCTCACAGCTTGTTTTATTCCATTTCAACATCTACCCGCCCTTATTGAAAAACCCTATAATAAGTGATTGCTTCTTGTTTGCTACTATAAAACCACATTCCGCAAGATCTTATAAGTTAAATGTACTTATTATAAAAAAGCGTTTGGTGCAATAACAGTTTCATATATCTTAAAATCTAAGCGCTTTTAGTTAAAGTTTAGTTTCTCGGCCAGATTCATATGCTTGAAAATAGTTACCACCGTAAAGGCAAACTTTGCAAACTGTAAATATCATAAATTTATATAGAATAATAGCATTATCAACTTAATACTTGTTTATAAAATAACTTACGGTAATGTTGGTCCTCATGCCGATTTCTAATATGCCGGCAGCAATAAAGCAAATCGTCTGTTGAGACTGGTGCAAGAAGTAAATAAGTGTCGAATTATAACGCCGGCCAGCATCACAAAAATTAGAGTAAAATATAGCCGAGGTCAGATTATAGCAATCATCCTTGATTAGCTCGCACACATAGCAAAAGGGAAATGTCTGTAAGATCAACACAATAATGTAGCAAAATGTTGCAACACCAGTCCAAAACTCGGAATAGAACATTAGATTCACGAACGTCAAGCCTAGACTCAATCCTACCACCATTATCTGAGCAAAAAATGTGACTGAAATTATGGGACGAAATAGATTACAATATCTGAAATAAAATTGAACATTAAATTTGATTCTTTACTTAAACTTGCAGTAAAACTAACTCATGCAATAGCTTGTGATCCTTAACGCAATTAACCAAATCCTCATAGTTTTCATCGGCCGTTTTCTTTGGGTCTGTACACAATTTTTTAACGCGTTGTTCCAACAACTGGATCTGAGTTCTTAAAACTATACCAAATATAACCGGATAGACGTCGGTCATTTGATCAACATAGATAGCGTTCGAAAACATAAAGTACTCAAAAGTAACAGCTATTAAATGGTTTTTCCTACTCGTACGATAGTCCACAAATGGATTGTATGATGTCCATGCTGTATATCCCTTAAATGCTGCACTCAGAGAGGTTACCGTTGCATACGCACTATATACCATCTGATAACACAAAAAGATGACACTGCAACGATTAACACAACGATTAATCAATTCACGTGCCTCATCATTTTCACTACGTTTGTCCATAATATCGAGCAGCTCCTTGGCTCTTTCAAATCTCCATGTATTCCTAAAAACCACAGAAGCCTTATACATGAGTGGTCCAACATTGACAACTGCTTGCACCGAAGATAGAAATGCGTCTGGCGTAAAGCTTTTGAAGTTAATAATATAGCTCGTCACTAGTACAGTCGGCACATAGACTAGTGCCGCGATGTTAACCCATAACATCAACACTATATAAGGCCAAAATATTCGGGTGCCTATTTGGTACTGTGGTAACCAACCCATAAAAAAAAAGCCCCTTTCCATGTACTTAAAAGCATCGCGAAATGCGAAAGAATTTCCCAATGTTGGTTCCCTGATATACTTGAAAATCATTCTGGAGATTACTTGATGACGCGTTGAAATATAAATTATAACTGCACAAATCATTTAATTGATTACCCATTTATATAAATTCAACGTGGGAACTCTTTGCATTGCACTTTAACCAAACTTTCCAGATGCTACAATTCTCAGCCTTTTTATATAGCAAATAAATAAATAATATTATAATTAATAGTACTCACGCACTTCTTGTTCATCGACTAACAGCTGTATTACTGGTCGTTATTTTCGTTTTCTTAAGTGGAGTCAAAGTTAATCGAATTTAATATTATATTTCTTTATAACTAAAGTGTTCTTTGTGCAATATTTTCATTCTCAGTAGTTAATTGCCTCTACGTTTTGAACTTTAGTTAAAGCAGTGCCAATATTCAGAATTCTCAACCAGTTCACAATAATTGTCATTCTCTTATATAAAACCACATTCCGCAAGATCTTATAAGTTAAATGTGCTTATTATAAAAAAGCGTTTGGTGCAATAACAGTTTCATATATCTTAAAATCTAAGCGCTTTTAGTTAAAGTTTAGTTTCTCGGCCAGATTCATTTGCTTGAAAATAGTTACCACCGTAAAGGCAAACTTTGCAAACTGTAAATATCATAAATTTATATAGAATAATAGCATTATCAACTTAATACTTGTTTATAAAATAACTTACGGTAATGTTGGTCCTCATGCCGATTTCTAATATGCCGGCAGCAATAAAGCAAATCGTCTGTTGAGACTGGTGCAAAAAGTAAATAAGTGTCGAATTATAACGCCGGCCAGCATCACAAAAATTGGAGTAAAATATAGCCGAGGTCAGATTATAGCAATCATCCTTGATTAGCTCGCACACATAGCAAAAGGGAAATGTCTGTAAGATCAACACAATAATGTAGCAAAATGTTGCAACACCAGTCCAAAACTCGGAATAGAACATTAGATTCACGAACGTCAAGCCTAGACTCAATCCTACCACCATTATCTGAGCAAAAAATGTGACTGAAATTATGGGACGAAATAGATTACAATATCTGAAATAAAATTGAACATTAAATTTGATTCTTTACTTAAACTTGCAGTAAAACTAACTCATGCAATAGCTTGTGATCCTTAACGCAATTAACCAAATCCTCATAGTTTTCATCGGCCGTTTTCTTTGGGTCTGTACGCAATTTTTTAACGCGTTGTTCCAACAACTGGATCTGAGTTCTTAAAACTATACCAAATATAACCGGATAGACGTCGGTCATTTGATCAACATAGATAGCGTTCGAAAACATAAAGTACTCAAAAGTAACAGCTATTAAATGGTTTTTCCTACTCGTACGATAGTCCACAAATGGATTGTATGATGTCCATGCTGTATATCCCTTAAATGCTGCACTCAGAGAGGTTACCGTTGCATACGCACTATATGCCATCTGATAACACAGATAGACCACACTGCATTGTTTAACACAACCATGGATCAATTCACGTGCCTCATCATTTTCACTACGTTTGTCCATAGTATCGAGCAGCTCCTTGGCTCTTTCAAATCTCCATGTATTCCTAAAAACCACAGAAGCCTTATACATGAGTGGTCCAACATTGACAACTGCTTGCACCGAAGATAGAAATGCGTCTGGCGTAAAGCTTTTGAAGTTAATAATATAGCTCGTCACTAGTACAGTCGGCACATAGACTAGTGCCGCGATGTTAACCCATAACATCAACACTATATAAGGCCAAAATATTCGGGTGCCTATTTGGTACTGTGGTAACCAACCCATAAAAAAAAAGCCCCTTTCCATGTACTTAAAAGCATCGCGAAATGCGAAAGAATTTCCCAATGTTGGTTCTCTGATATACTTGAAAATCATTCTGGAGATTACTTGATGACCCGTTGAAATAGAAACTATAACTGCACAAATCATTTAATTGATTACCCATTTTTATAAGCTCAACGTGGGAATTTTTTGCATTGCACTTTAAGCAAATATTCCAGATGCTAAAATTCTCAACATTCTCATATAGCAAATAAATAAATAATTTATAATGAATAGATAGAATGCAAAATTAATGTTTTTCGAATCCTTTGTCAAGAAATGCATTGTTTGCGTCCACAAAAATAAAGAAAAGAGAAACACCACATTCGTATTGTGCAGCATACATGTAGACATGGTCTATTCGTATTTTGCACTGCAATTGCAACTGGAAATATATTTTGTTCATTGGCTTCTCGTTTTTGTTTTGTGTGTGTGCTTTTTTTTTGTAAATTACAATGCAATTTTATGCCACACAAAGGTTCCTTCCATTTGGCCATTAAGCACTTTACAAGATCAAAGTGGGCGCAATTTATGGCCGCAGATACACAGATACGCAACAAAGCCGGGCTCAGTTGAGGGAGGGATGAGGCGGTTGGTTAACCAAATCTGGTTAGTAGAGATGCGTTAATGCTGGTGACAATATATGTGTGCAAAGCAAGAAAATTCATACATAGCTTGTCTATAAGATTTATAAATACTTAAATTACAGAGATGAGATCAGTTAATAAAGTATTGATATGGTTTTTTGATATAACTTAAAACGTGAATAAGTTCTTATACTTAACATAGTTTATATCTATTTTCGCTCTACTTAATATTTCCATTCATGATTAGAACTCAGATATAAAGACTTTCCGCATTCTTAAAAAACTTAATCTTGATTATTGGAATTATAGTCGCGCAATAGTTGTTTTTTGCATTGATCACGCGCTCATCTCTAGTGGTTACAGCGGTTAATGCCGCCGGAGTTGCCGAAGCAGGTTATACAATTTTAGATTTGCGCTTTTCCAGTTTGGCAGCGACAAGTCTGCAAGTCTCAGACTCAATGAGTTTGCATGTTTGACCCAAATACGCCAACCAAGAGCATAAAACAAAAACAATGAAGAGAGGGAAAATATAATAAAGCGAGACGGCTATGGGAATAGATGCCAGTTGCGAGAAATTATGAAAATATATATATTTTTTTTTTGTATGCTAGCAGAAGTACAAGTTTTTGGGCCGCGCATGTGCTACATACGTATGAATATCTGAGATCTGCACAGGTTCTCAGTTTATCAGCAGGTGAAAGTGAATGTGAATGAATACTCAAACTTCAGTATGTGTATGAATGTGAGTGCTAGTGTGAATGAGTGCGTGGCCTTTTGTTGAGCTATCTGTAGCTGTAAATGCGGTATTCCGTAAAATAATATTTGCACATTTTTCCTAACCGCACACGCCTGCAATTAGCCCTCATAGTACATACAATGGCACACCCACTCGTAGCCCCCTTGGCCAGCTTTTGAAGGCACTCTAGGTATTTTCTGTCTCTGTAGTATATATGTAGATGTAAGTAGTGTACTTATCTATGCTATGCCTTATGCACCTTACTGTGCATGTTTTGCTCTTTTCTTCTGCGTTTTCCTGAGCTATTGCTTTTGTGTGTTGATTTGGAATCGACTTGCGAACTGGGTTAATTTTCTATTTACAACATATCTATATCTATATATATATATATATACATATATATATATATAACTACTCTTACAAGTCTAAAATTATTATTATTGTAAATTATAAAATTATTTATTACAAACGAAGAAAAACAACAAACAAAATTCGCACGATTTGCGGCTCGCATTGCCAAAGAGCTAAAAATGTCTACCACAAAAAAAAATATAATTTCACATTATTTTCTTGTCATGAATGATGTGAGTTTTGAATGAGCCGCAACAGCTCTGTAAAAATGATATAGCGTGTGCTTAAAAACACTGAGACAGCTGATGAGCAGCTAGTTTTCGAGATAACTCAAGTACAAAGCTATGGAGACAAGCAGCGATCATAACATTTGTCAACCTGGCAACAGTAAAATCTTGTGATAAGCATCTCTCTGAGATAACCGGGAATAAACTAAAGGGTTTGCTTTCTTTGTAATTTAATTTGTCATTGTTACTGGTTCATTAAATCTATATAAAGTGAACAGCGTAGACAGTTTGGTATTGGCAATATAAACAACTTAATATTTGTGTGAACTTTGCATAGAATAGTATGACGCTTTAAATAATTGTACATTATAAGCTGAATAATATAGCTTACTTAATAGATTATATTGCGATTCTGATGTAGATAACCTACTCTATAAAAACTCACAAGTTTGCTTGATTTCCTTAAAAACGGTTTAAATTTTTACTCTTGGCTTGGGATTTCATTATATCTTGATCATAAATTTTATAATTCGTTTTTAGTATTGTTTTTTCTAGCTCCCATGCTTTCCAGCTAACTAACCTACCCCAATAATTACCATAGAGTTAGTTCCCTAGACAATGAACAAACTCTTCTATTATTACTTATGACATATTTCCCTCAGACATTAAATAACTACTTACACGCGTCGTTTATGCTACTCCATATATATAAAACAGTTACGCCCAGAGTAGATTTATAGCTCCCACAACACTTAATTTGTTTGCGCTGATTCAGCAAATATGTTTAATTGTTTTTTTGCTGCTTGTTTATGGTTTTGAAAAAGAAACTAAAATAAAGTAAAACTAGCCAAAGCCAAAGAATCACCACAAACATCCGCAGAAACAACAACCCAAACTAAAAAGTGAACATGGAGGTCACCCGAAAGGTTAAACTGACAAGATTGACAACCGGCACGCCAAATAGTGGCGGTGACGACAACTTGAGACGGGAGGAGGGTCTCGCTAAAATGAGACCCCTCAGCTAAATAGCATTGTGCTCTTAAAGGTTCGTCTCTCTTCTCTCCTTTCGAGGTGTGTTGGGAACCTTTTTTTTTGTTGGTCGCTTTGTTGGCCAAACACGAAAAATGTTGAATCTGTGGCAACTTGGAGCTACAACTTGGCCTGATAATTGCCGCGTTGCATGTTTGCGCTTTGGATTTCAACTTTGATATTATTGAAACGGAGCACTATTTAAAGTGTGGTGAGAACACGAATTTTGGATTGTTTGGGGCCGCAACTCTTGTGGGTGTGTTTAGTTTATAGTTGGTGTTCGCTCCATATACTTAAGAGATATGCAAAACTAGCGGCAAAAGAAGAAATAGTTCCCCTTTGGTATTTTACTTTTGCAACTTGCAACTGAAAAAAAAAGAGTCTTTGCACATGTTCCCAGTCTTCCAGTTTTGTTGTTCTTCACTTGGCTAATTGCATGAGAAACTTCACAGGCCCACCTGACAAACGGCCGGCCCTCTCCTTAGAAGTCTCTCAGGGTCGTTATATAGTACACATATAAACGTATATATACATTTTTTTCTTGCATTTCCTTTGCTTTTGTGCGCACCTCACATGATTAGACTCTTGCAGTATTGCATTTGTCATAATGCTTTAATAGACTGTCAGCATGTAGATTGTATTGGAAGGGTTTGAGGGGAAATTAATGATTTGCTTAACTTTTGGACAAATTTAAATCTAAAATTTGAAACTTTTTCCGATTTTTCCTAATAAAAGTCAAACAGGGAAAACTTAAAGCATTTTTTTATGGAAAGCTTCTTAGTACAAATAATCTTTTGTTTATGCACCAACATATCCATAACTATGTCAAGTTTGTTTCCTGGATTTCTAGGGTATATCAACTTCTACATAAAGTTATCCGCTTAGATTTTTTCACATTAATTATGCGTTGTCGCTGCTGCACTTCTTGTGAATGATGTAAGCGTCTGTGTTGGTCTGGGTCCCTAAACTGCAAATGTTGAGAGCTGCTGTTTGAGCTGCCATTGTCATTTACCACATGCCACATGTGTCAAGCTTTGAAAATGCCAGTCAGCCAGACAGCGAGTCAGTGGGCGCAGAGGCAGCAACAGAGGCAACATCGAACGTGCAGCTGTCACAATGTTTTATCATTTAATTTTCATAATAATAACGAAAGCAAGTGGCAACAATGGCAAACGACGTTAAGACCTAGACGAAGGTTTTTATAATCCATCTACCAAAGAGAAAGAGAGATGCAAACTTTTTTGCGTGGGCGATCATCTATGTTGATTGAGTTTTGGGTATTTTAGGAGATCTCAGGTAGCATTAAAGCTAACGCAATCTGGCGTCAGCTGCAAATTATTATTTAACGGCTGCTTTTTTCTTTTTGGTTGTTGGCAGTGCTTTAACACTTTTGGCAAGTGTTTCTTTTCGATTGCTGGCCCAAAGTGAAAGTGAACAATAGCAACTGTAACAAACAAACAACAACAACAATAATAACAATAGTAACAATGTGCTGCTTGCCTCTGCACTTGGGCGTTTGATGTTGTCATCGTTGTTGCCGTCTTGTTGGCTTGAAGTTTAAGTTGAAGTTTAAAGCTGTTGCCTGCTGCCTGCTGCACCTGAACTTCAGCAGGAGAGGAAACACATGTAGTGCAAAAATACCAACAACAACAACAACAATAATAACAACAACAACAAATAACAATTAGTGTTTATTTGCGCGTTGTTGTTTCAGTTTCTACGAACGCGTCAACTTCAACTCCAATTAGAGTGTCAGTTTAATGAACTGACAGCAAAAAACACCCTCAAGACGCACAACGACTTACCCAAGTGATAGTAGTAGGAGATGGAGAGTGTAGAGAGAGAGAGTAGCGAGACCCCATGCAGCTTAGGGAGTTTATTTTATGATTTGTTAATCAACGGATTTTGTCCTTAACCTATGAACTTGCTTCATGAGTTTTGTGAATGTTATACAAGATATCTGTTTGTGTCTTTTTCCCGAAACAATGATTGGGTTTCGGTTTCGTATTTCACGCCTTAGGTTACCAAATAGCTCGACAGCTTATAAAAACCTAACTATACATAATTATAATTGCTAAAATAATAGTAATAATGTTTTAACCATTTTTTCTTTCCAATTACAGATTATAAGCGAACTGGCTGAAGTTGTTTATGCCGCATTGGATTACAATTTTGCAGATGGGGAATGCCAAATGTCGCAGGAGCTTGAAAATCTGTTTCACTTTATGACAGCAGATGGTAAGTTGATGAAAAACTTCATAATGAATAGATTATCATGTGAATTTCAAATATGGTAGTTAGTTAACAATAGTGGAACGCCGTGGAAAATATTTAACCTGTCTATGAATATTTAGATGATTGGCGAGCAGAAATTATATAATACTTTTGAAAAACCTGAAGGTCGAAACCAGCCTAGCTTAAAAGTACTTGAATCGCCAAGAATACAGCAACAACATCTTCAGTTGCCACGAGAACAGGAAAAATGTACATAAACTCATTCGTTCAGCATTAATAAATAAAACTTCTATCGCACAAAAACCACAATCAGTTGCAACGTTGCGAAATGAATCACTTGGTTCGAGTCATATCACGAGGCTTGTTCAAATAAAAGAAACAAATGTAAATTACATGAAATAATAACAGCAACATTGTGAAATTCTGCTTAGATTAACCAATTCATCACATTTTTAATACGACATTTATATTTATCTTAATGTGTTTATTTTTGTATATTATTTTTTGATTGCAGAAAACGACGATGACTGTATTGATGAGGGCATTGAGGAGGGCGATAAACGCTGGGACGATGAAACGGATGAGGAGCGCAACAATACCAAAGAACTGGAGCACGTAATCGAGGTGAGTAACAGAAAACAAAACCACTCTTGACATTTCGATATTTTTGTATGGCAGAAGGCGGTCGCTGATAAATTGTCCAAACACGAATGCAAATTGAATCAAATCAAAGTTTTGCCAGCTGAACTGAACTGAACTCTTTGGCGCCATGAGTCAGTTTCTGTTAGGTTAATACCCTGTAAAATAAACAATTGAATTGGGGAGGTATCAGAAACACTTTAGGCTTGCATATTTCTGAATAAAAATGTATAAATATTCATAATATCTTTTTATGCAGTTATTTTTAAAGACATTATTTTTAAAGTTATTTTATTTGCTTTATTTTATTCAAAGGTAGCTTGTTAGTAGTTCAATCCTGACTTTAAGCATTCATACTGACATTAGAGGTGCGCCGTCATTTGAGTAACCTTTTGACCAGGCTTTGACTGCTCTATTTGGCATATATATAAACAAAGATTATATATATATAGTATTAGATATGGATATGCAGTTTGCTGGAAGTGTGGGAAAACTTGTTTGGCGCACGTTGCATCAACGACGCAACAACAGCATCAGTTGCACTTACAGTTAACCAAGTGGGGCGCACTCTTAGATACTTTTTGTTGTTCGCATATCTGCATCTGCATTTGTATCTGTGTCTGTTGGTGTATCTATATCGCGGCTAACCGCAAAACAACAAGCGCTCTGTTGGCCAGCTCAATTGCCCGGGTTCTAGATTATACAGGCGCGTTCAGAGCAGACCAGACCAGACCAGCCTAGACCAGACCAGCCCAGACCACATCTCAACAAGTTAGCAATTTTCAATATTGCGGCAGTGAGCTGAGCTGTGCATAGATATTAAATAACCGAAACGCCGATACAAGTTGCGGCCATTTCGTAATAGGAAATCGCTCTGCACTTGATTTCACAGCTTAATGCGTTGTAGGAATTCACGTTGCAATGCATCCGCATCCCCAACTCTCCATGCCCCATCTCAAGTCCACATCCACAAGTCTAATTCATAAACGAAAAGATCACGATCATTTGGTAATTCGGCATTGAGGCGTGTGATAAACAGCATTGCATTGCTGATTGAACCATAGCTATCATAATGTAGTAGACCCGCCTTCGTTACACCTCAGTGCGGATTTGCTCATCACATGCATCGATTGCAACTGCAACTGTAGCAGCACCTTGTGGCGCGTTCTACCCTCTCTAATGAGGCAGTTTATAGAATTGACACATTACTGTCAGGCAACATTGAGCAGCAGGGAAAACCGCTTCGTAGGTATGCAATATTTTTCACATGCCTGACTTTTCTGACACATTTGCGCCAATTTCACTTGACTAAACGAAAACCTGGCTAAGATTTTGTTAGCATACGTGCAATAACCAGCAGGGATTATCGATTGCATAAGATATGGATATGAAACTGTTAGAGCAATGTTAGCTCAGCTGGATATGTAATTAGAAAAGTGGCTGCAGCTGTTTGAAGTTTGCAAAAGATAATAAGTAACCGGTTAGAAATGGAAAGGCGGAAGTATAAGATAGAAGAAGTTTCAGGAGCTGAATAAGAAGAGAAAGGAATTATAGCTAACAGATTGATATATTCGTAGATGTCGTGATGTCAGATTTTCTTAGAACTATTCGGTATTAGGCATTTCAATCAAATCATTTTAACATTTAACCAATTGTTTTCTTCCTTGCAGACGTGCAGAAATCATATAAAGCCCGCATTACCAGAAAACCATTACAAAGCCGTTTGTCGCGCCTTAGTAACGGAAACAATCGAGCTTCGCACATTTCTGCAACAAGTCCTAAACAATGGTAAGTAATAAAATTAAACAAATAATATATATGTGTATTAATACACAACTCTCGTTTTTCTTAGATACCGCTAAGTTAATTAAGGCATCAGAATCATCTCAAAGCACACAATTTGAGCTGGCGAAGCTGGGCTTCAACGACTGGGTAAGTCTCAACACCCCAATATGTTAGACACACTAGCGTAGTATATCATGTATATTCGATAGATGTTATGCAATTATTTACGAAAAAGAAAAACCGCTAATGGTCTTTAAAGTGGGCTACAACACAGCTTTAAAAATCACGACTGCGTGTTATTTTTCGCTGTTATTTTTTGGCGCACCTCGCTTTTTATCCACCAGAAGGCACAACCATCATCATTATCATTAACATTATCATAGGAGATCACGCTCGATGTTTTTGGTTTTGAAGATATGAATGAATGTTGGGTTGCCTTCCGCTTTAACCTCAACTTGGCCAAGAGAAAAAATAGAAAAAAAAGTGAAACATTTTACGAAATTCATTTTTAATTTCAATAATCGACTCGTAGCGGTTTAACACCACTCCATTATCCTAATGAGTTCGCCCGTGTATGTGTGTTTGTGTGACATACTACTTTATACATATAATGTGCGACACATTAACGCCAAATATTTCGATTCATATTCATTTTTGTGTGTGACCTTTACGTAAAATAAATGTCGAGGAATTCGCTTGTGGTTGCCATTTGGACATGCCACATTCATTGAGACACACACATAAATTGGCCAAACACGCAAACTAAATGGCTTTGACTTGAATAAAATAATGTATGAAATATCTGCAAATCTATGAAGGTCTACGGGTTCTCTGAAGTAGGTTCTAAGTCAAGGATTGACCATTAAACCCATTGCATAAATCTTTAGGTAAGAATAGAAATTATTCCCCGTTCCATATGATCACTTTTGCGGTTAGAATCGTATTCTACGCTGTATTGAATTTAACCAATACACCTGTTTGAAATACCTATGCCATGTAATAGCGTATCTAATATCTCAATATACCCTAACCAACAAAGTTACCTTGGGCACACGCCCCACACACTCTCACCGTATTTTGCATGTTGATGATGAACAGGAAAGAAAAACCGCAAAAAAAGGAAAGAAAATGAGCTTCGCGTGCGCTAAGCTGAAACTTTACATACCACTTAGCATATCATATATCATAAAAAATATATAACTCATCCCAACACATGCCCGTATCAAACGCCATATTCGTAATTAAATAAATAATATTTGCATTACGCTGATTAACATTCAGAAAATGAAGAAAGTCAAGAAAACAGAAATAAGCAATTAATACCCATGGCACGTTGTGCAAATATGTTTATAGACATATTCCCAATATTTATAAAATTTATATAATTTTATAAAAATGTTTTTACAACAGTTGCCGCTGACGTTAGATATACATATATGCATATGTGTAATTCTTAACAATTGTAACGTTTGATTAAAAACTGCGTTATCAGTGACAGACTGACTGTTTGTACCCATTGAATTGATAAGGTTTTTGCACCTGTCTCTATTGTTTATATGCCAAGTTTTTTCAACTTGGTTTGGCTTTAAAGTTTTCTTTTGATATGGCGCTGCACTAGCTGTTTATAGTCAGCGTTTTATCAGTTTCTCGGAAGCCAAACAGCCTTTAGAACGTCACACAATGAATAGTTACTTCCCCCGTTTCCCACTACACCCCTTTCGGTACTCCTTCTAAGAAGTTTAAGCCGGAACGACAAACCCACGCGATATGTAGACTATCAAGAAACGGTTTTGGATCTGCTTTGGCTCTTTCTCGTGATTGTTGCCCTGATTTTGGATAGAGTTTTACGCTGGAATTGCTGAAATTCTTTTGTGTGTGTATGTTTCTTGATTATTTTGTTGCTGCTGCTGCTGTTTTTGTTGTGCTTCATGCTTTAGTAAGCTGGAACAGTTGCTTGCATGGGGTAACCCTCTGCTGTTCAATTCTAGTTAGCTGGCATTGTTTGTGTGGTTTATGATGGGGAGTACGTAATATTGAGTTAGGAATGCTGTGCTTGCCTAAAAAGCTTAAAGCTCGACTAACAGATTTCTAAGTACAGGCTAAACGGTGTTTGTATATATATAAAGCTTATTAAAGCATTATGTTATAACTTACCTAACTCAAGATTTTAGATCTTAGCAGTTTTTAAAGTATTTCATCACTTTATCAACTTTGAAAGCTCATAAGTCAAGCTTTTTAAAGCTGTGTTTTAAATTATATAGTTTATATAAATATAATATAAATAACTATATCAAATTTCACAGCGTTATTCCGCTACAAACGCGTTTAAACATATCAACATATGTAAATATTCGCCCTTTTTTCGCTCTGTGATGCGTATTTTGGTTATCTCTTTCACCTCTTAAGCGATGCTATCGAGCATATCAACATAAATTGCATTTTCCTTACCACAAACCCTACATCTTCTGTTGCGCTCTGTTGCTTACAATAATAATAATGATCATTAGTGGTTTTTATGCTAATATTCAATGATGATGATGCTGAAAAAGGAAGATGTGAATTTGGCAAGCGATACGCACATGTGCGATATTTCATGCAAAACATGTCGGCAGGTTAACAACAAGCAACAAACTGTTGCAAGCGCTTCCGGAAGCTGCTGCCACATGTTGCCCATGATGTGCAGTTGTTGTCGGTGCTGCTATTGTTGTTGCATTTATTGAAGCGCGGCATCTACAACGCTGTTGAATGCAACATTTGTCGACTTGCCTGCCTGCCGCTTGTAGTATTTTCTCTCGCTTGTTTGTTGTCTTGTGTCGATTATGCGATTGTGTCGAAAAATAAAATGAAACGTGTGCCTCCTAGCTTTGTGGGTGAAAATTAACAGCCCTATCCACTCCCCCTCCCATCCGCCACCCACTTTTATGTCTGTTGCATATTTTGCATGTTTAATGAGCTGACGCGAAAATTTATAGCTGCAAATTGACGCAGCCGTTGACAGGAACAGGAAAAAGCCGACGACGATGAAAAGTGAAAATGCGAATCACTTGTTACATCTAGTTTAAAATAGCTATGCAACGGTACTTTTCCTCCTTTAATCCCCCCCCCCCCCCCCCATCTACTTCCATACACTCCACACTCTTGACAGCATTCATCTTGAACGTTCCATTGTGTGCTAAATTCGCTTCCTGTCATCACAAACATTACTCATACGCACTGTTAACCCGCCACCGTGCAACTGCCACAACTGTCGAATGTCTTGTGTGTGGTTGTGTGTGCTGCATGTAATGAGCCAGCGATTGGTTTTGAATCACTTGACTTGATCACAGCGGGTCTAAATTATGGCTAAATTAATTAAAAAAATTGCATTCGCAATCGGCGGTAAAAGTGAAAAGCGCAGCTCTAGCTAAACCAACCCAGCTAACTAACAAGTAGCTGAAAGAAAACCCGCTGTGCGATGCTGATTAAAGTGAGCGGCGAATCGAATTTTCCAAAACCTAAACCTCTTCTCTATATCTCTCCTTCTCTCTCTATCTTACTTTCTGCTGAAAACAGCACGAGCTGGATCTGTGGAGAACGTTGCAAGTATGCTGCTGAGCACGCATTAAACTTTTCAATATACATGAGTCCTTCATTTTAGTTGCTTGTCTAAAAAGAGTTTTGGTTTTTTATTTAATAGTGAATAGTTTTCTGAGTCTTTTGCAAAAACTATGCCTATTCTTAATACTCATTTATGATTTGTTTTCTTTCTTCCATTTCTTTGTAGGCGGGTTTCTGGGTGCAGGTGATCGATGAGCTGCGACGTGGAGTTCGTTTAAAGAAGCGCAACTATGAGAGAACGCCCATCGAATACGAACTGACGCCCTATGAAATACTTATGGGCGATATAAGAGCCAAGTGAGTAAAATCGAAACTTAGTCAAGCTTCTCTGTTTACAAGTATTACAACTGAGTGATGAAGTTCAAATAAAATGATTATAATATTAACCCATACACTCACTTACTTGGAAAACAGTGTATCAAAATCAACTTTAACCACAGCACAGACAACTAATCAAAATCAAAAACAGAAGAAAACAAAACCAACAACACTGACAATAAACCAAAATTTCTCTTTCTTTTTTCCATGCGACCACAGAAAGTACCAATTGCGCAAGGTGATGGTGAATGGTGATATACCGCCGCGCGTCAAGAAGGATGCCCATGCGATGATCTTGGAGTTCATTAGGTCACGGCCGCCATTAAAGAAGGTGTGTTTTTGCGGTCCCAATTCCCATTCCAAATACCAATCAACTGCCATTGCTTGAGTGGGTTAAGTTGTTAGGTTTTGCATCTCTGTCGTTTTCTATGTTTCGAATTTGTGTATTCGCTTTTTTCTATTATTCGTAAGTAAAATATTCTTTATGCTCTTTCTTTTAAGGCCTCGGAGCGTCAGTTGGGTCCACCAATGAAGTGTACACCTTCTCCCAGGGAGCAGCTTATGGAGTCCATACGCAAGGGCAAGGAGTTGAAGCAAACACCGATGCCAGAAGAGCCTCCTCTAAAGGAGAAATGTAAGTGTTAATTACGTTAAAAACTACTTAATCTAGTTATAATTAAAGCTAACAAACAGAATTTTAAATGGCATCGATATAAAACTTAAGGTATTCATTCCACTTGGGACTCTATCAAGGGTTATTGGGCACTTTGACATTATTTTTATTGATACGACATTCCGTCAATCCAAGTAAAAAGGAAGAACAATATTAAGTCAATAGCATTTTGTAAATTTTTTTTATTGGTATGCATAAATAAACAAAATTTCTGAAAGAAAGTAAGATAACAGTGTGCCGATGTTTAAACTGTTTAAAGATAAGAACTTTAAAGATCCAATATTGAGCTTGTTACTCTGTATATTTATAATATTATCATGCTTTACCCAAGCTTTGATCCAAAACCGCCCTTTCACCATATGTGTTTGGTTGTGTGTGTGTTTGCAACATTTGGTTGTGTTGTCATCAGCATTTTTCCAAAATTTGAAACGCTAACCGCTCATAAATTGTTGTCGTACACAAACTGCGGTATGCCTGTCTGCTTGCTGACTTAAGAAAGAAAAAACTTGTTAGCTACGAATAGTTTTCACTGCACTTGTCGGCAATGCCCCATTGTCCGCCCCTGTCTTTCTCCCTGCCTGTCTCTCCGTATGTCTGCCTGTCTATTTGTCTGCCTTTCTGTCTGTCCGTCTGTCTGTCTGTGTTTGTGTTTGTTTGGCCAATTGCCGTTGCTGGCATGCGCATGCCAGCATAGATCAAAAACGGCAACATTTTCCAATCGCCTCGGCTGAAGGAAGCGTGCAAAATTGTGACACACAAAGATAGCGTTACTACGACAACGTCGTCGTCGTCAAAGAAGAAGCACCAACAGCAGCAGCCACAACACGACAACCTCAAAGACGACGACAGCAACGACGATGGCAACGACACCGGCAAACGATGATGATGACAACAACTCTGACTCTAACTCTGGTTGTGGCTATGTTGCTGTGGATTCAGCACCGGCGCTATATTTGTTTGTCTGCCTCGAGCTTTTGTTTGTTTGGCTTTGCAAATCGCTGCATTCACAAGTCGCATGGACAGCCAGGCAGACAGCGTTCGACAGACAGACAAAAGCGCATGTTCCTCAATAAGAGATGTGTGTGAAAGAAAACAGTAGCATACTCTCGTGCGCTAAATTAATAATTTACAAATTTATGCGTCCGCCTGAAAGCAGGCAGCACATTTTGTTAGGGGGTGTACATTTTCATTCAATTCATTAGCTAGTTGAAAACTTTTGCAATAACCTAGCTTCATCTTCAGTTTTCTTCTCTTCATGTGTGGGTGGTCCCTCTTCGAATGTACGTCATCAAAAGCCGCCTGCTCGTATCTAAAAGTTATGACGTAAACACAGCGGTTTGACTCTTTCAAATGTTAAATGTCGAAACAAAACAAAGCGTGAGCTCGCGCCCGCTCTCTTTCGCTCTTTGTAATCCGCGTTTCGCTCACGGTTTAAGTGCGACGCATGCGCTAAGCGCATAAAGCTTTTCGAGCTTGAGCATATGCGTGTCGGAGACACAGTCGACAGTTTCATGTTAAACTTCTGAGGTGTCGCTACGGTGTTGTTGTGGGCTGGCTGTTGACAGCAGGCGACGCGTGGCGCGAGTGAAAATGAAATCGACCTGATTAATAACTTTTAATGAGAAATGCTAGACATAAGAGACATACAAACGCACAGAGATGCCAAATGGCCAGCAACAGCCAGTCATTGAGTCAATCAGTCGGACAAACTAAACGCACACAGAAACAAACACCCTCAAAAATGGACCAACAAGAACAACAGCTACTGTTAGCCCTACGCTAGTGGGGTTGGTTGCCTGCCGGATCGATAGCCCGAATGCAACCGTGCATGAGTGAAAAAAGAAGGAAATTTCAAAGGCAGAGGGAGTGTGAGACGGCTAGAACAACAAAAGTGATTCTCAAGTGTTGTGTTTTGTGTGTGTTCGAAGTGAAACTGGAGCAGCAACTCTGATAGGGACAGTTGCAAGCGTAGCATGGCATGCATGCAATGCATAGTTTAAGCCAACTTACTTAGCCAACTTTACACAGAACTACACTCGCTTACTCGAACACAAATGGATGCCAAACAAACGACGCCCAGTGCCAAGCGCTCAACGGCCGCCTCCGTGTTCAAATCGCATCACATTGTACGCAACGCGGATATCGTTGATGTTGCCAGCGATGCGTCGCTTTATTGCGGCACTGAAACGGAAACAGATACACTTGCAACACACTCTCACTCCCAATCACAATCACAGCCACAGCCAACTCCACGTGCGGCACCGCGTGCTGCTTCGACTAGTGGTGCCAATCCGCCAACACCAAAGCCGCGTCAGGCTGTCAAGCCATCTAAAGGTAGCAGCTAAGTTTAGTGACCTGGTTTCAATATTGGCCCAGTTGCTTGAAAGCAGGGAGAAAAAGGGAAAGGGTGGGACAATTGGAGTTGCCTCATACATTTAAGGAAGTCGAAGTTGCTTTGTATCAAGGATTGAACAAGAGATTTTAGATTTCTACGCTGTATTGAGAAACTTTGAATGATGCGTTATTCAGTTTCAAGATGAAAATGTGTTATTGGGTTCATTTTTACATATTTATGTTAATTAAATGATTTTGCTCAACTCAACTGAAATCTTACCTTGAACAATGTTTTTCAAGATGTTCAACTGTTATATTCTTAACTAAGTTCCTTTCCTCATAAGAAATATACATTCTTAACTCAAATTAATGCTAAAAGAGACGTATATATAAATACGAGAACCCCGTCCGGTAGTCGGAAATACCATGTTGACCCCACATAGAGCTCAGTTTAAGAATCATGAAACATGAAACAATAAACATGCTCTTCGGGGCTAATTTCCTCAAGCTCTTTTACGAGCATTGCACAAGCGGAAGAAACCGCTTCAAGAGTAGAACCATTAAATGCGTTAACTTAACGGTTAGCTGAAGACCCAGACAGAGCAAAAACAAACCAAAAACATACAAACCCACAGTAAGATGACAAGTAAAAAGCACCACAAGACGTTTGTCTAATAGCTAAATGGTCGGGGAGCCGAGTTAAAGGGCGACTTCATATGCATCTGGTTACGCTTTGAACGCCTTAGGGATTAAGAGGGAAGGGAGAAGCCAAAGTGACTGGTTGTGTAATTTACTAACATGTAATCTAATCAAATCAACTGTGAGTGCACTCACAATGAGCAAAGAAGACCCATTATTATTTTTCCCATGCCATTAATTCACTTTCTAAGACGTAACGTTTCTGCTTCTTTTGCTTTGTGTTTTCTTATACAGTGCTTCCCAATTCGACAAATGCAACGTTGTCGCGCTCCCGCCAGCGACTCATCAAAGTGGATTTCTCAAAGTTGCAGGTAAGTTATCATGCCACACAACATGCAACATGCAACACAACGATTATACAATCTAAACCACCCCCAAACCAGGACGACGAGCATATCTTCGATGAATCCAGCATCAGCAGCAGCACAGCTTCCACAGCCGCCGCACATCTCGCCGAGCTGCATCGTTACTCACAGCCCAAGATGCCACCATATCCAATCGGTGGCTATATGCTGGGCAGCCAGACGAGACACGATTCACCAGCGATGCTAATGCGACCGAGACGCACAAGTAAGTATCAATGATAATATAACAAAATATGATATACATTACCACTTAAATATAATATGTATATTGTGCACAAAGTATGAAAGAACTGGTTCTGGGAAACTTAATTAGATTTTCTCTTGAAATACTAGAAACAAAAAATATTTTTTTTGCTTTTATAATCTTTCTAATTTAGATAATACAGAGAAATACAAGTCAAGGTCTAGTATTTGAATTTAGTTGAAAGATTAATTGAAACCTTGACGTAAATTTTATTGCGAAGCTTTGTCCATAAATAAATATTTTCCTATAAAAAAGATTTAAGCATCCTCAACAGTTAAGTAATTTGCTTGTTCATGATTCATAATGAACCACTGTTATTCCATATTGTCTGGTATTATTGCGACCTCTTTATATTTATTAATACATATTGCAAGTTTGTGATAAATTTATGATAAAGGTTATGAGATTAACTATAGGAGTATGATTTGAATGATTAAAAATAAAATATTTTAAATTCTTCAACTATAAGTATCTATTTTCTGTTAACGATATTTAACTTCATGCTTTGTGGCACATATTTTACTTTAATTTTGTGGTTTAGTATAAGACAAGGTTTTTGTTTATTTTGAATTTTAATTTACAACTTTTTTATTTCTTACTTTTTCTTATCCTGCCCCAAAACACAACACAAAAAACTTACTTTTGCAAAGGTATTTGATCGTTGGCTTAATTTATTAATACTACACACAAAAATGCCGCTGATTAATGATTGTTTTTTTTTTGATTTTGCTTACAAAATCAAATGTATTATATTTTGCCAAACGCACTAAGAACAAATGAGAACCGACTTTAAAAATATATATAGATATATATACTTAGTTGGTTGAAAGGCTGTTGGTGTGGGATCATTTGGATGACTATTGATGCCGGTTATGGAGGTGTATACACATACACACACACAAACACAACCAGACACAAACACACAACAAGAAGAAAATAATCTCGAAATATTTGTAAAGACAATAAAAATCTAAGGACATGAAGATAAAATAAAAATATATAAAATCAAAAAAGGAAAACATATCTTTTGCATTGCCAAATTTTTCGTTAAACTACTTTTTCTTTGGCTATTGTTATTTAAAATCAATTAAATCTTTATTATAATATATTTTCAATTGTACAATGCCTACGCTTTAAACTAATAACGAACAAAATCAAAAAACAAATTTGCACTTGATGCCTAAACTATGCAATAATTTATTTTTTGCTGAGCAGAGGATCAGCCGCCACCGCAGACAGAGCAACAGCAAGCACAAGCCTGCACACAGGACGATTATCACAGATACTTCGATAATGCATTGGAATGTAAATATATATTTGCGAGAGAAAAATTCTAAGGATATATTTCATTCTAAGTTGCTTTTGCATGCATCATGCTCATAAATTCGAACCATTCAAAATTGAAACCATAACTAAAATGCATAAAGCGTTCATAAACATTATATATTCTCTCACAAAAAGCAGTGTAAACATTCAAACACATCTAAAATTAAAATATATGGTACCATCTTCTTTTGTAATATTGCACATCTAAAGACATTTTCTAAAGCTTCAAAATAAACATAAACATACTTTCACACAACACCCTGCCGTCTACCATCGTCCCATCGTTTGCTTTGCTTGCTGTATATTTTTGTGAATGCCTCGTTCTTTTTGCGTCGTTCTGTTTGTCGTTTATTCTATTTTATCTACCTATATCCATACATACATGACGCATACGCAATGTTGACTGACCTTCTTCAGAACTTATTCACTCATGCCATTTGATTTTGTCTTATCCGTTTCCTTCAGCCTATGACCTGGCCACACAATGTGAATCGCGACGCGCCACGCTGCGGCGACACACAATCGTTGGATGTCAGAGCAACTCGGATGAGACGCACTCAATGCCACCCACGCGTCCCGAGTCACGTCAATCGGATGACGTCAGCGGCGTGTTCAAGGAGGTAGACTTAATCGCTTAGCTGACACTTAATTAAATGACGCATTTATTAACCTTTCTCTTCTTTAAAACCGCTAAAGAAGTCACCCGAAACGCAGCAATCGCTGGAACAGCAGCATACACATGAAATGTCTGGACCAGGAGGTGGCGTCGAGACGACGTCGCATTCAACATCCTCGCTTGGCCCATGGAACAAGTCCTTCATGGACAAACAAACCTGGATGGAACGTGGTGATGATCGTCTGTCTGTCACCCTGGCGGAGATCGTTCACATACGTTCTGTCATGACGAAGGCCGAGCTGGAGAGCCTGCCCATGGATGTGCGCGTCAAGGAGGATGTTGAAAAGCGTCGTGTCTGCTTCCTATGCCTCCGTACACGCTTCTCCTTCTTCGGCCCCTTTGGCATCCAGTGCAAACTGTGCCAACGCACCGTTTGTGCCAAATGCTACACCAAGATGCGTATACCCTCAGAGCATTTTCGGAATGTGCCCCTCGTGCTGATCTCACCCTCGCTGCTGTCCAGTCCGGCCAGCTCAAGCACACCATCGCCATCGCATCATGCTGCCCACCATTCCGGGCACTCATCATCGACGGGCAACATCATGGACGATCAGTTTCCCAAGTCGCTGATCGAGCGCCTTTTGCGTTCCGAGTCAGATCGCAAGGTGAGTTCAACACCCTAACATTTTAATTAGATTAAACTCCAATATACTTTTACTACTATTTGCAGACTCGCAGCACGGTGGGCAGTGCACCCTCATCACCTAAGCACCAAAGATCAAATATGAGCACACCGGGAATCAGTGTTGGACCGAGATCAGCTGCCGGTGCTGCAGCCGCTGCAACTGGTCAAGCTGTGGAAGCGTTGCACGATCAAGCGTCCATGTCTGCCTCCTACTCGGCGGCAATGCGGCCGTCAGGCGTGCATCAATACCAGCAGAAGCAGCATCAGCAATACAACAACGTCATGTCGCGCAGCATGGAAGGACCACGAAGTCTGCCCGTGCAGAGTCCGGCATATCGACCGCTGTCCAACAGCAGCACACTAGAGCGCAAGTAAGAGATAAACCTTTTTAATACATCACAGTAAAGTTGTATTAAATCCTTGAATCGCTTACAGATCTCGTTTCTCGCGTGGCTTTGCGCTCTTTTCGTCTGGTAGCCATTTGGCACAGACGCAACAAGATCAGAAGGAGAATTTGCGCGGCGAGCAGGTTAGCGTCTGCAATGATTGCCAGGGCCTGGTCAACGAAATCACCAGCTCTGTGAAGCAAAAGCGGAGCTCGGCGCGCAATCGGACGATACAGAATCTCACATTGGATCTGACGCCAGTCTGGAAATAAAAACAAAATAATACCGGAAAATGTCAAAACTAAAAGCACTTCCAAACATATATACAATTATAAATAATATGCATATTTTGGATGGACTCTTGTAAACATAAGATTGAGAGGAAAGTACAGAGGCAGAGAGATAGATAGGAAAATAAAGCGAGCGCCTGAATATCGTTGTAAATCGTTAGCTTAGTGATAAGTGAAAAACTTTAGCATAAAACAAAAACAGAAACAAGAAAAGAAAACACGCAACGCTGTATATTTCTTCTTCCGACTAGAGACTAGCTTGAGCGCGCACCCCACCATAAGAACACATACATACTATAATGAAACTACATACATAAATACATATACATATATAGGTAAAGAAAAAACCATGCGATAAGCGTTAAGCGACACGTTGTCGTTGTTTGTAATTGTTTAATTTATGTATAAATGTTGATTAAGTCTCGTATAACTCGTATCTACCTATGACAAACCCCAAACATAAAAGAAAAACATCCGAACAATAGAAGATATATATAATACAAAAATTACTACATTAGCAGATATTATTATTTATATATATATATATAGTTTATTCAAATCCAAAGCACTCAACAGCTTATGCCTTCGGTTTCGCATGAGCCTTAACGATTGAATCCTTAAGTTGCTAATAGACAAAATTATAAAAATACTGTTGTGAATTATGTGCTTGCACTGATCTTTATATTTTTCTGTTTCGTTTATCTATGTGAAAAAGAGTTCGTTTTGATTGTTTTCTTCATTTAAGTAACCCGACTTCTTAAACTGATTTCTTCTCATATTCCATACAAACCTATTTAATAGATAATTATAAATTGTGACTAGCTTAATTATAAATATAATTTTACACCTAATTGCAATTATAACATAAATCGATTTGGAAGGAAAAAACAAATTTTGAAAATTTTATGTTAAATTTTTTGCGTATTGTAATTTGTAAATGCATTTAATATTTGTAATTTATGAAGTTTATATTAATTTTTTATTGTTTTTAAGTTGATTTATATGTATGTATATTGATATTGCGATCATTTAACAACAAAAACACACACACACAAAATATAAAAACTATCAAAAGAAAACACTTTATATTTGGTGTTTTATTCAATTATCGATGGTATTCATCAAGATACAGTAAGTACATTGATTAAAACATTATTGGTTACAAAATGTATGTTTTTATTTTTAAGTTCATTAGGCAAAATTAAAACAAAAAATGTTAATTAATTAAAATAAATTAGAGTTCCTCTCATATTATGTAAACTATACATATTTTTCGCGAGTCATATGGATCTCAGACTTATGCCTAACGCTGCTACTGGAAATCTATAATAGTAGTAGCAATTGGATGTCACAAAAACAATTTGCTTAAAGCTAAAAACTAGATCTAACTTTATTTTGCATTTCCATATGGAGTCCAGCAAAGTTACTCTGAGCGATGCTTCTTGTGGCTACGATTGTCGTGTCCGCCGTGACGTTTGCGTCCAAAACGCTTGTTGTTCTTGCCACGTGAGAAATCGCGGCGCTTCTTCATAAATTCTATGGCCTTATCCAGGAACTCTTTCTCCTCCTCCTCGTTCGCCTTGCGCAGGGTGAGAGAGACTTCATCGTTGAACTTAAGCTGTAAAAAAAATATAATGAGCATTCGATAGCGAATAATGATTGTGAGGACTTACCTTAGCATCATCGACTTTGGCAATGTATTTCTCGGCGGCATCCGCTTCTGTGAGACGAACAGAGCCCTTGGTGTCACCCTTGTTAAACTCAATGTAAGCAATATCAAAGTCTTTGACCTTTTCAAAAGCTTCACGTATCTCCTCGCGTGTGACGTTGTCTGGAGCACCCTCAAACACAACAATTGCGTTTTTGGGCAGATCAATTGCTGGCTCAGCTTTGGCCTCTTTCTGGTTTTTACGTTTCTCGCTCTTCTTCTGATATTCCTCCTGTTTCTCTTTCAAATAATCGACTTGCCATTTGCGCAGCAACTCACGCTCTTTGTAGACAACCTTGTCCTTATCGAGAAACGCCTTAGCCTGCTCTTTCTTCTCAAATGTGACAAAAACGCTGCCCTTGAACTTGTAAGTCTTGGTGGGTTTATCAAAATGTTTGCGCATTGTAACATTAACCACCTTTTCGTAGGCGTTGGCAAAATCAAGAATTTCGGTCATTTGAGAATCCAATGGGAAGCCCTTAGCGTAAGCGGTGCGCTCCTGAATCTCTTTGCGACGTTCTTCATTATGTTCAGGAATGGGGCGCTCGCTGTGACGACGCACGCTTTGCTTGTCCTCACTGACTTCCACGAGGCCCTCTCCAGATTTATTCAAAGCATTCACGATCGCATCGAAGTCTGTGGTGAGCTCTGCCAAACGTTTGAATGTGACCAGCACCGAGAGCGGCACCCAGCCTTCTTCGTTCTTTGTTATCTGCTCGCTAAGGAACTTGTCGCGGTGCAGATTAGCATCTCCGAAATAGTACTCAACTTGGCGAATGATCGCGCGCTCTTCTTTGCTGCTTTCCCCAGCAGCGGGAGCCGCCGACTCTTCTTCTTTCTTTGAATCGCCGTTTTCGCCGGCCGCATCGGTGGCATCTTCAACTTTTTCCGCCGCCTTTACTTCGGCTATGACTTCGGCATTTGAAGTTTCTGCAACATCGGCCATTTTATTTTATTTTCTTTTTATTCACTTTGTAATTCAAGTAAAAAAAATGAAATTTGCTGCGATGCTAAACACGTGTGCGTCAGGCGGCGATTGAGCTGTCAAACAATCGATGGCACACATAGAAGTATCGATAGTAATGAACTTTAGATATATCGACCGCTGCAAACACAATGTTATTAATGCTCTGTTATTTAAACTGTTAAAAGTGATCACTGAATCAGTATGAATAAAAGTTATTTCAACCTTATTTCTAAACCAATCGTTTGTCTTAAACAATTTAATTTTAAATCCACATTGGACACTGCGTTATCCAGTGGATCAATTGTATCCGGCTTTTTGACCGTTATGCTCTTTTGTGGCTGCTCAATTTCAGTTGAATTCGGAGCAGTTAAAGAATCAGCATTTTTATCATTGATCTTGTTCCCTTCGCTATCGGCGCCGCTGCTTTCTCGTCTGAATTGACTCAACGAATCAAACGCTTTTTTTTAAATAAAGCTTAAAACATATTAAACAAAAGACATTTCAGACGCACAAACATTGATATTGAGAAGTTATTTGACATTTTACAGCACTGCACAATTGAAATTGGCATCCCAATTAAATTAACGATCTAATAATTTTTCTATAAATTTAGAAGTTATTATTTGATTAATGAAATATGTGCATGCGGGGAAGTTTAAAATCTATCTTAAGGGAAGACGACGATACAAAATGATAACCGATGCAGCAATAACAGTATTGTATATTTTTTATTTATTTACATCGAATCATATTTCTTCGACAAGGCGGAAACGTTGGTGCTGCGTCTCCGGAATAACATTGAAAAACTTCTTATAAATAGTTTGATCCTGTCGGCCGGCATAGTTGCGCTGGATCCAAGTGTGATCCCAGTTTGGATCAATGGGCTCGCAGCTAACGATAACTCTGCCGTGCTCCATGGCAAACAAGGTACCATTGCGTCCAAAGCCAACCTAATAAACGATTAATATATTTTAAGGTTTACGAACGAGCAGACTGGATTCACTTACATTTAAGCCTGGGTGAAACCGGGTCGTCAGCTGCGTTGCCAAAATGGTTCCATGGGAAACGTAGTGACCGTCAAGAACTCGCCATCCACGATGTTTTGGGCGCGGATGACCCTTCTTATTGCGCGTGCTGCCGCCGGTTTTTTTGCTGGCATTTCGTATCGTTGCTGAGTTGTTTTTAAGAGATGTTAACTTATTTTATTAACCCAAATTACGCAGGCACTTACTCAGTAGTGGTTGGTCAGCCTTAAGGCATTGTAAGTACAGTTTTTGCATTATATTAACCGACATTTTTATTTGTTTTTTAGTTTTACTCAACTGTTTATGCAATTCCACACCGGTGTAACCAGAATTCACTATCGTTAAAAATGCCTTAAACTGTAACCAAAAAATACTGACATTTTACAACATTTGCCAGTGTTGCACTTGCAAGCAGCTGATAAAAGTGATCGAGCAACAGCTGTCGAGAATCGTAAATGTTTATATGTCGCTTAGGTTTGTTTAAAAACAATGGAGATTACAGAAGATGTACCACCACATGCCGGGAAAATGACAGATACTCTTCGCTATAAAATACGAGAGTATGCGCGTCAGAAACGAAAAGATTTGCGGTCAAATACAACAGATGCGCTTCGGTTTGGCTTGGGACAAATCAAGGATGAAATAGCCGAGTTGGATAATTTGGGTATTAAGGACGTCCAAGGTATAGCGGGTCGCATTAAACGGCGTAAACACGCCGAAAGCCCAGACATGTATCGCCTGAGCCACGCATTTTTGCAGTGTAATGAAAATATAAACTCCTTTGCTCAAGTTCAAGGCGCAACCCAAGTGATAATTAAGGAGCTTACAGGTAGGCAATCTGTCGGTAACAAAATTAAACTTTGTATATTGTTTATTGTCATCTCTATTTGACAGGTACCAACGTAGAACGACAAATTGATGCTGCTGAATGCTTGTGTAACTTTTCGTTAGGTGAGGCACATGTCTGTGAAAAGATTACCACCTTAGCAGGTAGCTACCTGGTTACACTTTTAGATAGCCAGGAGCCACGATTGAAGCGCAGCTGTCTTTGGACATTAGCAAACATTTTAGCCACGTGCGAAAAGTCTGTCAAAACATTGCTTCAAATGCAATTAGCAAGCAAATTATGGAAATTGTACACAACGCCTTCAAATGACAGCAACAGCTATTACGAGGATGCTGCTATTTGCTTATATTTGATAGGCGTGAATGCGGTGTCAGCCATTACCGTCGAGAATCGTCAGCACATTGCTAAGCATCTGCATGTGAAGCAACCAACAGAAGCCGCTGCCGAATATTATATGTTTATTTTATTTCAATTTGAAATTATTAGTTTAGAACGCGATTTGTGTGTGCCACATTTTCAACATTTATTAAATTTCTTCATGGCCATGGATCTTAGCAAACCTGCCAATAAGATGCACTTCGTCTACGGAGTGCGTGTGCTCGCCAACATGTTTGCCACACGCCCATTTACAAGCAAGCTTGAATTTCAGACGGTGCCATTCGTGAACGCTTTAAATCAAATGTTTGCCTTACGAGACGTGGCTTTAACCATGGATTTGATGCAACTATTAAAAAATATGATTGATGCGCAAGTAATAGACAACGATCTGGTGCTGGATCATATTAGTGTGTATGCTTGGCCAGCCGCTGTTGAATCTAGTTAACAGTTACGTTATTTTTTAACAGCATGTCTATGAATATACATTGTTACATATTAATTAAAATACAATCTTCTGGAAAAGATTTTTTTTAGTAAATTTTGGTTTAATTTTCAGGGTTTTCTTTAAGCCCCATATAAGTAGTGAATTTTTCGACGTTGCATGTATTTTACAATTATGTTTCTATAAATACTATGACCACCCGGGACAGTAGAATACATTGCATACTGGTATTACAAACATTAAAAAGACATCCACAATTAAATTAAATAAATTACACATTAAAATACAATTAAACTGCACAACAAAGAATACAATGAATTGTAAAACCACTATTCAGACTTACAGGGCTATTAAATATGTGTGAATATAAACTAAATTAAATTAAATATCATCTTCGAAAAGTGCGATTATGCGACGCCGTGTAGCGTCGTCGTCTTTGGCGTTGTTCACAGTGCATTGTTCATTGTGATGTATACCGTTGTGAATTTCTAGTTCGCTGACGGAGTCAAAAATCAAGTTACATTGGCTACAACGTGCTGCCGAGAAGGGCAACATTGTGGCACTTGAGGGCGTGGCTGGCGCAGGTGACAGCGAATGCTTGTGAGGTGTGACAACGGCGCGTTGTAACTTCTCAAGGAATGTGGCACGTGCACATCCCTCATGGACTACTGGAGTAGCAGCAACTGGAGCTGCGCCTCTAATGGGAATGGGCTTCTTTACCACTAGATTCGGTGTTTGTTCTGAGTTGCGACTCTCGGCGCGCTCAATGGCATACAAAATATTGTTCTCAACGGTTATTGGAGTATTTGTGCCACTTTTAAACGATAACAAGCCGTTGCCAAAGAGAGCATCGTCACTTTGGGGAGAAGCAAGTCTATAGCAGTGGTTCGAGGATTTCGTTGCGACTTCTGTAGCTGTCTCCGAAGGTTTTTCAGTGCTACCGCTACCATTGGTTATTTTAACCAGATTAAGTTTATCGGCCAATTGCGAGTCAATGGAATGTTCCTGCAACCAAGTGCAGATCTTGTGTAGGGCAAAGATCATACGACGAATGAATTCATGTGGTGATATCATCTTTTGTCGTTTTATGTCCAGCAACTTGTTTAGCTCGCCCACACAACAGAAAAACTGATGTTCCACACAATTATTTATATGCAATTGATGTGAATCCTCATGCATGAAGCGTTTGGAGCACGCCGGACACTTGCGTTCCTTCCACATGGGTTCGGGTATATTGACTTTGATGTCCCTCAATTGAGCCTGCTCCATGGGATCATCTTCTTCAAAATTCGTTTCGGTGTAGTTATAGCAGTTCTTATCCTTGCGCGACAATGCATTCTCCTCATTGTCATCGCTAGAGGTGACGGCTGCATAGTCATCGTCCTCTCCAGTCCAGTTGCCGCTGCCGCTACCAGCGCTGGTCGACGGCAACTCACCTTTGGACGATTCCTGCTTATATTTTTTAATCACATAAGTATTAGTATTGATCAATAATATGTATGTTTATTAATCATACCTGTGTCGAATTTCGATGCTTCACATATAAGGAGTTAAGGTAGCGTGGACACCGGTCGTTGTTGACGCTTTGTTGGGGTGTGATCTGATTTAGCAGCTGTTTGTGCACTTTGTCCGGCTTTTCTAGCTTTACGGCTCTGTTGTTGTTCAACAGGAGATTATGCACCGGTCGCTGTTCTACATAGTTGAGCTGTTCGGCCGTAAAGAGTGCCCTCTCCTTGTCATTGTCTTCTTTGTTACTGGTTGATTTTTGCTGTAATTCGATAAGCTTAAGACTAAGTGCATTTTTGATGCACTGTTCGCGGAATGTTACAGCGTGTTTCAAGTACGATATGCACAGAGCACAAATAAACGATGGCAGTCCGTCTTCTGGAGAGTTCTATAAAAGCAGAAGAAACATTTTTTAAATGTCAGTCATGTTTAAAATAATCAAAAACTTACCTTCAGTCCTGATGTCTCCTCAAGTAATACATTAATTGGCTTTTGATAATTTAGAAACTCGTTTGTCGAGCCGTGTAAGTATGTTGGAATTTTGGCAAATATGTTGTAGTCTGCGGGGCTGCTACATATACGGCAAATATTTCCCCACGTCGTCATAATATCTTAAAAATATAATTTTTTTTTTTTGCAAATATCAAAGCCAATTTCCGCTAGACTAAACAAAACAACTGTATACAAAAACTGTAAGTGTTGTCCTACCAAATGCCAGCCAGCTGAATTCTGCATAAAAAATGTCTGGCATCTCTGGATTTCAACAGTATTAAAATACTGTCTGCAGTGAAAATCGTTGGTTTCGATAGCTTAATCTTTTGTTTGTGTCATCGGCAAAGGTTTTCGTAGAAATGAATAATGATAATCCAAACATTATATTTAATCCACTTATAAGCTCTATACAAAAAGTGGTGCTTTATGAAACACGTTCGGTAAGTTGCTTGCATCACGCAAATTGATTCCACTTAATTGTCCTCGTGTGTATTCCTTTTGCTTAGCGCTTGTATTTGGTGGGCAGCAACAATCGCGAGACGCGATTTCGCTTGCTCACCATCGATCGGTTGGCGCTCAATCGATTAAGTATTGAGGAGCATGCGAATGAGTTTAACAACTTGGAGATTCGCAGGTTTGTGTCTTCGTTAGCTGGCTCACCCAAAGTGACATCGGCATATGGAGTGCTGGGCTTCGTGCGCTTTTTAGAGGGATACTATCTCATTCTGGTTACCAAACGTAAATGTTGTGCCCACATTGGCATGCATTTGGTGTATACCATCAAGGATACAGTGATGGTGCGCGTAAATGAGGTGACTTCACAGCGGCCGCCACATCCGCACGAGGAGCGCTACAAAAAAATGTTTCAAAATATTGATCTGCGCAGCAATTTCTACTTCTCCTACTCCTACGACTTGACCCGCACACTTCAGCACAATGAGTCGGCACCGCGTTATGTTGGCGCCAAGGTTAATCTGGAGTGCGACGAGCCGCTGCCTGACTGGAACAAGCTGACCAATAATGTCGCTCAAGCGCACGAACGTGTGGACTATGCCTTTCGCAGCGATTCACGAAAGCGTTTTGTGTGGAACGCATACTTGCTGCAGCCCATGGAGGGTATCATGCTCAAGGATTGGCTGTTGGAAGTCACACATGGATATGTAAGCCAATCCTGCATAAGTATCTTTGGCAGACATGTTAACGTTTGCCTGATAGCGCGTCGCAGCACACGCTTTGCTGGCACTCGTTTTCTAAAGCGCGGCGCCAACTTTCAGGTAAGGTAAATTTGTGTATAATGTGTATGTAATAAAGTTCTTACTTTTAGGGTGATGTGGCCAACGAAGTGGAAACCGAACAGATTGTTAGCGATGGTCAGCGCTTATGTGCTTTTACGCAAATGCGCGGATCGATACCATCGCACTGGTCGCAGGATATAAGCAAAATGGTGCCAAAGCCGCCCATACAATTAGATATTTGTGATCCGTATGCCCAAACGCCGTCACGTCATTTTGAGCGTCTGCTCTTCCACTATGGTGCACCATTGATCATGCTCAATTTGGTAAAGAAGCGAGAGCGACGTAAGCACGAATCCATAATTTCCAAAGAGCTGGAGAACAGCATAAAGTATCTAAATCAGTTCTTGCCGCCACAGCATCGCATGAAACACATACATTTCGATATGGCTCGTCAGAGTCGCCTTAGTGGTGGTAATGTTATGGAACAGCTGGCCGTGCACGCGGCAAGTATAATCCAGCTGACAGGCATGTTCTATAAGGCGCATCGGGGTAGTGAGCTTAGCTTTCAGACAGGCATTGTTCGCACCAACTGTGTCGATTGTTTGGATCGCACCAACTCGGCACAGTTTGCCATTGGCAAATGCGCGCTTGGGCATCAGCTGGAGAGGCTTGGCTTTGTAAAGTCAGCTAAACTGGAATTTGACTCGGATTGTGTGACCATGTTGGAACATCTATACGAGGAACACGGTGACACTCTGGCTCTACAATATGGTGGCTCTCAGTTGGTTCATCGCATCAAGACCTATCGCAAGACAGCTGCATGGGCATCGCAGGGCAATGATGTAATGCAAACTCTGAGCCGCTATTATAGCAATACATTCAGTGACACAGAGAAGCAGCAAAGCATCAATCTGTTCCTTGGACTATACAAGCCTAGTTTTACCAAATGTAAGTTAGACCAAAATTTCTTTATGAATACTTTACCTACGCATTTTTATTTTATTTATTTGCAGTGAATCAGCCTATTTGGGAGCTACAAACAGACTATGATATGCATAATGCATTTGTGCCAAGCACCTCGAGCGCATCTATAACAGATTGGGTGCGCCACAAGGTGCGCGAATGTTTGCCCTATCCCTGTGCAGATACCAACAAACTGGTCAAGGAACTGTTTCGCGTGCATAGTAATGGTCTTGAGATGATAGATGCCTATTCCAATTACCACCAGTCCTTTAAATGGACAGATCTAAGCGAGCATATTGAATTTGAGATTAGTCAGCTTGCCACTCGATATATGCCCACATTCCGAACGAACTACAGTCCCTTTCAGCGTCAGATACAACCGTCTCGTAAGGGTCGACAAAATCCATCAATGACGGGTCAAAGCTCAACCGGTTCGACTAACAGCAACTCGTCCAGCTCCAGCGAGGGTGAGGACAGCTCCAGCGATGAGGAACTTAGCGCCAGTTTTGCAGAAAAAGAATCAAAGCAAACTGAAACGATAGAGCCGGCTCCCTTTACTCTGGCCTCAATGTTGCCTTCCATGGAGAAGGTATATGGCTGCACGATAAATCCGCCATCCAAACAGAGCATGGCCATCTACAAGAAATATGTTCAAATGGGAAAACTATCCAGCGGTGGCGCCCAGCCGGCCCAAACAGCTGTGGCGCACCGTGAACAAGAGCTGGCCAAGATGATGCGTGGCATAACACTGCGTCCACTCAGTGACTATGGCACTGACTCTTATCTGAGTGTAAAGCCCCCAACTGTGCCACCAAAGAGTCAACAAATTTATGCCGAATACTGTAAAACGCCTCGTAATTTTAACGCTGTACCCAAATTCGAGGAGTTTGATTTATTATATCGCTATGTTCAGAGGCTTTGAAAGCTATATTCTTTTTAAATTTCAATATGACTTGCTTTTCACGGTCTTTTAAAGTATTACCTTTGCCTGATTTTAAAAGTCGCCAACCCTAAAAAATATATTATTGAATAAACTAACTAAATAACTAAAGTATACAATATGGTAATTTATATTATGCATATTTTTTTTTCGTTCTCGTTAAGAAATCATTGACTTAATATACTGTTATTGCGTTTATTGTTTGAAAATTTAAACAAACTCATGTTTTTAAAAGTAATCAGAAATTATTAACAACTTAACGGGAAACGATATCGTATCGTTTGGCAGGTCTACTGCTGATCTGTCGTCGGATGTGATCGTTGGTCCTCCCTGGAATTGTACGTATACTCAGTGTGATCACCATGGGGCGCTGTGTTTGATGTATGCATTGGATTGTAGCCGGGTTTCTGCAGAGAATGCAGTCCCGGTTTTGTAGCTGGTTTATACACGCTCCCCAGCTCCTGCGCCAGCATATATTGCTCCTGTTCGGGATAATCGTGCTCGCAGTGATGCTCACCACAGATCTTGCACTCGTAAATATTGGGACGCAGTGTTATCTTAACGCGCTGTAAAGAAAGATTCAGGTTAATCAATCATTTTAAGATACAACTTTGTTTAAAACGAGTTACCTCCCAAAAGTTGTCACCGCTGGTGCGCATAAAAATAATGATTGCATAGCCTGGTATGCAGATAAGTGAGAATGAGGCAAACATCCAGCCAATGCCATAGGCCCAGTCCGGATAAGTGTAGCGTCCATTATGATATGTGGGTTCCTTGTAGTTAATCAAACTCAGAACCCAAATGGCCTGCAGTAAGAGAATCATTACATAAAATAGCCGAAACTGTAACTCATCCAATTTGAAACTTACAAAGAGCAAACATGGTCCAAGCACAAGCCAGCATGACTTTAAATAGAGGGATGGCGCTTTGCCTGTCATTTGTTTGATATTCTTTGAGAGTCGCCCGGTGCCGTAGAACCAGGCTATGGCAATCATCTGGCAGAAGGCCAGAAACATTATCGTCACAGAGGCAGCATAGTGATCCATCAGCTGGAAATAGTAGATGCCACCCTGTATAATATTCGGCAGTCCAAAGAGGCACGAGATGACGCAGACGAAGAGCACCACGATCTCATGGTAGCCCAGATGTCGCTTGATCCAGCGTGGAAAGCCATCCTGTATGGATGTTACCACCACCTCAACAATGGCAAACTGAGAATTGAGGCCCAGGCACAACAGCATGAAAAAGAACATTACAGCCCACAGTTGGGCATATGGCATCTTGGCCATGGCCTGTGGATACACTACAAATATCATGCCTGGTCCATCGCCAATGACATCCCGTACATTGGTATTCTGCTCCAGTGCGAGATTCCCTAACGTTGAGAATGCGAATATGCCCACCAGTAAACTCGTTACAATATTCACAAGGCTAACAGCAACCGTATCTCGTAGTATGTTATTGTTGTACTTATTGTAACTGGCAAACGAGATCATCGATCCGAATGTAATGCCCAGTGAGTTGAAGTTCTGTGATGCGGCATTGATCCACACATTCGCATTCTTCAGCTCTGACCAATTGGGCCGGAAGAAGAAGCGCAAACCCTCATCAGCGCCGTCGAGCGTCACGGCTCGGAACATTAGAATGATGATGAGAACAAATGGAAATGTGGCCGTGAAATAGCGAACCTTTGCCGATGACTTGATGGATTTCCAGGTGGCAAAGTATACCATTAACCAGGCGCAGACGAGGCAGGCGAATAGCTCCCAGCGCATCATGCCCGGATACTCCAAGCCAGCACTGATCTGCAGTACCTTATTTCTTTAAAAACAAGTCAAATTAATCTTTAAAAAATCATTGGTAGTTTTTATTTATTGCATACTCAAAGAACTCCTCGGATGGGGTACGTGACGTATCTGGCGCTGTGGTATTCATCTCCTTGCGCTGTGGCACCCAACAGTCGGGCGTGTTCCATCTGCCACAAAAGATTTTGTTAACCAACTGCATTAACGGTTTCCGCCAAGAATATTTACCTATTGCTGCAATCAATCCATGGCATATCCGTTTTGAATGATGTGAAAAAGTAGTAAATTGAGTAACCTATTAAGACGCTATAGTAGGTGGACATGAGAAACGAAACAACTACACTGGCCAAGCCAGCTCCTTCAAAAGAAACAAAAAAGTATTTAGTATTAAATTTGAATAATGTTCTGAGTCTTGTCAATGTATATTAGCCCAAAGCCTTAACTGTATTTTGAATTATAGTTTGAACATTCTTGCTTGCGTTCACTAAGGATTTATTACAATAATGCGTTAATTACTAACTTTCTTATTCGACTATAATTTAGACCGGTTCATTTCAATCACAAGTCTAGACTGGTATTCATCTGCATAATTGTAATTGGCCGCGTGCCTTTAAAAGCAATTAAAGCTATTTGTTCGTATCTTGGCTTAACACATAATGCCCATTAATATTTATTAGTTGCAGTTACAGCAGCATGGGCGTGGACGTGTGGGCGTAGGTGGGCCGAAGCTGTTCTGTTTGCAAAAACTACCCAATAATTAACCGCTTTGCAAATATGTCAAACTTATGTTGTCTTATTAGATTTATGACTGCGGCCTTTGACTGATTGCCAGTTTGCGATTCAAAGGGTTGGGGGAAAATGCAGTTTTCATGGTCTCACATCTAGTTGATAGACGCGTACGTAAATCGCTCGAAAAACCTTTCCGTTTCAGTGTCGAGTTGCGATTTGCGCATTTTCACGCCATCCCCATAATAATTATACTAACTAATTAGCATATGCCAGCACTTGTGTGCATGTATTTTAGATCTTCCTCTTTAACAACACATGCGAATTACAAGTGATTCTGTTTACGCTGTAAGTCGAGTAAATTTATGATGAAAATTCAGATCATAAATGATCTATATAATTTTTTATCAGTCATAGCTTTCCAAGTCTGGTTTAATTCAAACACCATAATTGGATTCATCAGAAATTATAGCTACTAAATTCTTAGAGTATATTAAGTCAACCATTTTCTTCTCAAATATTCGTTACTGATTTTGGCATTGTTTTTCGGCGGCTTTGAACTTTTTTGTAAACTGAGCTCTGTTGATCAACTATTTATCCCAGCACTAGCTATATGTTTTCAGACCTTGGTTTTGAACTTTAACAAGGAGCTCATATATTTGCTTGTCATGCTACATGGTTAATACTCATTTAGAGTTCATTGTTGTTCTTTGTTTTCCAACTTTTTTTGTTCTCAACTCACTGGGCGGAAAGAACAACTCTATATTTAGTAGCTGGAAGCGTGTCAGCGTGACGCTTTCGCCTTTACCTATAAAGCGTGTAAATGACGCAATGAGATGGCGCTCTAAATTAACTAGAATCTACTGACGAAATCGTAAACGAGCTGTCTTTGTGATTGAAGCTTTGCTGAGACCTAAGGAGATTTCCAAAAATGGGGCAGTAAGTCTAATAAATTACTCACACGCGACATGAACAATTTATATATATATATATAAATTGATATAGATACTTAGCGCCATTTCTTTTGACTAGTCACATGTACTTAGAATATTCTTATCTTATCACGCGAGTTCTTTTTATTTTAACCTATGCGATAAATCGAGAAAAATTCAATACGACAAACTTATCATAGAATGGAATTAGACCAAACTAAATTGACACTTACCCTTAAATAGGGGGCACAACTGACCCAGTGCACCAATGGGACCTCTTCCCGTGTACTGTCCCACAGATAACTCCATGAACAGCAGGGGTATGCTGCATATAAAGAGTATTATGCAGTAAGGTACTAGAAACACACCTGCAATATGACAATTGAATAATTGAAAACTACATAAATGCGAACAGCTAAGTAAGCAAATTATATTAATTATAAATATTTGAGATCAACAAATGCAAATCGTGTATAAAGTCGCATCTTCTCCAGTTGCCAACTACCCAGTTTTTAGTTGTCGTTTGCTCATTATATGTATAATGCGCCCGATAAATGTAAATGGGGCCTACGGCTTACGGGAGGGACAGAGACAGAGAGAGAACGTTGAGCGAGGCGAGCAAGAACGTGTAAATGAAGATGGACGTTGGTCGTCAAGTGGCTTGCATGTTTTATATATGAAGAAAGGAAGGGGGGAAGCAACAGAAGATATATATATATATATATATATATGTATGTGTATATACACAGATGACAGTGACCGCTTTATTTTCGTCGGGTTTTCATACTTTTGCGCTGAGCTTAAACAAATTTTAATTTATGACTTTGTGGCATTTACAGCGGAAATGTCGCATAAAGCGCGAAATATTTTGTTTTCTAGAGCAAAGACTTGTTGAAAGCTGTCGTCAGTCGCATTGAATCAAAGTATTTGCCGAAACATTACAAGCAAACTTCCGTTAAGAATTTTCTAGACAATTTACTTACCGCCTCCACTTTTGTAGCACATGTAGGGAAAACGCCAAACATTTCCCAGGCCAACCGAATACCCAATGCAGGCCAAGACAAACTGCATTTTGTTGCCCCAATGCTGTTGTCGCGGCTTCAAGTGAGCAGCCTCATCCGACATGTCCATGTAGCTGTCATCATCATCGAGTCCCATCGGCCTGCGGATACAAAACATATATCAAGTTATATTGTACATCGTAGTAAATCGTCATTTGCATTATAGTCGGCCAGCCAGGCGCATCTAATTGCTGTCAACACTCTCTCGACCAGTCGACCAGTGTCTGAACGTCTGTTTGTTCGTACCGTCAGTAAAACGAGACCATAGACAGTTGCACAGATTATGTGACCATCGGCGACACGACCCCATCTAACATTTCTGGTGCGTCAAATAGTTTAATTATAGTAATCACATGCCAGTTGCAACAATGACACTGTCCGAGGTGCCAAATGCCAGTGCATTGTTAGTGTATGATCAGTGATTAGGGGGTGTGTATGTGTGTGTGTGTTTGTTTAGATTGGGGGACAACTGGTTTAATGAGGTGTTAGGTTGTGCAAATTCAATTAGATGAATTATGTAAACTGTTAAGATGGGTAAAAGTATACAAGATATATTTGGGTATATTTAATAAAGAAAAATTTGACAAATAATAAATATATTCTAGGAAGAATTCTTTGAGTTTTAGATTGGTAAAATATCACCATAACTTGATTCTTTCATATCAAAGACCCATAAAAATTTGAACATCCTAATTGGCACGTGTCAGATTAAATGTAGGAGCCGTCATATTTGTAAAGAACATAAATAAAATGTATAAAATAAATAGTCTGCACAACTTTTAAACAGGCCACTTTATCCATTAAATCAACGTTAATATTCAATCAGCGTCATTTCGCTAATGACCAAAACAAACATGAAAGTCATAATGGGGCGTATAAATCCGAATTGAAAGCTATTAAGCGTTTAGTTAAAATTAAAAAAATTAAAGCGCGATACCACTGCTAGGTGTTATGTAATCGGAATCAGCGCAACAAGCTTACACTTTAGCCACACGTTTAAACTGAAAGAAGGACTGCTCCGAGTGCTTTGAGGACTGAGCATCCACATCGTTGCGAAATGGCATTTTGTCTGATTATTGTAAATTTTTTTTTATCTCAGGATATAGACGGCTATATGCGAGAGTATAATTTAAACTTAATTCACGTTATCCATGCGTCCATTGATGATGTGCACTTTTGAAAACGTTCGAAAGGATTCAGTTCGAGGAGGAACAGTGGAACAACTGCACTGTATGTAGGTTGCCACTTCACTGACAACCGCCAGTTGCTTGAAGCTTGGGACTAATCTTGCGAATCAAAGTGTTTGTGATGTGCGATAAGCGCCAATTGTTTGTGTCAATAGTTATACTTATCTACTTATGTAGATCTATTGATCGCGTTAAGGAACATTGCTTAAAAATAGCTGCTATTCGTTCAGAAAGCGATTCACGTTCCATGTCAGATGGTGTTAAAATTTCATGTTTACGAACACGAGCCTGTGGATGTCGTGCTAACAGTTGCCTTTTATGATTGGACATCAAATGGTGTCAAAATTGGCGTTGAATTTTAAAGCGTTTGATGCGGTCGTCAATTAGATTGACAAGGGGCACGATCTTATAATGCTAATGGAACGGGTGATGGAAAGGTAATGAGATATAAAAGTATTCTTTCTTAACGATATGCCCACAGAAACAAGACAGTTAACAACTTAGCTTGGCTTGATTTTCTTGCTATCTTGAACTTACGGCGGCGTCTGTGGATTAACCATATCAAATAGTTCGTTTGCGGTTGTTGGTACGCGTCTGATGACCAGTTTGCGTCCATCTGTGGAGCCAATGCCAATGGAGGCCAGTGAGCGCACGGATGTAACATCCGAATAGATCTGATTGCCACCGAGCTCGCATAAATGATAGGAACTGCCGTTGAGCGATGATTGCGGTTGCATATAAAGTGGATTGGGTGGCTGCAGTCCATATGCTGCGGCTGAGCTGCCAGCGAGATTGCAACTGCTATCGCTCATCCCCGGCAGATAAGCTGTGGTACAAACAAATTGAACTTAACCGTCTGCGGTAAGTAGTACAACTCACCTGAAACCATGGAGCGCATGCTGCTGTGATGGCTGCCCAGCCGAGAGCGTACATCATAGTTGAGTGGCGAGACAGCCAATGAATCGTGACCGGCCATTGTTGTCGTTGTGGTGCAGGTCAGCGTTGCCGGTGTAAAGTGAGAGGCCGGCGCTGCGTCACAGTCATCAATGGTGAACGTGACCGTCGAAGTGGATGCCGTCGCTACAACTGGCTGCTGCAGTTGCTGTTGCAACTGTGCTGGCTGAATAACATCAGAGTTGGGACGCGACTTGATCGACGTCTGTCGTGGCAACGGCTTATGCATGGCAGCTGCCATTGCCACCAGCGATGTCGTGGAGCTGGTCTGGCGAAACGGCAGCTGGTGCGAACCAGCTGTGGAGACCACCGGCGAGCCACTAGTCGCTGGGATAATGATGAACTTCTGCGGTCTCACAGATGAGCCGCGTATGAGACGCGTCTGTTCGTCGCCATCGCCACAGCTCTCGGCGCCGCTGTCTGATAATTGGCTGAGGCGCAGAGGAGCTAGGGCGGTGGGCGTGGTTCGTTTCGTGACCAGATTAAGGGCAGTAGGCGAGGAGGCTGTTTTAACCAATGTCTGGCCAGCATTGTTTGCATCTTGGGCAACTTGATCTGCCATTTTATCGGGTTAGGTGCTTAGTTGGTTTGGTGCTGCTATTTGTGTTGTTTGCTTTGGTGCTGTTCAAATTCGTGTTGATATTGCTGCTGTTGTTATTGTCTCAATCATAAAATCATGTTTGTGTGTTTGCTGTTGTTGGTATTTTTGTTAGCTTTCATATTCGTATTTATCATTTGAATGTTCATAATTTGTTGCTGCTGCTGCGAGATTTGCTGTTGATCATTGTTGTTATTGCTGTAGTTGTAGTAGATATTGCTGTTGCGGTTGTTATATTTTTTTAAATCACATTAAGTCCTTGAAAACCACAGATGCTATTAGTATTGTTGTTGATAGTTTTGTTGTTGCTGCGTTAAGCTATTTAATTATAATAAAACTAAATAAAGAGAAAAATCCACGAGAAGCTATATGTTTTATCTTTTTATCAGTTTACATTCAAGACAATTTTTATAAAGTTTTTGTATGAATTTTAAATTTGATAAAAATCTAAAGCACTCTCACAAATCATTGCCAATTCATAAATAATTTTGCACTTTGTTTTTCTTTCACGGCGTAAGAATTAAAAAACTTTTCTCATACTTTTTATGTTTGTTTATATATATTAATAAATAAACAAGCGCGTGTTCCAGCTATCATGTTCCAATTTCACTTTGTATTTTATCTTCAAGACAGATAAACACTCATATCTGACTGCCGTACACTTCAAAGCCCATCCAAGTCACTCGCACTTCACTTCATACCAGTTTCAAATTTGTATCTTATCGGGCTGTGCTACAATTGAAAGGTTACCACCAACTTCATACCCCTGTTAGCTTTCGTTTTTATTTATGGTTGCGAGTTTTTGGTGTGCTGTTCTCTTTCGAATCGGTCTCTTGGCCCTTCGCGGTCTATTAAGTTATTTTGGATTCCAAGCACTACGTCATAATCTAATGCGATGATCAATCGTTACACATGGCGCTATGCTCTAGTGACTCTTTGAGCTGGTGCAAAGGTCATTGAAATGGGTTCAGAGTTATTAATTACGCATCTTATAGCGACAACAAGTAACTTGTATGCATTGCACATGCCACTTTATGGGGCTTCAGTGTAATATAACAGTCTCATTGCCCGACCATGTGATAGTATGTAAATTATATTTGTACCCTTCCTCATAAACTGTTTGAGCTAATTGTTGAGTTTTGCACATATATGACAGCTGCCGTATGTCTTAATTTAACTATTATATTACTAAATGTTCTTTAGTTGTTTATACGATTATAAGAATTTGGAAATTTAATAAAAACACATTTTAAAACATATTTTCTAAGTTTATGTACATTTACTTTCTTATTTAGAGCTTCAAACTTTGATAGGGCATTTTCTCTCCGGCTCAAGACAGTAGCGGCGTTTTTTGTTTTATTGCCGAACTATTACAAAATGCATTCCCATGTCTTGAGTTCATTGTTGTTTCTAGATTTAAGTCTAGATTAGAACGGTTCTATTTTATTTTGAAAAGATTTCCATAGAAATAGACATAAATCGTTTTTCTAAAGATACTAAATGAAATCATGTCTATAGATTGACATAATTGTATTGAGTTTCATAAGAAATGTTTAGTTTTGAGCAAACAACTTTTGTGTCAATGAAACCATAGACCATACTTGGCAAATACTCAAGAAACACAAAAAAACCAAAAAAATTTAAACAACTCATCGAGTTTTTGTGTAAGTCTTTTTTGTGTTTTCCCATTTGCTGTTTATCATACGCAAATTTAATACAAAACTGAATTTAATTTGTTAAACATTTTGTTGCCAATTTTTTTGTCATTGATTGCAAAGACAAAAAACGTTTCACGTGCACAAAAAAAAATCAACAATAATTTGTTATAGTCTTCAATCATAATGTTGATGATTATGTCAATCGTTTGATTCTTTTTGTAATTTTATTTAATATAATCAGCAATTTGCAGCGATTTAGAAACACTTATTTATTTATTTTTTTGATCCGCGTCAATTAAATTTCATTTGCAATTGGCTTCATTCATTTTCATTCACAGATCTCACAATGGACCAAGCTCCACTTCAATTTTAATCATAATTTATAATCTTAATAATATAATCAACACTTGGCACGCAATTGTTATACCCGGCGTCGCAAATATCGTTGCGTATACGCGATGCGTGTGCCAGCAACGTTTCGGAAATGGAATTTTAATATTTTCTATACATACAATGTTTCAACGAGCGTTCCGAAATTCACGGTTTCTGCAATCGACAAACCGTAATTCTACTGAGCCTTAAAGCTCCCAAGAAACGTGCTAACACGCTCGCTGTGAAATGTCAACTGATCCACGTTTGCGAATATCGCTTACACTTGACGACGCTTGTTAGGGGGCTTGGATGCCTTGCACGCTCTCTCTGTCGATCTCTCTTTGCTCTTTATGAATGAGCATTTGCTGGTATTAGTTTTTGGTTTTTTTTTCGTGCGCTCTTTTTTTCTAGCTTTCCGGCGCGGTATCTGATAGCAAGCAGACAGGCAGCAATCACAACAACCGGAGCTGCAAATGTTGCAAAAGGGTATGATAAGCTGCAATAGCAAATTCTACACTACAGTTAAGCTATTAACTCTTAGATTTACGTCATAATTAAAAAAGATTACCTTAGTTTTAATCCCAGTTATAGTTTAAGATAATTTATTCTCACATTGGTCTCCCATATTTTTTCTAAATAATACGACTATGACGAAGAAGCTACACTGTTTTAGGTATTTTAGTTTGTCTTGTGATCGTTTTGAAGATTATTGCATTTTTTTTATCGCTTAGCGGCAGACGCAGCGATAAGCTGATTGATAATGACGACGGATAATAGATTTGCAGCAACGTAAGTCAAGCTAAACGCGCAATATACGAGACATTTTTTATTGGATAATTGAATGAGCCACATACGAATACATAATAATATCACCTGTTTTAGTACAAACTGGCTTTTAAATGAAATTTATGTTTGTTGGATTTATCAATCATGAATTTCGAGTAAATGTAGTATTAATCTAGATGAGAGAGTTATGACTGTCAAAAGTTCTGACCTATCTTCAAGTTAATTTTTTTTGGGTAGGGTTTTATCATGAATTTTGAGTGAATATTATCTTATAAACTGGAAACGCAGTATTGATCTAGATACCAAGCCATGACTTATAAGGTATGGCAATTAACATTGTAAAATCAGTTTTTTTTTTTAATTTTCTTTATTTATATTCATTTAATATTTATTAGTTTACAGTAAGCGATTAAAATTATGATATTTTTTGTTTCGATTTAAATACAATTCTTTATAATTACAATTTAACTATTGTTTTCTTTTTACAATTTTATGTTTTTCAATATTTGTTGCCAGTGCAAAAAGTTGTTTCAACTTAATTCTAGTTGTTTATTCGGATAAATTGTTAAACGGTGTTTTAAAGAAAAAATAAAAGTTTTTTGTTTTAATTGTGAGCGAAAATTGATTTTTGTCTAATATTTTTTTTTATATATTTTTTTTTGCTATATTGAAATCAGAAAATTATTTTATTTCTGGCATGTTCCTATTGCTTTTTAAGAGTTTAGAAAGCTATACACAAAAATGCGCTACTAAAAATACCATAGATTTTTGTTGTCTGTGTTGTATTATTTACAAATTGGTCTCTTTCTGTAGGCGTGTGTGTACATGTTTGAGTGTATATTTCTCATGGTATTGTTTACTATACTTGTATAGAGAAATTTTTCGAATTTCACGCTTCACGTTCGGCTTAAAGTAGTGACTATACATTTTGTTTATGTTTAATAATATTAATTTAAATATAGCGGCGTGTTCTCAACATCCGCTCAAGCGACAGTTGCGCTCTGTAAACAAGCGCGAAAAACCAAAAATTCGCTGCATAGTTTCTGGCGCGTTAACAGCTCGCCCTGTGCTTGATCGAAGGTCGGTGAATAAACGCGCCGGTTCGTTGCTTTTTTAAGTACTTGCTATACTTTTTCGCGCTATTAGTTATCAAGTGGAAGTATTTCATTTTCATTTTAAAACAATCACAACAATTTAATATTAATTGACTAAAAAACTACAAAAATAATTGGTTAATTAAAGTAGTAATAGTCTGTAGTAGAGTTATAGTTATAGGTCATAGTTCAAATCCTCCATTAGTCGTCGTTGCATTTAAAATTAAAACAAACCTTATATATTTCTCCTATGCATTAATCTTTTGTGCGCTGTTGACGCCTCAGTGGCAGTATTTAATTTTTTATTTGTTTTTCGTTTTTATATGAATTTTTTTTTTTGGAGCAGCTTTTCCATCTGTGCCTTAGTTTGCTGTAATTTTATTGTCTGTCTGAGTGTGTGTGTGTATGCTGAACTTTCTTTAATATAATCCATGAAAGACAATCATGATATATTGTCTTGTGGTTATAATCATGTCTGGTTTAGATATATAAACTGCTCCATTTTAAGTTTACCTACTGCTAAAGAGTATTTTTTTTTTTTTTTTGGTGCATTGTTCGTTTTGTGATGTTGGAAAAAAGGCAGTTTTAAATTTGAAAGGCGAGCTCATGTCCTAAAATTACACAGGAAGTAGTAGTGTATATATAATAATATGTGTGTTTATGTGTCTGTGCTATAATACAAAGTGTTGTTGCTACTACCCACACCCTAAACATTTATAGGAAGTCTTTAGTTATATATATATTCGTATGTATGTACGTGTATATGTATGTATATAACAAAATATCAATATGTAATTAAAACCGACTAATGAAGAAGTTGTCGTTAGAGGACGAGAATTTCTTTGTAGCTGCTTGTCTTATCTAAATAGTCTATTGTTTCTTTCTATATTTTTCTGTTTTACTATCTTAAAACTTTTGGCAGTTTTGTTTTTTCAATTCTGTTGTGGGTCTTTACACAATTTACTAGCCAACTACTCAAAATTCTCATATTAGTAAGGAAAAATACTAAAATGTTAATACAAAATAATAAAATTATTTTCTTAATTTTATATTTGCAATGCTTTCTGTGGCATTTCTTTTATGTCGATTTGCTTTATACACATCTTTTCAAGTTTCGTTATTATTCATTATTTACGTGCGCGTTTTATAAACGCCAAACGACTTCATTTTCATCTCACAACTGTACTTTTGCTTTTTCTTTTATCATTTCATTGCATTCTATTGCGCGAAATTTAATTTCGTTTTTGCTTTTTGCACTTGCTTTACAAATATATATCATGTTTTCCGTTTTGTTGTTGTTTTACAAACTAAAATTATAGCTAGGTGTTTTTGTTGTTGTTTTGTCTGAGTTTTATGTTATAGTTACTTAACGGTTTAGGATATATAATCCGGCGTTGGCTCGGGCGCAGCGTCCGCATTGGCAAACAGCGGATTGGGGAACTCTGGGGGATGTGGCAATGGAGCCAATGTCTTGGGTCTTCTTCTGTAGGCCATCAGCCAGCAGGAAACTGCCACGGCAACGGCCACTAATGCCAGCAACGCCGTGATAACCAGAGCAATGATCAGGCCCACCATTGAGACGCAAATATCCTCAACGCGCTGTGCCGCCGGTTTGACTGAAAGAACAGCAATATTAGAAACTGAACGATAAGAACTTATGTAGGAATTCTCACTATTGTCATCATTTAAGCCTGGACCGCTGCGTTTCTCAAATGTCAGTATGGCATTGGATGAAATGGTAATCTCTTCACGCAGCTGGCCCTCCACACCAGTGCTCGTGGCAATCGCTGTCGTATCGCTAGAGTTGTCCGCAATAGAGCGACGACGTCGTCCAAAGGCATTGTAGCCGCCGCAATTAACCGGCTGGCATTTGCCAAAGCATACGCGTATGTTGCACTGGAAGCGTATATTATCGCTGGAGGGGAATTTGAAGGCATTGAAGCTGGCCAGCAGGCTATTGGTATCGGGATTGTACTCCCAGTTGCCAAAGATGCTAGTGTCTGTGGCGCAGCCGTTCTCATCAGTTACTAGGTACTCATTCTGTACATTATCCTCCATTGTCTTGGCGATACAAGAGCGCGCAAAGCCGCCATAAATAGCTGTGAATTGCAAAATAAATAATTTGTATTATATATATATATATATATATATATTATATATATATTAATAAACTTGAAGCTACTTACTGGCTGGTTCGACGTCCACTTGCAGTCGTAGATTATCGCCAATTTCAGCAGAGTTAATCTCCTCCCCCTCATTGGTAATGATGCGCATTTGACAGATGGGTGGTGGTCCTGTATTTGCAATCGTTCCAGCCGTTGTCAGCATAGATACGTTGAAGCCAAGAGTCACATTCTTTTCACCGGTCTGGTAGACACACTTTATGTTATAGGCCTGGGCCTTGTAGGTAACCAGCTTAGGATGCTTTTGTATGACGAGCACAAAGCTGGCCACGTCTTTAACAGCTTGCATGCCGCAGCTGCCAAAATGCACGCGGAAGATTTCGGTACGGGGCACCGTCTCACCGGCCAAATTAACAACGCGACGACACTCTTCATCCTTGCTGTGTCCCTTCACATATAGAACACCATTGAAACCTGGCTCAGTGATATGGATCTCTACTTGAACACCATCAGCTAAGCAGCTGACAACCATATCGGGCCGCGGGAAGTCGGTTCGGAAGTTTGTGTGATTGCAATGCAGCTCAGGATTACCCGTGTAGCCGGTTATACACTGGCACTGGGCTCGATGATTCACCGCATTGCAGAATGCGTTGACACCGCACGTCTTGGTCAGGCAAGGGTCCTCGCAAGTTTTTGTTTCCGGATTGCAGTAGCGATTATCCGCACACTGTTCATTGGTAACACATTCGGGCTGTTCCACTGGCTGGCACTCGCCCAACGGAGTTAGACGATAGCCCAGCTCAATGGGACAAGTGCAGCGACCACGTTCATCAATCACCATGCCACGCTCTAACGCGCAGACACAATGACCGCTGTCATCGATGCGATAGCCCTGTTCCACCAGGCATGGTGTGCAGTACTCATAAACATCGAGAGCGCTACCAGGTGGACAAACGCATTGGCCATCTACATCGCGCACGAAGCCCTTCTCGATGACGCAAAGGGAACGTTTGTCGCATTGCACTGCCGCGTTGCCGGTGTACCCTTCGAGGCACTCACAGATCATTGTACGTACGGGTAGGGTATCAAGGACGCGACATTCGGCATTTACGCCACACGGTTGGGTCGCATTGCAAGGATTCACGCACTCGCCGCGCAGACAGGCACGCTGTGTTGGACAATCTCCGTCGCTGATGCAGATAGGCACCACACGCTCCAGTTCGCAATTATTACGACCAGGTACGGTGCCGGGCGGACAGGAGCATTGTGGCTTGTGTTGATAAACCTTGCAGAGCTCATCGCTGGCACAGATCGCTGTAGTCTCACAGGGATTGGCGCATTTTCCGTTAACACAGGCTCGATCCGATGGACACTCATCGTCGTTGCGACATCCGAGAGGAGTGCAGCCCAGACGCGCGTTACCACCGTGTCCAGGAGCACACTCACAAACTGCACGATGATTGATGGCCAGGCAGTCAGCATTAGGGCCACAAAGCTCGCCCTGGCATGCAGGCACGCAGAGCTGGTTGCGACAGGCATGTGTAGCTGGACATTCCGAATTGATGGTGCACTCGATCTTGGCGCACTCAAACTCCGGATTACCCTCATAGCCTTGGCGACAGGTGCATACTGGCTTGTGATCCTTGGTGCGGCACTCAGCGTTTACTCCACAATTACATGGATCGCGGCAAATGCCGTTCAAGCAGGATTTATCAGCGGCACAGTCGGTGTCTGAGATACAGCCACCAACCTTCACAATGCTTGTAGTGGGCTTGCAGCTGCCGCTGCCGCTACTGATGTAACCATCGGGACAAATGCATATCATGGTGCGCACTGGGGCCGTGGGTGTTACTTGGCACTGTGCAGGTCGCTGACATGGCTCCAAAACCAGGCAGGGATCGACACATTGTTCATTGATGCAGGCGAAACGAGAAGCACAATCCGTATCCGATTTGCATACGGGTTGCGGCTCCGGTCGGCAGTCGACATAGGGATTACCCAGGTAATTTGACGGGCAGCGGCAAACAGCCATGTGATTTTGTGGACGACATTCGGCGCGTGGCGCACACACATTGTGATAGACGCATGGATTAACGCATTGTTCGTTCTGGCAGGTCTTGTCCGTGGGGCAATCGTTGTTGCTACTACAACCGATGACACGGCAACGATCGTAGGGATTGCCGCGATAGCCGCTGAGGCAGCGACACTGAGCGCGACTGGATTGCACAAAGCACTCGGCATTTGGACCGCACGGATCGTTGAGTAGGCAGGGATTAATGCAGTTGCCATTGATGCATGCCTTGCCAGAGTCGCACTCGCCATCAACGCGACAGCCAATGGAACGACACGTAGAATAGGGATTACCCTCGTAGCCATCCTGGCAGCTGCACACGCCTCGATGCTGTTGAACTTGACAGATAGCATTGGTACCACAATTGCAAGGATTCCTGCACTGGCGATTCACACACGCCTCCTGTTCGCTACAATCTGTGTCGCTTTCGCAACCAGGTGGACTCTGTAGAACCACTTCGCGACACTCTCCACTGGCATCCGGCACTTGCGATTCGGGACACTTACATACCATGGTGCGAACAGGCACACTGTCCAACACGCTGCAATGAGCGCTGCGAGCGCAGGGTGAGAGCTCCGTGCATGGATTCTGGCACTTGGCATCGATGCAAGCCAGGCCGCTGGGACAGTCGCCGTCATCACGGCAAACTGGCTCCACAGGACGTGGTTCACAGTAGGCATAGGGATTGCCGAGTGGCATTTGCTCCGGACAGCGACAAACTGCACGATGTTGTAAAGACTGGCAATTGGCGTTCTGGGCGCAGGGACTTTGAGCGCAAGGGTTGACACACTGGTTGGCAACGCAGGCCAAATTGGTGGCACAGTCATGATCCGAATGGCATTCCAACAGCAAACAGCGCACAAAAGGATCACCTTCAAGACCGGCGGGACAGCGACAGCTCGCACGATGATTACGACCATAACATTCCGCATTTAGGGCACAAGGATCGGTGGTTAGGCAGGGATTGATACACTCACGATTGAGGCATTGCTTATCGTTGGCGCATTCATCGTCCGATTGACAGCCAATGGGGGCGCAACCAAACTGCGCATTGCCAGAAAATCCAGGTTTGCAATAACAAATTGGATGATGATTTTTGACAGTACACTCGGCATTAGCTCCACAGTTGCATGGATTGATGCACTGTGTATTGATGCACGCCTCCGTTGCTGGGCAGTCGGAGTTCGACTTGCAGCCCACTGTGGTGACATCCGAAGCTGAAATATATTCAAAGGTTAAAGATTGTTAAAGTTTAAAACTTACTGCATTAACTTACGTGGTATACAACGTATACGTGCATCACCAGTGTAGCCAGGCGGGCAGCGACAGACGGCGGCGCGTTCTTGCACATGACAGTAGGCGCCCAGTCCGCAGGCATCAGCCACACATGGATTAACACAACGCTCATTCTGGCAGATTTTATCATGTGGACAGTCATCGTTGCGTGTGCACTCGGCTCCCGGTATTTTTGGAAGGGCAATGTCCGTGGTGTAGCACTCGATGCGTGGATTACCCTGGTAACCAGCTGGACAGCTGCATTGGGCATAATGATCGCGAGAACTGCATTGAGCATTGACGCCGCAACGTTCTAGGCGACAGGCATCCAAGCAGCTACCGTGAAGGCACACCTCGGTACTGGCACACTCAGCGTTATGCTGGCAACCGTCCGCAACTATAACGGGTTTGATAGGCACACAATTGCCAGAGTTGTCAGTGACGGTGTCGCTGGGACATTTGCAGATCATGGTGCGCAGTGGCAATGTGTCCAGGACCGCACAGGTCTGTTGTGGACTGCACACATGTGGTGTAGAGCATGGATTTGCGCAGCGCTGGTTAATGCAAGCCAATCTTGAAGGGCAGTCAGCGTCCTGGGTGCACTGTGGCTGTGGATCGTGCTTGAGCACTTCGCACAGCACGAACGGGTTACCTTGGTAGCCAGGTCGGCACTCGCATTGCGGCTGATGATGACGTCCAACACAAATGGCATTTGCTGTGCAGGTGTCTTGTTCGCAAACTGGACGGCAGACACGATTCAGACGATCGCAGGCCTCGTGATCTGCACAATCCTCGTTGTATTGACAATGTCCAGTGATGCAAGCGATGAAGGGACTACCCTGCGTGCCGGCTGGGCAGCGGCAGACAGCTTGGTGATTTTGTGGCAGACATTCAGCCCCGCTGCCACAACGTACCTGACCATGAGTGCAAGGATTGACGCAGTTTTCATTTAGACAGGCCTTGTCATAGGGGCAATCAGCATTAATTTTGCATTCCGCTAATATAGAAACAGAGCATTAGGCGTGTTTGGTGTAGACGTATACTCGACACTTACGTTTGAAGCATTGAACTTGTGGATCACCACCCCAGCCAGCGGGACAGAAGCAAATAGGTCGGGAGTTTTGTACTCGACACTCGGCATTGCCAGCACAGGGATTAGCTTCGGCACAAGGGTCCTGGCAGCGTTTATTAATGCAAGCCGTTGTGGGTGTACATTCCGAGTCATGGCCGCAACCAGCTGTGATTTCAGCTGCAAGAAATAATATGTTTAAAAATGGTTTGAGGGGGATGGTAAAAAGGGATCTTACGTGGTTGATAGCAGTTTGTGAAGGGATCTCCTTGTGTACCCTGTGGACAACTGCAGATAGCACGATGTTGTTGCGCCAAGCACTGAGCTGTATGCGCACAGGGTGAAGCGTCCAAACAGGGATTGACACAGTTACCAGAGCGGCAAGCCTCCATATCTTGGCACTGATCATGCGACACGCAGCCTTGGTCACGTACAGTTTCTATATGGTTCAGGGACAAGAGATTAGACAAGGATTGATTGAATTGGATATTGCATGTGAGCTTGTGCAGCAGTTATTGAAAAGTAATAAAGAGTGCATAAATATTATACGGTGTAACTGCATAATTTGTGCAACTCTGTAAATGGGTAGAAACGGGATTTTAAGATTAAATATTATATTATGTATATTAAAATATTTACAACTTTGCTGCAATGAGATAAGCAAACTCAACATAAAGCTGAAATAAGTATAATTTCGACTCACTCGACTCACAATGCTGTGCATTGATGGTGACTTACCTTTGCGACATCCAATGTCAGCATCACCGACGAAACCAGGCTCACAGCGACACATCATCGTGCGTAGTGGGAGAGTGTCGACAACCTCACAAATGGCATTGGCCCCACATGGATGGGTTACATCGCATGGGTTTTTGCACTCGCCATTGAAGCAGGCTAATTTACTGGGGCATTCGGCATCCATTGTGCAGCCTTCAGGCTGGACAGGCACCAGCTCACAGCGTACAGCTGGATTACCACTGTATCCGGCCGGGCAACGGCACTGGGCGCGATGGTTGTCCACACGGCACTGAGCTCCAATTCCACAATGGCAGGGATCCTCGCAGCGTTCGTTGCGACACGCCAAACGGAAGGCGCACTCATCATCATTGCGACACTCCGGTCGGTCGCACCGCATCAAAGGATTACCCCGATAGCCGTCAGGGCAATGGCAGCGTGCACGATGGTTGAAGTCAGCGCGACATATAGCTCCCGTACCGCACTGGGTGAAACTGCAGGGGTCCACGCACTTCTCATTGATACAGGCCTCGGTGGGTGCACATTCATTATCGGATCGACAGCCTAAGAGATAGCAATTCTGCAGAGCATTACCAGTGTATCCTTCGTTGCAGACGCAGAGTGGACGGTGAAGCTGAACGTGGCAACGAGCTTGTTGAGCGCATAGATTTGATTGTTCGCAAGGGTTGCGGCAGACTTGATTGATGCAGGCCTTGTCATTAGTACATTCAGCATCGCTGGTGCACTCCGGTTTAGGTGGATCCATATGTGACACTTGGCGCACGCACTGAGCATAAGGCGAACCATAGAAGTCTGGCGGACAGCTGCAGATAGCCTTGTGGTTCACAACACGGCAAATGGCGTTGAGGCCACAGGCATGGAGACAAGGATCACTACATTTTTGGCTGACGCAGGAACGATCTCGGGAGCAGTCCTCGTTGGTCACACACTCCGGATAGCTGCAAGTAGCGGCGCCGTTGTGTACGCGACAAATACCATTGCTGCGACACGGCGATGGTTGGCACGGATCAACGGTTTCAATTTCACGTGGCGCTTCGCATTGCACGAACGGATTGCCGACCATGTTGCCGGGACAACTGCAGATGGGACTGTGGTTGATTGTCTGACAAACGGCACCATAGCCGCAAACTCCAGCACAAGCGTCTACGCACTTATTGTTGACGCAGGCCTTGTCCTTGGCACAGTCGGAGCTGAGCGTGCACTCGGGTCGACAGCCTTGGCCCAATGGATTGCCAGAAAAGCCAGGCAGACACTCGCATACAGGCTGATCCCGCTGCACACGACACACTGAGTTTAGTCCACATGGGGATGGATAGCATGGATCTGAGGGCGGCGGCGGTGTCACCTGTCGAGTGCATTGCACAAAAGCATTGCCAGTATAGCCTGCTGGGCAGGAACAGATGGGTATGTGATTGTTGACACTGCACACAGCTTCGAGGCCGCAGGTACCGGGGCACGGATCGGCACACTTATTGCGTATGCAGGCGCGATTGGCTGAGCAGTCAGAGTTGCCTACGCATTCGGGACGGCATCCCTCATAAGGATTGCCAATATACTCCTGAATGCACTCGCAGACGAAGCTATCGCCACGCACGCGACATTCGGTGTTGCTGCCACAAGGTGATGGGTAGCAAGGATTCTTTGGTGTTGGTGACGGTGTGGGCAAATCTGCAACGTGATTAGAAGGATTATGATTATAATTAGTCAATATGAGGGTCGCCTTGCCTAAATACAATATGCAAACTTGTTGTTGGAGCTTTGTAAAAGGGTTCTTACTTTGGGGTATTGGCTGGCAAAGTCGGAAAGGATCACCCGTCATGTCTGCTGGACAATGACAGTTGGGTGTGTGCAGGGTCACCTGACACTGAGCACTTTGACCACAGCTGCCGGGGCATGGATCGCGACACTTTTGATTGATGCAGGCCAAATTATTAGCACACTCATCGTTATTGGCACACTCGGGTCGACAATTGGGCGGCGTGCCCTGGTACTCAGCCAGGCAAGTGCACCGCGACTGACCATTCTCATTGCTGCACTGAGCATTCGGGCCACAAGGCGACGGATAGCAAGGATCGCGAGCAGTTTCTGGCTTGCGTTCCACAACAATGAGATGGCACAGGGTGTAGGCATTGCCAGTATAGCCAGCGATGCATTCACAGTGAGCACGATGCTGAACAGCTTGACAAATGGCATTTAGGCCACATTGACCTGGACAAGGATCCACACACTTGTTATTGATGCACGCGTTTTGTTGAGAGCAGTCCGAGCTGGTGTAACACTCCAACCGGCAGTTGGGCGGCTGTCCAAAGTATCCAATTACACAGGAACAAATCGCATTTCCATTGCGCTCTATGCACTGCGCATTTGGGCCACACGGTGACGGCTGGCAAGGATGGACAATAGGTTCATCGCGCACAGGTGAGCAGGCAATAAAAGCATTGCCCGTCATGCGCTCTGGACAGCGGCACATGGCAATGTGGTTTATAGCATCGCACAAAGCATTCTGTGCACATGTTCCAGGGCAAGGGTCAACACATTTATTGCGCACACACGCGCGATTCCTTGGGCACTCAGAATTGAGAATACATTCGGGACGACAACCAGTGTAGGGATCGCCTTGATACTCGGGCAGGCAAGAGCATTGGCCATTGCGGCACTGTGCATTGGCACCGCATGGCGAGGGGTTGCAGGGATCGTCGCGTGCTGTAAAAAAGTTGAATACATATTAAGGATAAAGCAACGCGTATTGTAAGAGAATGGGCATACTCGTTGGTTCTGGCGGTGGAATGGGTGGCGATAGGCGACAGCTGGTAAAGGGATCGCCTGTATAACCAACGGGACAAGAGCAGATGGGCATATGGTTGATGACATTGCATTGCGCGGCAAAACCACAGGCACCAGGACAAGGATCACGACACTTTTCGTTGATGCAAGCCAAATTGCTGGCGCACTCCGCACTTATAGTGCATTCTGGCCGGCAGTTGGGCGCTGCGCCAATGTAGTTAGGCAAGCAGCTGCAACTGGCGCCACCGTTCACCTCACGGCACAAAGAGTTGGGTCCACATGGTGATGGTTCACAAGGCATTGTTGGTTGAGCTGGCGGCTCAGCCTGTTTAGGTGGCAAAGGCAGGCACCGTATAAAGGCATCGCCAGTGTAACCTGGCTGACAGGAACAGAGTGGACTATGATTGCGCACATGGCACTGGGCGTCGAGTCCACAGGTTCCTGGACAGGGGTCTTTGCACTTTTGATTGATGCAGGCCTTATCCGCGGAACATTCCGTACTGATAACACATTCGGGTCGACAGGCGGGCGGGGTGCCTATAAATTCTGGGAGACAGCTGCAAATAGCTTGACCTTGAGATTCCCGGCATTGGGAATTGGTGCCACAGGGCGTTGGCTCGCAGGGATTCACATAAACAGGGGGCGCGGCTAAACGAGGTAAAGAATTTGAATTAGCTTGTATACATGTTGAGCGGCATAAAGTAAAGCGAAGCGTTTTTGTTTTTTACTGCACAAAGCAATTCTAAAGCCTTATTAACTAGTTCTAGCAAATTGTCACGAAAATATATTGTGTTTAAGTGTTGAATGATGTAATGATGAGAAAATAAATTGCAGTGAACAGAAAGCAAACCGTAGAAATGAGTTTTGCGTGGTTGATCTGAAAGTGAATATATACCCCGAATGTTGTCGTTTAAGTGATATATATACAGATAACAAATTCAAGTATTTAAAGTTAATTAAACACTTGATTAGGGCGTAGAAAAGAAGAAACGGTGTACATTTGAATACTGCGTATTTGGTAGACAGGAATTAAAAAGCTTGCGGAAAGGTGGAGATTTAGTATTGGTAATAAAGACACAAAACAAAGTGGGAGAAAAGAAATCAATAAGTAAATTTGAGTACTGCGTTGTTGTTGTTGGTCAAAGAGCAAAGAGATTGTTTTTAGTGGCTTGAGGTTGGTTTTCAAATTCTTGTGAATTTTCTTACGTTCGTGCTGCACGAGCCGGCAGCTGTGGTAGGGATTGCCAATATGATGGGGTTGGCATTCGCAGACGGGCATATGATTTATAGTCTGACAGTAGGCATTAATGCCGCAGACACCGGGACATGGATCGCGACACTTTGCGTTTACACAGACCCGGTCGCTGCTGCAGTCCGAGTTAAGTGTACATTCGGGTCGACAGATCTCATAGGGATTGCCATAGTAGTCCGTTAGACATTGACAAAAGCTTTGGTCATATTGTGGACGACATATAGCATTGACACCACAAGGATTTGGTTGACATGGTACTGGCCTAGGTGTGACTGTCGCTGGTGGGTGTGGAGGTGGCTTTGGTCGCACACATGCGCTATACGCATTACCTACATAACCCTCCGGGCAATAGCAGTGAGGACTGTGTGCTATGACACGACACAAGGCCAGCTGACCGCAGACGCCGGGACAGGGATCAACACACTTATGATTTTGGCAAGCCTTGTCAGCGCCACAATCACTGCTACTAACACACTCTGGCCGACAGTGGGGCGGTGTGCCTATGAATTCTCTGAGACAAGTGCAGCGGGCACCCTCAGGTGTGACTACACATTGTGAATGCGGACCGCACGGTGATGGTTGACAGGTATTAAGCTCGAAGGGGTCATTTAAGATATCTGGTGGTATAACTGAAATAAGTTTATTAGAGACTGTTGGGATTGTGAGAATATAAGTCATACCTATGGGCTGACAGGCTACAAGGGGATTACCCGTCAGTGGGGGCGGACACACGCAAATGGGGCTATGATTCTGTGCGTAACATACAGCACGTAAACCACAGGCACCTGGGCATGGATCTTGACATCTGAGATTTAAGCAGTATTTGTCAAGAGAGCAATCCGAGTTGCTGCTGCACTCGGGACGACAGGACGGTGGTGTGCCAAAGTAGCCGGGTAGACAGTAGCAAATAGCTTGCTCCTGGTATGCACGACAACGAGCATTTGATCCACATGGTGAGGGAATGCAGGGATTAACTGGTATGCGAGGTGGTATAACTGCAGGTAATGTGGAGGGTGTTGGGGTAGTTGTTTCTCGAAGCGGTGGCAATGGAATTGGGTCACATCGCACAAACGCGTCTCCTTCCATTTGAGCTGGACACGAGCAAGTTGGGATATGATTGTAAACATTGCAAACAGCGTTAACTCCACAAGTTCCCGGGCACGGGTCCTCGCACTTTTGCCTTCTGCAGGCTTTGTCCTTGGCGCAATCTGTGTTCAGGACACATTCGGGACGACAAAGGACATAGGGATTTCCATGATATTCGGCCAGACAGCTACAGACACCATTGTTGCAAATGGCATTCACTCCACATGGCGAAGGATAGCAAGGATCCTTTGGCGCAATGGGTTCCCGCTGCACGACTTCTGGATCTGGCGTCCGTTGGCATGAGATGAAAGGATCACCGGTATATCCCGAAGGGCAGAAGCAATTGGGTACATGATTGTGAACCTGACACAGCGCGTTGTATGCACAAGATCCTGGACAAGGATCGCGGCACTTTTCGTTGAAACATGACAAATGCGCAGGACAATCGGAATGCACAACGCATTCTGGACGGCAGTTAGGTGGTGTTCCACTGTAATTGGGTAAGCAAATACATGCGGCTACACCAAACCGATTGTGACATTGCGAAAATGGACCACAAGGTGATGGGTGGCATGGATTATTTTCTACACTTGGTGTTGCAACATCATAAATTGGGCGCGGGGTAGTATGTGTTGGTTTTCCTTCTGATGGAATATTTATGATTTCTGGCGTAGGTTGAGGTTGTTGTTCTTGGTTGTTTCCATTATAAACAGGACTCTGAGGTGTCGGATAGTTAACATTATATACCGGAGGCTGACGTGTTGGATATGTTGGTTGAGTGACAGAAGGAATGTTAACCACTCCTGGTTGAGGTGCATGTGTTAAAGGTGGCACAGGAGACGTCATAAAAAGAGGTGGCTGTGGAGCTGGAGGTTGTGGTTGCGGAATCGAGGGAATATTAACAGCTCCAGGTACTGGGTTTGGCTGTGCTGCTGGGTAGTTTACATCATGCACTGGAGACTGAGATGGTTGAGGTAATGATGGGACATTTATAACTCCCGGGTGTAGGGTTGGTGCAGACATCACAGGAGTAGACGGTACGAATATAGGAGGCTGCGGTGCTGTAGCCTCCGGCTTAGGTAATGAAGGAATATTCACTACTCCAGGCTTATGTGTGGGTTGCTGAGTTGGATAGCTCACATCGTATATCGGAGGCTGAGGTGAGGGATACGTAGGCAGCGGTATGGATGGAATATTGGTAATACCCGGTTGAGGTGAAGGCTGTGCTGTCACAGGTGGGGGTATAAACACAGGTTGCTGAGGTGTTGGTGTGTAATATGTTGGCTTTGGTAGGGATGGAATATTTATAATGCCTGGTACTTGGGGTGGTGGCGGATAGTAAACATCGTAAATTGCTGGTCGCGCTGGCTGAGGATTTTGCGCTGGTTGCGGAGCGGAATGAATATTAATAACTCCAGGAGCTGGGGGTTGCGTTGGTTGCGTAGGGTAGTTTACATCATAAACTGGCGTTGAAATTGGAGGTGATGGCACAAATATTGGCGACTGAGAATGTGGCGACACTGGTTGTGCGACTGAAGGAATGTTTACGACCCCCGGGAGTAGAGCTGGTTCATGGGCTAAGTAGCTCACATCATGTTCTGGAGGCTGCGGAGTTGGGTATATAGGTTGATTTACTGATGGTATGTTGATAACTTCTGGCTTAGGTGCAGGTGTTGTTGTCACTGGAGTCTGCAAGATAATGGGAGCCTGAGGAGCTGGTGTAGCAGGTTGTGAAATAGATGGAATATTTACAACGCCAGGCATTTGTGGCGGCTGAGAAGTTGGGTAGTTCACGTTATATATTGGAGGTGACGCTGATGGATATGTTGAATGCGGCACGGATGGTAAATTGATTATTCCTGGTTGAGGTACTGGAGTCGTTGGATTAAGTGACTGTATAAAAATGGGCGCTTGCGTTGTCGGTTGAATTGGTTGAGGCACTGAAGGTATATTTACAACTCCCGGTGTGGGAGATTGTGGACGCTGTGCTGGGTAGTTAACATCATAAGTTGCCGTCGGTAAGAATGGTTGCGTTATCGATTGAATATTGATTACACCCGGCATAGGCTTAGGAGTGGTTGGGGTTTGGGATGAATGTATTGTGGGTTGGTATATGGTATATGTCGGCTGCTGTTCGGATGGAATATTGACCACACCAGGTATTGCGATCGGGTAGGGTGGCGCTGGTGTGTCATATATTGGTGGTCGCACATTGGATGGGGCTATATTTGCCAAAATAGATTTATTAGATATGCTGTTGAATTTCACTTTTGAGTCACAAATAATCTTACATCTTGGGTTTTCGTAGCACCGGGTAAATGGATTGCCCGTGTGCGTTGGTTTACAGTAGCAAATGGGATTATGGTAATGCACGCGACACTCGGCATTAATGCCACAAGCTCCTGGACACGGATCTATACACCTGTGCTGCACACAAGCTTTGTCGAAGATACACTCAGAGTTCAAAGTACATTCGGGTCGGCAATAAGGTGGACTGCCATAAAACTCAGGCATACATGAGCAAATTGCCTGCTTATTAATTTCGCGGCACTGTGCATTTGGACCACAAGGTGATATATCGCAGGGATTCATTTCTACTATGGGTGCTGGGTCAGAAACAAACATAAGTTGGTTACATATAAAAGACAAATTCGTTTGACGTTGTTGCTTACATAGTTGTACCGCTGGCAAGGGGGCGCAGTGAATCAAGGGGTTGCCCGTGTAACCGCTGAAGCAGTTGCACTGCGGCAAGTGGTCAACCACATTACACTCGGCATTTAAGCCACATGTTCCAGGACACGGATCGCGGCACTTCTGCTGAACGCAAGCTAGGTGCGAAGAACAATCGCTGTTGAGAACGCACTCTGGACGGCAGGCCTCGTATGGATTGCCGTAGTAATTGGGTAGGCAGCTGCATGAGCCAATGCCACCATGCTGACTACACCGTGCATTAGCACCACAGGGATTTGGTTCACAAGGATTAATTGCGGGCGGCTCTTGCGCTGTATGTATAACCGTCATTGTGGGTGGTGAAGTCGGTGGGGGCGGCAGCTGACAAGCAGTAAATGGATTGCCAGTTAGCCCCGGGGAACACACACAGTTTGGCTGGTGGTTGCTGGTACGGCATATGGCATTAAGACCACATAGTCCTGGACAAGGATTCTGGCACTTGCGGTTTATGCACGCTCGATCACTGGGACAGTCACTGTTGGATATGCATTCGGGGCGACAATACGGTGGAACACCTATGTACTCTTGCTGGCAACGGCAAGTTGCCACACCTCGATCACTGCTGCACTCAGAATGTGGGCCGCATGGCGAGGAAATGCAGGGATCAAGTGGCTCGTTCTGCACTGAAATTTGAGCAGGTCGGATAGGCTGGCAGTTTGTGTATGGACTGCCCGTGTAGGCTGTAGGGCAAACACATTGTGGTCTGTGATTTATCACATGACACTCTGCCTGATAGCCGCAAACACCCGGGCAAGGATCACGACAGTGCTGATTCGTGCATGCTAAGCTAAGTGAACACTCTGAATTGGTAGTGCATTCGGGTCGACAGGTTGGCGGACTTCCGTAATATCCTGTCAGACAGCTACAGATCGCCTGATGTCCAACTGGACGACAATGCGCGTTAGCACCACATGGCGAGGGCTGGCAGGGTTGTATTGCTGGTGCTGCCGGTGCTTGCAATGGCACTGGTTGGCATAAAACAAATGGATTGCCGTTCATACCAGTTGGGCAATGGCACATGGCCACATGATTGTGTACTTCGCAAATAGCGCTAAGACCACATGTTCCTGGACAGGGATCGACGCAGCGATTGCGTACGCACGATTTGTCATAGGTGCACTCGGTGCTAAGAACACATTCTGGGCGACAACTCACGTAGGGATCACCCAGGTAAAGTGGCAGACAGCTGCAATTACCGTTGGAGCATTGAGCGTTAACACCGCATGGCGATGGTTGGCATGGATCATCGGCAATTACAATGGGAGTCGGTGCTGGTGCCGGATAGCAACGATGGAATGGATCGCCAATATAACCACTGGGACATATACAGCTGGGCACGTGACTAAGGACACTGCATTGAGCGTAAAGACCACAAGCACCAGGACATGGATCGCGGCACTTCTCATTGATGCACGCCCGATTAGCAGTGCAATCAGAGTTCAATGAACACTCTGGTTGGCAATGTGGTGGCGAACCATAATACTCGGACAGACAACTGCAGATGGCCTGGCCATTAAGCACACGGCACTGAGCATACTGTCCGCAAGGGCTTGGTATGCAGGGATCGCGATATGGTTCGCGGGCAACAATAGGCTGTTGTCTTGGTATTAGCTGACAACGCACAAAAGCGTCGCCAGTGTGGCCGGGGATACATGAGCAATGAGCTCTGTGATGTAGCGCCTGGCAAATAGCATTGTAGCCGCAGGCGCCGGGGCAGGGATTTCGACATTTGTAATTAACACAGGCCTTTTCAGTGGGACATTCGGGGTTTGTGGTACATTCGGGACGACAGGCAGGCGCCGTGCCAAAATAATCAGGCTGGCAGCTACAAATTGCCTGACCCTGCGTTTCTCTGCACTGTGAATTAGGTCCGCAGGGAGAGGGGTCGCATGGATTGACGTAAACCAATTTGATGGCTGTGGATAAAGTGCAAATGGGTGCAAACAAAACATATTTTGATGGGTTAGTGCAAATTTGTGTTAACTGCTGATAGAAATGCTTACGTTCTGCCTGGCGCAGGTGGCAATGACGATAAGGATCGCCATTATACCCAGGATAGCAGCTGCAAATCGGTATATGGTTTACAACTTGGCACTGGGCATTTGGAGCACAGCTGCCTGGACAAGGGTCGCGGCAGTGTTGGTTTTGGCATGCCAAATGGCTGGAGCAGTCAGAATTAAGAACACATTCGGGACGGCAACCTTCGTAGGGATTACCAAAGAAGTCGGGCAAACACTGGCAGGAACCGACTGGACCCAGTTGCTTGCAAAGGGTGTTAGCGCCGCAGGGACTGGGCGCACAGGGATTTATTTGATCTCGTTCAAGGGCTGGACGCGGATAGCATTTCGTAAATGGATCGCCTATATAATCGGCTATGCAAATGCAGGATGGCACGTGGCTGATCACCTGACAGGTTGCAGCCTGTCCGCATACTCCAGGACAAGGGTCGCGACACTTTTGTCTAATGCAAGCTAATGTATTGGCACACTCCACTGATGTCACACATTCCGGTCGGCAATAGGGCGGAGTTCCTATGAAATCTTTCAAGCACGTACACTGCGCATGGGTGCCATCTGGTGTGGGCGTACACTGCGCGTTAGCGCCGCATGGGGACGGATGACAGGGATTAATTGGTTCACGTTGTTCAACTGGAGGCGGCGGTAGACGTTGGCACAGGGCAAACGCGTTGCCTGTGAGTCCTGTCGGGCAGCTACAATGCGGCGTGTGTCGTATAACCTGGCAGAGTGCGTTCTGGCCACAGGCGCCGGGGCAGGGATCACGGCAATGTTGATTTTGGCAGGCCAAATGAGGCGCACAATCCGAGTTGATGGTGCATTCGGGTCGACAATAAGGTGGTGTGCCATAGTAGCCGGCTAGGCAGGAGCATACTCCTTGCTCGTTAGCTACATGGCATTGAGCGTTGCTTCCACAGGGTGATGGACGGCAGGGATTTACAGGTACGATAGGATCAGCTAAATTGTGTGAATATACATTAAGTGGCTGCAAAATAAATCAATATGTAGAAGAACCTACGTTGTACCAAAGAGCATTGCACAAAGGCATTGCCAGATGTACCCCGGGGACAGTGGCACATGGGCACATGATTATGAACTCCGCAAATAGCACCTACTCCACATGCACCTGGACAGGGATCAGCACATTTACTGTGCTGGCAGGCCCTGTCACGGGCACAGTCCGTGTTCAGTATACACTCGGGTCGACAGCCTATGTATGGGTTTCCATGGAATTCAGCTAGACAAGTGCACTGTCCGCTGTTACAGATGGTATTTGAACCACAAGGTGAAGGATTGCAGGCATCGCGTGGTGGCGGGTCATGCGCTACTGGTATTGGTGAACAACTAACAAAGGGATTTCCTTGGTAGCCAACGGGGCACCTGCAAATGGGCGTATGATTGATGACACTGCACTGGGCAAATATACCACAGGAGCCGGGACAGGGATCACGACACTTTTCGCTCATGCAGGCCAAGTGTGAGCTGCAGTCAGAGTTTAAAACACACTCCGGCTGACAATTGGGCGGAGCGCCATAGTAACCAGATAGACAACGGCAAACGGCCTGACCGTTTTGCGCATGACATTGGGCAAAGGTGCCGCATGGCGAGGGAACACAGGGGTCGCGATAGATATCCTTCGGATAGTCGTAGGTGATTGCGGGCGCTGAAATAGTTCTTCGGTTAAGCTAACTGCAAGACAAGATAAGATTGCGAAACAGGATCTTACGTATTGTTTGACAACCTCTAAAGGCGTCACCGGTATATCCGGGCAAACAACTACAGTGGGGACTGTGGTTTATCGCGCGACATTCGGCATTGTTTCCACAGACTCCCGGACATGGGTCGACACAATGATGGTTGTTGCAAGCCTTGTCAAGGGAACACTCGCTAGATGTGGTACATTCGGGTCGACAGGCTGGCGGAACACCCAAAAAGTCAGATAGGCAGGTGCAAACCGCCTGCTGATTTGCCTCACGACATTGGGAGTTTGGTCCACAGGGTGTGGGTTTGCAAGGATGTTGTGGAACTGGATCACGCAATGCTGTTTGTAAAGACGTTGGGGTAAATTCTAACTCTTGAAGATATAATAAGATGGGTAGCTTACGTTCACGTATTACACTGCAGTAGCTATAGGGATTTCCTTCATAGCCACTGAGACAATTGCATTGGGGTAAATTATGACGCACATGGCATTCGGCATTGGGACCACAGGTTCCTGGGCAGGGATCTCGACAGTGTTGATTGAGACATGCCAAATGGCTGGGACAATCCGAATTTAAAACACACTCCGGTCGGCAACCTTCGTAGGGATTACCATAGAACTCAGGCAAACACTGACATGCTCCAGCGCCGCTTGACTCGCTGCAGATGGCATTTGACCCACAAGGACTGGGCACACAAGGAGCAACTTTTTCGATTACATCACGCTCAATATCGCAACCAACAAAGGGATTGCCACTATGACCGCTGGAACATACGCACATGGGAGTATGGTTGATAACGTAGCATTCGGCATTATTGCCACATACACCTGGACAGGGATCACTGCATTTCTGATTCAAACAAGCCAAATTTGTAGGACAGTCAGAACTGCTAACGCATTCAGGGCGACAGTTGGGTGGGGTTCCAATGAATGCCACAAGACAGCTGCATTGAGCATTGTTTCCAACGGTGCGGCATTCAGAATTTGGTCCACAAGGCGAGGGCTGACAGGGATCTAGAACATCGTGCTGTAAGGGTGGCAGCGGTTGTGGATAGCAGGATACGAAGGGATTTCCCGTATAGGAGTTAATACATCGACAGTTGGGACTGTGGTTAAGCACACGGCACTCAGCGTTCAAGCCACAGGCACCTGGACAAGGATCACTGCAACGTTGCTGCAGACATGCCAAGTGTAGTGAACACTCCGCATTGCTGATGCATTCCGGACGGCATGATGGCGGCACTCCAATAAACTGAGGCAGACAGGAGCAGACAGCTTGTCCATTTATATTTCGACATTGTGCATTAGATCCGCATGGTGATGGTTGGCAGGGATCGGTAACTACAAGTGGCGGTGGCACTGGCAGGCATTGTGCAAAGGCATTGCCTGTCATTCCTGCAGGACAGCGACACATTGCCACATGGTTGTGCACTTCGCAGATAGCATTAGTGCCACATGTGCCTGGGCAAGGCTCAATGCACTTCTGGCGTACGCAGGCCAGATTGTGTGCGCACTCTGTGCTCAATATACACTCCGGACGACAACCAACTGTTGGATTACCATAGTACTCGGGTAGACAGCTGCATTGCCCTTGGCGACAAATTGCATTGGCACCACAATGCACGTGCGAGCAAGGATCGTCATTCGCAGGCGGCTGTGGTGCTCGCGGTGGTGTTTGACAGGAGGCAAATGGATTGCCGGTCAATCCAGGTGCACATTGACAAACGGGCATATGGTTCATAACCAAACACTGAGCATTAAAGCCACAAGCGCCTGGGCACGGATCACGGCAACGCTGCTGCTGACATGCTAGATGAGCAGCGCAGTCGGCGTTGATGCTACACTCGGGTCGACAGTTAGGGGGGCTGCCAAAATAGTTGGGTAGACAACTGCAAATAGCCGTTCCATGGTTTTCACGGCACTCGGCATTTTGCCCACATGGTGATGGAACACAGGGATTCTGGTAAGTATCCAACTGAACGGGAGGTGGCGCTATAATCAGGGTAAGCAAAATGAGTTTGAGGTCAAATGGTCTGATGGGTACTTCTTACGTGGCACAGGGTAGCATCGCGTGAATGCATCCCCCTGGAAACCTTGACGGCAACTACAAATGGGAGCATGATGATGGACACGGCAGTCGGCGTTAGTACCGCACACACCAGGACATGGATCGTTACACTTTTGATTAATGCAGGCCTTATCTGATGCACACTCTGCGCTCGTTACGCATTCTGGTCGACAGTTAGGCGGTGCACCAACATACTCCGTCAAACAGGAGCATATAGCCTGCTCGTTGTTCTCGCGACACTGTGAGTTGGGGCCACACGGGGAAGGTTGGCAGGGATTCACATACTCGTTTACAATTGCTATTTGAAAACATGTTTGAATGAAAAAAGGGTCTGGTATGGGATGTATTTTAAAACATCAACTCACGTTTTTCGGGCAGTTGACAGAATTTGTACGGATCGCCTACAAAATTGCTCAAGCAATGGCATGTGGGCAAATGGTTTAGCACGCGGCAAGCGGTGTTGGGGCCGCACACACCTGGACAAGGGTCGCGGCACTTCAATTGCTGACATGATTTGTCCGATGGGCAGTCACTTTCAGAGACGCATTCGGGTCTACAAGCCTCGTATGGATTGCCATGGTAATCCGGTAGACATTGACAGGAACCCAATTTACCTTCCTGGCGACATAGCGCATTGGCACCACAGGGATTGGGATAACAGGGTTGAGTGATCTCTTCTTGTTGAATAATAGGCGTTTGGTGGCAGTTGGTGAAGGGATCACCCGTGTAACCAGGAGCACAGTAGCATATAGCCGCATGACTAACCACATGGCAGACAGCATTTGAGCCGCAAGCACCGGGGCAAGGATCAACACATTTTTGATTAACGCAAGCTCTGTTGAAACTGCATTCTGAGTTTGTAACACATTCTGGTCTACAGTTGGGTGGTGTGCCAATATAATCCACTAAACAGTTGCATTGGGCTTGATCGCCCACTGCGCGACATTGGGCGTAGGGACCACAAGGCGACGGTAGGCATGGCTGTTTAACAGGAATGACATCCCGTTGGGGTGGGGTTGGCATACATCCTAAGAAAGGATTACCATTGTATTGTGGGGGACAACTGCAGATTGGAGCATGGTTCACGACATGGCAGATGGCATTGTAACCACATGTTCCTGGACATGGATCAATGCAGTGTTGTTTCTGACACGCCAGATGTGGCAAGCAATCCGAGTTTCGTGTGCATTCCGGACGACAGCTGGGTGGACTGCCCACATAATCTTCAATACAGGAGCAAATTGCGTTGTCATTAAGCACGCGACAGCGGCTGTTGGGGCCGCACGGGGAAGGTGTACATGGATTTGTAGGCGGTGAGAGCTGTACAACTCTGAATATCTCACACTGAATGAAGGCATTGCCTGTCATGCCTGCAGGACAGCGGCACATTGAAATATGATTAAGTACATCGCAAATGGCGTTAGGAGCGCAGGTTCCTGGACAGGGATCGATGCATTTGTTCCGTACACAAGCGCGATTTCGCGGACAGTCTATGTTGAGAACGCATTCCGGACGGCAACCTACATAGGGATCACCTTGGTATTCGGGTAGGCATGTGCACTGACCATTTTGACAATTGGAATTGGATCCACAGGGTGAGGGGTTGCAGGGATCGTCGTGTACAATTGGTTTGGCTAAGAATAAGATCGCAAAAGGGGTCAAAATATGCTCAACTTCAGTGCTGTTGTTATTCTTACGTGGTTCAGACTGACAGGAGGTGAACGGGTCACCCACATAGCCCACGGGACACTGGCAGTTTGGCACGTGATTGCGTACTGTGCAGAGCGCATTGTAGGCACAGGAGCCGGGGCAAGGATCGACGCAGCGCTGGTTAATGCAAGCCATGCTGGGCAAACATTCGGAGCTCTGCGTACACTCGGGTCGGCAGCTTGGTGGTACGCCAAAGTAGCCAGACAAACAGCTACATACAGCTTGACCTTGAGATTGGTGACACTGGGCGTTAGCTCCACATGGAGACGGTTGACAGGGTTCGCGCTCAGGTTCACGTAGCAGAAGTGTAGGTGGAGCTAAATTACGAGTAGAATTGGGTCATAATCTGAGGTACGATACATTAAAAAGGTGACTTACGGGGCACCGGATAGCAACGCGTAAAGGGATCTCCGGTGTAACCTGACTGGCAAGCACACAAAGGAGCATGATTTGTGGCATGACACTGCGCATTGCTACCGCAAGCGTTTGGACAGGGATCAACGCACTTGTGACGTATGCATGCCTTGTCAAAGCTACATTCCGATGAAATCGTACACTCGGGACGACAACCAGGTGGACTGCTTACGTACTCGGGCAAACATGAGCAGACAGCCTGCTCGTTGACTTGTCTGCACTGACTGTTGGGGCCACAGGGTGAGGGTTGACAAGGATTAACATATTCTCGAATAGCTGAAAAGAAAGTTTACTGTTGTCAAGATGGGTTGAGAGCCAAGACAAAGGCTGCTTACGTTTGTCCTCGAGGCTGCAATACCTATATGGATCACCCACATAGTTATTTAGGCAATTGCAATGGGGCAAATGGTTTCTCACAAAGCATTCGGCATTTTGACCGCAGCTGCCAGGGCAGGGATCGCGGCACTTCTGATTAACGCAAGCTCTATGGGATAGACAGTCGGAATCAAGAACACATTCGGGGCGACAGCTTTCATAGGGATTTCCAAAGTACTCGGGCAGACATTGGCAGGAGCCAACGCCATTTCGTTGATGACATTCGGCAAAGGTGCCGCACGGATTCGGATTACAGGGCTGTATTTCTTCGGTTGGTTCATTTCGAATTGGTGAGCAGAAAACAAAAGGATCACCGCTGTAGCTTGGCTGGCAGTAGCACATTGCGCTATGGCTCAGCACACGGCACTCAGCACCGCTGCCGCAAAGACCTGGACAGGGATCTTTGCAACGGTTGTTGCTGCATATTTTGGTTGAAGAGCAATCGGAGTTAGACAGGCATTCCGGCCTGCAGTTAGGTGGGGCTCCAAAGAAATTCTGAAGGCATGAGCAGGACGGTGTATCCCCGATGGGGCGGCACAGACTATTTGCGCCACAGGGCGAAGGTTGGCACGGATCCTGGGGCAAGTCATCCCTCAACGGTTCGACTGTGGTTTCGATAGGTACATCAGTTAAGTGCAAAAGCTTGGTGAATAGCGTGAACTTACTAATTCTGTGACATTGAATGAACGGGTTGCCCGTATAGCCTGACTGACAGCTACAGAAGGCACTGTGACTGACTGCCCTACATTCCGCATAGGCGCCACAAGCGCCCGGACATGGATCGACACATCGCTGATTTTGACAAGCTTGGTTAGGTGCGCAATCAGAGTTAATGGTACATTCGGGACGGCAGGATGGTGGTACGCCATAATAATTGGGCAGGCAGCTACATATAGCCTGGTCTTGTCGTTCACGACACTCGGCGTTTGCACCACATGGTGATGGTTGGCACGGATTTTGATAGACTGTCACTGAAGGGTGGGCTTTAACTGATTAGTTTCTTGATAGAAGGGATTTTATGTGATAACCTACTTGGTATGGGACTGCAGTGAACGAAAGCATTACCAGTAGTGCCTTCTTGACAATGGCACATAGCAATGTGATTGACAACATCGCAGCTGGCGCCAGGACCACAAGTGGCTGGGCAGGGATTAACACATTTATGCTGCACACAGGCAAGGTTTCTGGGACATTCGGCGCTAAGAACACATTCTGGACGACATGCAACGTAGGGGTTACCTTGATATTCGTCTACGCATGAACACTGTCCATCACCCGAGCAGATGGCATTACTGCCACAGGGACTAGGGTTGCACGGATCTTTGGGATCTTTATAGGCTGGTGGTGCTATTGGAAACAGGTAAATGTATTGAAGTATTGGGGATATAAGGCCCTTAGAGAATTTCTTACGTGGTGCAGGTTGGCAAGACACAAATGCATCACCCACGAAGCCATGCAGACAAACACAGTTTGGCGTATGATTTAAGACACGACACTCGGTGTGCTGGCCACAGGCGCCGGAGCAGGGATCGCGACAACGCTCATTAATGCAAGCCAGATGACTGGCACAGTCAGCATTGATTGTACATTCGGGCTTACAATGCGGCGGTGTACCATAGTAGTTGGGTTGGCAGGAACAGACCGCTTGGTCATGCTGATTACGACAAATGGCGTACAGGCCACAGGGTGATGGTGCGCAGGGATCGCGATACGGTATAACATCTTGAAGCGGCGGTGGCGGGGCTAATGTAACAATTAAATCTCGTTACGGTGGCTATATTTAAATTATTTTTTTTTACTGTTTTCTTACGTTTTGGTCTAGGTAGACAGCGTACGAAGGGATCGCCCATTAAACTAGGAGGACACATGCAAATGGGACTGTGATTTCGCACTAAACAAATTGCTTGTTGGCCACAAACACCCGGGCATGGGTCAACACACTTTCGATTGATGCACGCTCTAGAGGTTGCGCACTCAGAGCTAGAGGTACACTCGGGTCGACAATATGGTGGTGCACCTTCAAACTCAGATAGACAAGAGCAGACCGCTTGGCCTTGCACCTCACGACATTGGGCATTCGAGCCACAGGGTGATGGCAAACATGGGTTTACATATTCGTGAACAATTGCTAGGGTTAGGGTTAGGCAAATAGATAATACGTTGCGAATTAGTAACTATAACAACTACTTTCAGTTGGTTAGACGACTCTACAAAAATGATTGGAACTAGCTTACGTGCAGCTGGTTGATTACAAAAGCTATATGGGTCTCCAACATATCCCGCGAAGCAGGAGCACATGGGCGTATGATTGACGACGTTACATTCGGCATTCTGTCCACAGCTACCGGGACAAGGGTCGCGGCACTTATGTTGATGGCAGGCGCGATTTGAGGGGCAGTCCGAGTTAAGTACACATTCTGGTCGACAGCCCTCGTAGGGATTGCCAAAGAAATCAGTAAGGCATTGACACGCTCCAGCACCATTGCGCTGTATGCACTCAGCATTCGAGCCACATGGCGATGGCAGGCAAGGATTAATAATTTCCACATCTTGTTCAATTGGCTTGCATCCCGTAAATGGATCACCCGTTAATCCGGAGTCACAAATGCACATAGCTGTATGTGAGACAACGCGACAGATGGCATTGGCGCCACAGAGGCCTGGGCAAGGATCGCGACACTTTTGATTAATGCAAGCACGATTGCTTGGGCACTCGGAGTTTGCGACGCATTCTGGTTTACAGTAGGGCGGCGAGCCAACGAAGTCCTTTAAACATGTGCATGAAGGCGTCTCACCAATGGCTCGACACTCAGCATTGGCACCACATGGCGATGGACGGCATGGATCATGAGGTTCAATATCTCGCTGCGGGGGTTCAATGATTTGCTGGCACCCCACAAACGGATTACCCGTATGGTGAGGCAGGCAGGTGCAGAATGGGTTGTGATTAACAACGCTACACTGAGCACTTTGGCCACAAGCTCCGGGACAAGGATCAACGCACTTTTGATTCACACAAGCCAAGTGTGCGGCGCACTCTGAGTTGCTGGTGCATTCCGGACGACAGAGCGGAGGTGTGCCTATGTAACCAGGTACGCAAGAGCAGACGGCTTGCTGATTGGCCTCTCGGCACTGAGAGTTTGGACCGCATGGTGAAGGTTGGCAAGGTTGAACAACGATAGGTACTGTAAAGGTTGAAATTGGTAGGAACGTTCCATTTGTTCACTTGTAAATGCTAAATATTTACGTGGTATAGGTTGGCACTGAATAAATGCATTGCCTGCATAACCTTCGGGACATGTACACATTGGTATGTGATTGAGCACTGTGCACAGGGCATTTGGGGCGCATGTGCCTGGGCAAGGATCAAAGCATTTGTGACGGGCGCAAGCACGGTCTCGTGGGCAGTCTAAGCTAGTCAGACATTCAGGACGACAGCCAGTGAAGGGATCACCCTGATATTCCGGCAGACAGGTGCAGACTCCTGCGCTACAGATGGCATTCGGGCCACACGGTGACGGATTGCACGGATCGTCGGCTTTCACAGCTACAGAGCAAACGATTATATGTCTATTGGATTTTAACTGAGTTTTAGATTCTTACGTTTTGGAGGTGGTTCCGGCTGACAATGACTAAAGGGATCACCGGTGTAGCCTGCAGGACACGTGCAACTAGGTGTGTGATTAATAACATTGCAAATGGCACCAAAGCCGCACGACCCTGGGCATGGATCTCGACACTTTTCATTGATACAGGCATGTCTGCTAGGGCAGTCAGAATTAATACGACACTCGGGACGGCAGTTAGGTGGCACGCCGAGATATTCAGGCTGGCAAGAGCACGATGGTGCGTCACCATTTGGACGGCACTCGGCGTAGGAGCCGCAAGGTGAAGGCACACAGGGGTCAATCGGTTGCTTTTGCACAGTTGTTTCAGGCGGCGCAGCTAAAGCCAGATGTCAACATTAAGAATGGTATGTTTAGGAGCCGATACAACACTTACGAGGTATTGGTAAACAGCGATAGAAGGCATCGCCAGTGAAACCTGAGCGACAGGAACAAATGGGACTGTGGTTGAGCACACGACATAGAGCTTGATCACCACAAGTTCCCGGACAAGGATCGACACACTTTTTGGAAACACAGGCCTTGTCGATAGCGCACTCCGATGCGATGGTACACTCGGGCCGGCAGGCTGGCGGAGAACCCATATACTCAGGCAAGCAAGAGCAGACAGCCTGCTCATTGATTTCTCTACACTGGGAATTGGGACCGCAGGGTGAGGGCTGACATGGATTTACATACTGCTTGATGGCTACAAAGGAAAGCAAAAGACATTGTTGTCTATATTGATCTGAAGTCAACCTATGGGTTTTCTTACGTTCGCGTTCCTGTTGACATAGACGATAAGGGTCACCGCTGTATCCAGTTAAGCAGCTGCAGCTGGGCACATGGCTCAGAACATTGCAGACTGCGTTAAGGCCGCAGGTGCCTGGGCAAGGGTCTTGACACTTTTGCTGTTGACAAGCACGATTTGAGGGACAGTCAGAGTCCAGAACACATTCTGGTCGGCAGCCTTCGTAGGGATTGCCAAAATATCCTTCTACACACTGGCAAGACCCAGCATCCTGGCGAGTTGTACAACGCGCATTACTGCCGCAGGGACTAGGGTTACATGGATCTAGCTGATCCAACTGCTGGATTCTTTTTTCCACACACTGAACAAATGGATCTCCTTCCAGACCTTCAGGACAGTAACAGCTCGGCGTATGCGATAGCACACGGCACACAGCCGATTGTCCACACAGAGCAGGACACGGATCGCGACACTTGTGTTGTATGCATGCCTGATCCGTTGGGCATTCTGAGCTAGTCACACATTCCGGCCGGCAGTTGGGTGCTACGCCGCTGAAGTTCGGTAGGCAAGAGCATGAAGGCGTCTCATTTATTTCGCGGCATTCGGCGTAGGGTCCACAGGGTGAGGGATAGCAAGCTTGTCGAGGTGGTGGGGTTGGAGGCTCAATAATAGCCTGACAGCTAACAAACGGATTGCCTGTATGGCGGTCCAAGCATCGACAAAATGGACTGTGATTTGTTACATGGCATTGGGCATTTCGGCCGCAAACGCCGGGACAGGGATCACCACATTTCTGATTCAGACACGCCAAATTCAAGGGACATTCCGAATTAGATGTGCATTCAGGTCGACAGAATGGTGGGCTTCCTATAAAAGGAGTGATGCAGGAGCAGACGGCTTGTTGATTAATCTCCCGACACTGAGAGTTCGGTCCGCAAGGCGATGGCTGGCAAAGATTCTGGACGACGTCGAGTTCTGTAAAAAGTTTAACGGTGTTCATGGAAATTTGAGACCTATAAAGACCCTGCTTACTTGGTACTGGGTTGCACCCGACAAAAGCATTGCCCTCCATGCCATCAGGACAGCGGCAGTTTGGTATATGATTGAGCACCTCGCAAATGGCTGTGGACGCACAAGTACCTGGACAAGGATCTATGCACTTATGACGCACACAAGCAAGATTGCGGCCGCAATCCGTGTGTAGTACACACTCCGGACGACAGCCGACGAAGGGATCTCCTTGATATTCGGGTTTACATGTGCACTGCCCGTTATGACACTGAGCATTGGCGCCACATGGTGAGGGGTTGCATGGGTCTTGGGGTGCTGGCGACGCTTGAACTATTGAAAACTCAACGGGTTAAAATCTGATTACGGCTTAGATACTTATACGGTTCTTACTTCGTTGTGGTGGTTCCGGATTGCAAACAACGAATGGATCTCCGACAAAACCAAGCAGACAGCTACAAATTGGCGTATGATTGATTATTGTGCACTGTGTGTTGAGGCCGCAAGAGCCGGGACAAGGATCGCTACACCTTTGATTGATGCACGCCTGATGGCTTGGACACTCAGCGTTAATGGAACACTCAGGTCGGCAATTTGGAGGCGTGCCGAAATAGTTGGGGAGACAGGAGCACGTTGGTGTGCCATGAGTATCACGGCATTGCGAGTTAGCACCGCAGGGTGACGGTACGCAGGGATCAAGTGGTTCGCGGTTAGTTGCTACAACAGGTGGCGCTAAAAGCGTTAATTTGAGTCAATTAGGAGTGCAACTTAAATTGAGAATGTGTATTCATTAGCTTACGCGGCAATCGATAACAGCGTGTAAATGCATCGCCAGTGAATCCGATAAAGCATGTACAGATAGGACTATGGTTTCTAACACGGCATTCGGCTTGTTGGCCACAAACATTGGGACACGGATCAACGCATTTGCGATTTATGCATGCCTTATCAGCGGCACACTCGGCGCTGCTTGTGCATTCGGGCCGACAAGCGGGTGGACTGCCAATAAACTCGGTTAGACAAGAGCACACAGCTTGATCGTTTACTTCGCGGCAACGTGAGTTAGGTCCGCAAGGCGATGGTTGACAGGGATTTACATAAATTCGTTCGGCTATAAGACATTTGCATTAGCATAGGGACGATGATAGGGGTATTTAAAATTGTATAAAGCTTACGTGGTTCGTTTTCAACAATACGACAGAAGCTATAAGGATCTCCACTATGGCCATTGAGGCAATTGCAAGTTGCCAAGTGATTAATGACCTGGCACTCGGCGTTTTGGCCGCATGTGCCCGGACAGGGATCTCGGCACTTTTGCTGTTGACAAGCTCTATTTGATGGACAATCCGAGTTAAGAACACACTCTGGTCGGCAGCCTTCGTAGGGATTGCCAAAGTGTTCCGGTATGCACTGGCAAGAGCCAGCACCACCACGTTCTTCACACTTGGCATTAACGCCACATGGATTCGGGTTGCAAGGCTGTATGCGTTCTATTGGTGCCTCTCTGATTGGACTACATTGGGAGAACGGGTCCCCAGTATAGCCGCTTTCACATAGACACATGGCCGTATGACTAAAGACACGACAGTTGGCATTAAGACCACATAGTCCTGGACAGGGATCCGCGCATTTTTGGTTGACGCAGGCTTGGTTGGTAGCACATTCAGAATTGAATAAGCATTCTGGTCGGCAATTTGGTGGTGCGCCTACAAACACGGGTAAGCAAGAACATGATGGTGAATCACCTGAAACACGGCATTCAGAATTAGGGCCGCAGGGCGAAGGTTGACATGGATTTGTTGGCGTCACATCACGTTGGGGAATTACTGTAAAGACTTTATTTTGTAGTTCTGCCATATTGTTAAAATATGCAGTTGGCTTACTAGCTTGTTCACAGCGTACGAATGGATTTCCCGACATGCCAGAGGGACAACTGCAGAAGGGACTGTGGTTTACCACAATACATAGAGCATTAAAGCCGCAAGTGCCGGGACAGGGATCACGACACTTCATATTCTGACAAGCTTGATTAGCGGCACAGTCCGAGTTGGTAACACATTCAGGGCGACATTGCGGCGGACTGCCGACAAAGTCGAGCAGACACGAGCAAACTGCAGTATTTTGTACCAAACGACACTGACTGTTGGGTCCACAGGGTGATGGCTGACAGGGGTTCTGTACTTGTGGCGTTGGTACAGGGCGGCATTCAAAGAATGCATTGCCTGACATTTTATCTGGACAGCGACAGATGGGTATATGGTTGTTAACCTCACATATGGCATTTACACCGCAGGTACCAGGACAAGGGTCAATGCACTTGTTACGTATACAGGCTCGATTCTGTGCACAGTCTGTATTGAGCACACATTCTGGTCGACAACCGACATAGGGATCACCCTGGTACTCGGTAATACACGTGCATTTACCATCATCACATTGGGCATTAGCACCACAAGGTGTAGGGTTGCAGGGATCATCCCGAATAGGTGGCGTAGTTGCTGTAAGAATTACGAAGTATAAACATTTTTTGTTGCTTGCGAACTGGCTGATCACCTACGTTCTGGTGGCTTGATGTGACAGTTGGTGAACGGATTACCAATGTATCCTTCTATGCAGGCGCAGAGTGGCATGTGGTTTATAACACTACAGACAGCATTTAAACCACATGCGCCTGGACAAGGATCGCGACATTTCTGATTAATGCACGCTTGCTGGCTGGGACACTCTGAGTTTATGGTACACTCCGGCCGGCAGTTTGGCGCCTGGCCAATAAATGTTGACAAGCATGAACAGGCTGGGACTCCATTTATGTTACGACACTCCGAGTGTGGGCCACACGGTGTGGGCACGCAGGGATCACGCAATGGTTCACTTTGCACTTCAATTGGCGGCGCTGGGGAACACGAATTATTGGTTAAGTTCAACTCATTTCCTGATGAGCAGAAATGTGGCTTACGTGGTATTGGGAAGCATTGTGTAAAGGCATCACCAGTAAAACCACCGATGCAACTGCAGATGGGACTGTGGTTGCGCACCCGGCATATCGCGTTACTGCCGCAGGTGTTAGCAGTGCAGGGGTCGACGCACTTCTGATTTTGACAGGCCTTGTCGGCGTCACACTCCGAAGAAATGGTGCACTCGGGACGGCAGGCTGGTGGAGTGCCAATAAACAGGGGCAGACAAGAGCAAACGGCTTGCTCGTTTGTAACGCGACATTGAGAGTTTGGTCCACACGGCGTTGGGTCACAGGGATTAGTGTACTCGTTACGTATGGCTACAGCAAGTAAAGATGGGCAACGTTTAAGAATGTGAAAATGACAAGTGTGTGATTCCTTACGTTCGGCGGGACGTGTACACAGGCGATACGGATCGCCTATATAGCCAGGGATGCAATTACAGGATGGCAGATGGTTGACAACCTGACAGTTGGCGTTTTGGCCACAGGTACCGGGGCAGGGATCTTGACACTTTTGCTGCTGGCAAGCACGATTCGATGAGCAGTCAGAATCCATCACGCACTCCGGACGGCATCCATCGTAAGGATTGCCAAAGTATTCCGGAAGGCACTGGCAGGAACCAGCACCATCGCGCTCGCGGCAAACAGCGTTTGCTCCACAAGGGCTTGGGTTGCAAGGTGTGCGTACTTCGACGTCTCTTACTATTTCTAGGTTGCACTGTACGAATGGGTCACCGGTGAAGCCTTGCTGGCAGATACACTGCACTGCATGGCTTACCACGCGACACTCAGCGTTTAGCCCACAGCGAGCTGGACAAGGATCAACGCACTTTTGGTTGATGCACGCCAGTTGGCTGCTGCAATCCGAGCTAGTGACGCATTCGGGTCGACAGTTTGGTGGACGCCCTATATAGGTTTCAAGACATGAACAAGCAGGCGCATCGCCAATGGCACGACACTGGGAATAGGGACCACATGGTGATGGTCGGCAAGGATTAGTTGGCTGAATGTCACGTACAGGTTCGACTACAAGTTGATATAAATTGTGAATGACTTTTTTTTTTTTTAATTACCAAGGATTGCTTACTTTGTGGCTGGCAACGTATAAAAGGATTGCCGGTGAATCGCACAGGACATGTACAGAAGGGACTGTGATTGACCACAGCGCAATTGGCGCCCACGCCACAAGTACCAGGGCATGGATCACCACAGCGCTGATTAAGGCACGCCTGGGTAGGTGCACACTCGGCATTGGATGTACATTCAGGCCTGCAGGTGGGCGGCGAGCCCATAAAGTTTGGCAAACAAGAGCAAACAGCCTGCTGATTGACATCTCTACATTGGGAGTTAGGACCGCAGGGCGATGGCTGGCAAGGATTGGTGGTGAGAACGATTTCTGTGGAGGCATACCGATGATTAGGAGGGAAAACAGAGAAAGGCAAATATACATTCGACGTACTCGGCGTAGGAGTGCAGCGTATAAAGGCGCTGCCGGCAGTACCATCGGGACACCTGCACATGGGTATATGATTGATGACATCGCAAATGGCATTCTCGCCACAAGTGCCCGGGCACGGATTAGAGCATTTGCTGCGCAGACAGGCTTTGTTTCGAGAACAATCAGAGTTAAGCACACATTCCGGTCGACACCCGGAGTAGGGATCACCATGATATTCTGGCATACAGCTGCAGACACCGTCGTTGCATTGGGCATTTGGACCACACGGCGAAGGTTGGCAACGATCAACGTATTCGTCTAGAGTTAAGAGACACTTTGGTATGGTATAATAACCTTTGAAATTGTTTAGGGCACTCACTTAATACGGGCTCTGGCGTTGCCAGGCGACAGCTGCTAAACGGATCCCCAGTATAACCTGAGGGACAAGTACATATTGGAGTGTGGTTAACGACATTGCACTCCGCCGCATAACCGCATGAACCGGGACACGGATCGATACACTTTTCGCGTATGCAAGCCATATTCGAGGCGCACTCCGCACTAATAGTGCATTCGGGTCGGCAATTTGGTGGTGTGCCAATGTATTCCTGAAGGCATGAGCAGGATGGTACGCCTTGGACATTACGGCACTGACTATTCAAGCCACAGGGGGAAGGCACACAAGGATCATGCTCGATACGTTCAATGGCGGGTGTTGGTGCTAAATTTGAACAAGCAACTTGGCTGTGATATATTGAACAAGAATTAGGACGCATTAGCTTACGTGGCAAAACATAACAACGTGTAAAAGCGTCACCCGTAAAACCGCGACGGCACTGACAAAGTGGACTGTGATTACGCACACGGCACTCGGCATTAATGCCGCAGGTACCGGTACAAGGATCCTGACAACGTTGACTTATACACGCTTTTTCGGTTGGGCATTCGGTACTCAATACACACTCGGGTCGACAGTTGGGTGGCAAACCGATGTAGAGTTCGAGACAGGAGCAAACCGCTTGACCATTAAGCTCGCGGCACTGGGAATTAGGACCACACGGTGAGGGGCGACAGGGTTGAATAGGTTCGGCCAGACGAATAGCTGTAAAGGGTATGTTGTAGTCGTTGTTCAGCTGGTCATTTGGGTTGAGCTTACGTTGAGTTGGTTCCACATGGCAGTAACGGTAAGGATCACCAGTGTAACCGCTGCGACATGAGCATGTGGGTAGATGATTCGTTACTTTGCAGTCGGCATTTGTGCCACAAGTGCCTGGGCAGGGATCGCTACATTTTTGCTGCTGACACGCCTTGTTCGATGGGCAGTCGGAATTTCGTACGCACTCTGGACGACACGACTGGTAGGGATCGCCAAAGTAATTGGGCAGGCATTGGCAAGCGCCAATACCATTGCGTTCTCGGCAAACGGCGTTTGATCCGCAAGGATTCGGTTCACAGGGTGTAACATGTACATTGACTATCCTTTCTGTACTCGCGATAGATATTGGGCAAAATTGAGATAGTGGAAGAGAAGAGTTTTGGCAAAAACTTTAGTTACTTTTCTTAAGTGATGCGGGTTTAGTACGATCGAACACACCTTGAAGTAGCTTTAGTTTTAGCAGTTTTGCAGTTGATTAATCCAATTGGGTTTTGGTTTTGTTTTGATTTTGGCAGTGGGATTAGAGCACATATTAGGTGTTGGCTTTTTGCAATTAACATTTTTATTTTGGTCACTTGATGTGACTAAATGCGTCGATAATTATGGTTTTAGTGTGGTTGTTAAACGCAGTGCGCTGCAGTGTTCGTGTGTTGTGGTGCGGTGCGCAGTGTCTTTGTGCAATGTTGCATATCGTAACATTAACATTACGTTTGCATACGTGACATAATTAAAACAAGTGTTTTGTGTCATCTTATTTCAATTTATTTATTTTGTTAAAAAACTAAGTAATTTGCTCTACAGAGTTATATATCTAAATATTAAGGTATTTAATAAACTATTTGCTAAGAATCAGTAAGCGCTTTTTAGTTTTATATACTTTTGGTTTTTGTTGACTAGTATTTGTTGATAATCGTTTAAGGGCAAACAATTTTGGGCGACAACAACGCAGTATTCAATTTCGAGGGATTTTTTTATGTCAATTGGTGGTTAGGGTTTCAAATTCATGGGTCAGTAAAAGCAATTCATGGGTCCAAAATCAATTCGACAACAGGATCAAAAAATATTACTTCCCAAAGCATAACAATATCATGGGTTAAGTCGATTCAAGGCGTTTGGGTGAGGCATTTTACGTAATAATATATTGTATATAAGGCGGTAAAGAGGCGTGGCAAAAGTTTGCATATTGTATTTAGGCGTTAAAGGCATTTTAAAGCAAATATAAAATAAAATATAAACTTAAACTAATCAAACATTTTTGCTACTGCCGCACACAAACACTTTCAAAAGCAACAATAATTCAGACAACTCGTACAGAAGTTTGCGCCTTGAAATTTGCACTTTTCTAAAGTGTATAAAAAAACAAAAATATATCCACATATACTTATGCATATATGGAAACACTTTTTTTGCAATGCATTGCGCTTGTGTGTGCAATAACTAAAACTTTGAATTTAAAATAGTGTAAATTGTTTGTGTAAATATCTCAACAACTATGCGCATTAGAACGGGTTGTGCGTATGTGTATTGTACGGTGGGTGCGCAACACAGAAAAACATGTAGGATGTTACAATAATATTAAAAAAAACCATTTAAGTGCAATTTTCACAACTTCAATTGCAAATTAAAACACATTTGTAACAATTTTTAAGTCATTCTAATGCGCATTTTAAAAATATGAAACTGAAATATCGTATGGGTTCATAAGGATATAAGTTGAGATCAGGGGTAATTTTAAATCACAATAATTATTATAAAGATTACATTTTAAGAATCAATTTTTGTCTTTAGAGGTACCGCGTGTCAGTTTCATATTATGGTTTTCCTATCAGGGCGTAAACAAATGCGAATATGTGTAATTGCAGTGATTCATCAGTGAAACTTCGGCTATAAGGCAAGTATAAGGCAAGTATACCAAAACCAAGCTAGTTTACGCCCTGACCTAGTTACGAACATGTTGTGTGTAATAAATGAAAACGGGTTCCTACCTTGCTCTTGTTGACAGCCAGTAAACGGATCTCCAGTGTAGCCCACATCACATGTACAGATGGGTTGATGATTGGCAACATTGCAACGGGCATTGAATCCGCAGGCGCCCACACAAGGATCGGCGCACTTTTGGCGGATGCATGCTTTCGTTGGTGAACATTCTGGGTTGATGGTGCACTCTGGTCGGCAGTTAGGTGGTGTGCCAATAAATGTGGGCGCACACGAGCAGGCTGGATTGCCATTAAGCTCTTTGCATTCCGAATTGGGTCCGCATGGCGAGGGTACACAAAGGTTGGTTGGACCCACTGGCGTGGGCTTTCTTTCCTCTTGGTAGCATCGTGTGAACGGATCTCCTGTGTATCCAGTTTTGCATGAGCATGAAGGATTATGGTTAATCACTTGGCAACGAGCAAACTGTCCACAGGCTCCTGGACACGGATCGACGCATTTCTTTTGAATACATGCCGTTTGCAGTGAACACTCCGAACTCACAACACACTCGGGTTTGCAGGCAGGTGGGGAACCGATCATGCCTGGCTGACAGGCACAGACAGCACCCTGAGCGGAAACATGGCACAAGCTATTGGGTCCACAGGGATTTGGCTGGCATGGATCCTTGGCGACTTGAGTCTCTTGACGGCAGTGAACAAATGGATCGCCCGTGTAGCCTTGCATGCAACTGCAGATGGGTATATGATTTGAAACATCGCATTGTGCATTCTGGCCACAGGTGCCAGGGCATGGGTCGACGCACTTTTTATTGAGGCAGGCCTTGTTAGGGGAGCAGTCGGTGCTGAGCGTACATTCTGGACGACAACCAGTGTAGGGATCACCATGGTATTCAGGCAGGCAGCTGCATATTCCATTACGGCAGTTAGCGTTGGCACCACATGGCTGCAGGTCACAGGGATCTTGAGATGGAATTGGAGGTTGTGTCGCCTTTTCAACAACTTCAACGCATTGGACAAAAGGATCGCCAGTAAAGCCCCCACGGCACGTGCAAATAGCTAGGTGATTTTGTATACGGCATTCAGAGTTAATGCCGCAGGAACCATCGCAGGGATCACGGCACTTCTCGGCAATGCACGCACGATCTGAGGCGCAATCCGTGTTCACAACGCACTCGGGTCGGCAGTTCGGTGGTGCTCCAATGTAAGTGGGCAGGCAGGAGCAGGAGGCCTGATCACCTCGCACGCGACACTCTGCATAGAGGCCGCATGGCGATGGCTGGCATGGATTTTTTTCCTTGGGGCTAACCTTGGGTTGATCTACTTCGGGTGCTGGATAACAGCGTGCAAACGGATCACCAGTCATGTCCAGCGGACAACTGCAGATAGGATTGTGGTTGATAACTTCACACTTGGCGTTGATACCGCAAGTGCCGGCGCACGGATTAGCGCAACGGAACTTGTGACACGCCTTGTTCTGTGGACATTCCGCATTCACTGTACACTCGGGCTTGCAGTTGGGTGGTACTCCAATAAAGGTCTCAAGGCATGAGCAAACTCCCAAGCCATTAGAAACACGACATTTGCTGTTAGGGCCGCAAGGCGATGGGCTGCATGGATCACCGACCGTTGTTGGCTCGACGCGACGGCAGTTAGAGAATGGATCACCAGTGTAACCATCGATACAGACGCAGTTGGGCACATGGTTAGTTGCATAGCATTGCGCATTGGAGCCACAGATACCGGGGCATGGATCTTTACATTTGTTCCTTATGCAGGCTTTGTCTGACGGACAGTCCGAGCTTAGTACACACTCTGGTCGACAGCCCTCGTAGGGATTGCCTTGGTATTCATCGATACATTTGCAGGCGGCAGCGCCATTGCGTTCAATGCATTCGGCATTAGAGCCACATGGTGAAGGCTCGCAGGGCTTGGGTTGCTCTTCGGGCTGTTGCAAGCATTGTACAAAAGCATTGCCAGCGTATCCTGGTGGGCATGAGCAGGAGACAGAGTGTCCAATGACGCGGCACTCGGAGTTTGTTCCACATGAGCCAGGGCAGGGATCGCGACATTTGTTATTAATGCAGGCCTGTGTCGATGGGCAATCAGGATTAATGATGCATTCGACACGGCAGTTGGGTGGTGCTCCAAAGTATTCAGGCAGGCATTGGCAAACAGGTCCTTTTACATCGGATTTGCACGCAGAATTTGGTCCACAAGGTGATGGCACGCAGACATCGCTGGGCGGAGTGACTTGATCGACATCATTTCGCATTATTATTTCAGTGCAGCCCTTGAATGGATCACCTGTTGTGCCTGGTGGGCAACCGCAAATGGGGCTGTGATTGATAACCTCACAGCGAGCCTCGATGCCACATACACCTGCGCAAGGATCTACGCACTTCCTATTGACACACGCTTGCAGCGCTGAGCATTCGCTCGATACGACGCATTCTGGTCTACATTGTGGCGGTGCTCCAATAAAGCCTTCCAAGCATGAACAGACAGCGTGTCCATTAACATCTCGACACTGACTATTGGCACCGCAAGGCGTAGGCGAGCAGGCTCTGATTTCGGGGGTAGGGTCAATCGGTTTAACACGACAATTGGTAAATGGATCACCCTCGAAGCCTTGTTGGCATGAGCAGACAGGTATGTGATTCATAACTTCACAGACGGCATTGTTTCCACAGGTGCCTGGGCAGGGATCAACACATTTGTTGCGCATGCAGGCCTTATCTCTCGAACAGTCGGCGGATAGTGTGCATTCAGGTCGGCAGCCATCGTAGGGATTACCTTGATAATTGTTCTGACAGCGACACTCACCGCTAAAGCAGTCTGCATTTGGTCCGCAGGGATTGGGGCTACAAGGATCGTTAGGACGTGGGGCTACCTTTTCCTCTGGCAGTTTGCTGCATCGTATAAATGGATCGCCAGTAAAGCCTTCAATGCAGTTGCAGATTGGTAGGTGGTTAAGTACATGACACTTGGCCTCAAAGCCACATGAGCCGGGACAAGGATCACGACACTTTTGATTGATACACGCCTCGGTCGGTCCACATTCCGAGTTCAGAACGCACTCTGGTCGGCATTGTGGTGGGGCTCCAATAAAGTCCGGAAGGCAAGAGCAAGCCGGACTTCCTCCAACAATTTGGCACTTAGAGTTTGGTCCGCAAGGCGATGGCACGCACGATGGTGCTGGTGGTTCGGGTGTGGTTACATCATGTGTAATGGCTGTATATATTAAATGGATTTAGTTAGATCAAGGTTAGATCAAATTACCTTAATATAAATATCTACTTACGTATCTTCGAGCATTGAACAAACGGATCACCCGTCATGCCGCGAGGGCATGTGCAGATGGGACTGTGATTTTTGGTGCTACAGATAGCATGAATGCCGCACGTGTGCTGGCATGGATCCACGCACTTGTTGTTCACGCAGGCGCGCTCTGGTGCGCATTCAGCGCTGACAACGCACTCAGGACGGCAGTTGGGTGGTTGGTTGACGAAACCCGACTGGCACGAACACACCGCTTGATTGTTGATGCTGCGGCAGTTACTGTTTGGGCCACAAGGCGATGGTACACAAGGATTCAAAATTGGTGGCGGAGTAACCGGCACTGGTCTGCAGCTAAAGAACGGATCACCGCTGTAGCTCTCAGGGCACATGCAGGTGGGCACATGATTATCCACTGTACAAATGGCAAACTCGCCGCACATATTGGCGCATGGATCAATACATTTGAAGCGCACGCATGCCTGGACCGGACTGCAGTCGTCATTGATCTCGCATTCACGACGGCAACCTCGCTGCGAATCGTATGGATTACCCTCAAAACCATCATGGCAGTAGCAGGCTCCAGCACCGTTGCGTTCACGGCACTCGGCATGCGGGCCGCATGGTGAGGGTTCGCATGGTGATGTAGGTGGTTGCTTGGGCAAGACATATGGGATCTGCTCGCAACCAAACAGCGGATCACCTTCGTAGCCATCGGCACAGGAGCAAACTGCATTGTGCTGAACAACTTGGCAGAGGGCGTTACTGCCACATGAGCCAGGACACGGGTCGATACAGCGTTCGTTTTGGCAGGAGAGATGATTTTGGCACTCGTCGTTGTTGGTACACTCTGGTCGACAGCTGGGCGGACGTCCTATGTAGTTCGCCTGGCAGGAGCAAGCAGCCTGTTGTCCAATCTCACGGCATATGGAGTTCGGGCCACATGGCGATGGTACACATGGATTTTCAGTGCTTTTGCCGACATCCTGCACACAGCCCGAGATAGGATCTCCGGTCATTCCTGGAATACAGCTGCAGATGGGGTTGTGATTGACCACTTGACACTTTGCATTCTCTCCGCAAGCGCCACGACAGGGATCAGCGCATTTCTGATTAATGCAGGCACGATTCTGTGGACACTCAGAGCTGACAACACATTCGGGCTTGCAACTGGGTGGTGCTCCAATGTAGCCTTCAACGCAACTGCATACCGCATGGCTGTTTGTGTCATGACAGTGGCTATTAGGACCACATGGTGAGGGCTGGCAAGGATTCTCCGGAGCACGTGTGACTACTTCAATTAGTGCGCACGAGCGATGTGGATCGCCTGTGTAACCATCGAAGCATTGACAGTTGGGTGCATGGTTCAAAACACGGCACTCGGCATTTATGCCACAGGCTCCGGGACATGGATCTTGGCACTTGTTGTTAGTGCACGCACGTGAGCGATCGCAATCGGCATTCTGTACACATTCCGGACGACAGCCGCTGTACGGGTCACCAAAATATTCAGGTAGGCATGCACAGGAGCCAGCGCCATTGCGTTCGCGACAGATGGCGTTAGCACCGCATGGAGAAGGATTGCAGGGATTGCGTGGTGCTTCCGTTGGTAACACTGCATAAAAAATAAGTGAAGAGAAGGAAGAAAGAACAAATATATATGTTAAGAGATGGGCAATTTTTCACAGACTGTAGGTATTTATACTTTGTTGTATAATTGCACAGCCAGAAAATGGATCTCCAGTGTAACCAGGCTCGCATTGACAGTTCGGATTATGCTTGATGACAGTACACTGTGAGTGTATGCCGCATGCACCAATACATGGATTTGCGCAGCGCTGGTTAACACATGCCAAGTTAGCTGGGCAGTCGGGACTAGTCATGCATTCGGGTCGACAATTGGGGGGCCGTCCGAGATAGTCGGGCAGGCAAGAGCATGCAGGCGAACCGCGCACATCGATGCATTTGGAGTTAGGTCCGCAGGGTGAGGGCACACAAGGATTACCAGAATCTTTGGGTGTTGGGTCCACTACATAGCGAAGTTAAGCCAGACATGCCAGATAGTTGAAGTAGTTCGTAACATAACACACAATTACACATTTACAGATACATAGTATAGTTGGAAAGTTCGGATAGTGTAGAGTAATTGGTAGAGTGTACATAAAATCAAAACATAAAGTAGAAAAAATATAGAACATTAAGGTGAAGGATTTATATACATGCAGGAAATAAAAAGATAGCCAGAGCCAGCTGGACAGGATTATAAAAATTAATTGAATCAAGGGCTATCCCAATTTCAGTCTAACTGGCTTGGGCATTAGATTGGACTACTCATGCTTACATATAACTCGAGTGCATCGATTGAAGGGATCTCCAGTAAAGCCTGGGGCACAGGAACATGCAGGATAGTGGTTAATGACCTGGCAACGCGCCTCAATACCACATGTGCCCGGGCACGGATCAACGCACTTTTGATTCTGACAGTTCAGGTCTTGTGCGCAGTCCGAGCTAACAATGCACTCAGGCCTGCAGTTGGGAGCCGAGCCAATAAAACTAGGCTGACAGGAGCACACGGCATGATTATTTATCTCGCGACATTGACTGTACGGACCGCAGGGTGAGGGCATACAGGGATTCTCATGGGTTATGGCTACAAATAGTAATGAGTAAGGTGGTCAGTTTTGTAAAAGTTTTCTGTTGTTTGGTCGACCTACGTGGTTCAGGTAGTTGCGGAATTTCTCGGCAGGCACTCGATGGGTTTCCAGTGTAGCCAGCCAGGCAGTTGCAGCTTGGCAAATGATTGGACACGCGACATTCTGCGTTTAAGCCACAAACGCCCGGACAAGGGTCCGCACATTTTTGGTTAATGCAGGATCTGTCGCGTGCACAGTCACTGTTTACCACACACTCTGGACGGCAGCCGCTGTACGGATCACCAAAATACTCGGCGAGACATGTGCATGAGCCGGCACCATTGCGTTCCCGACATTCAGCATTTGGGCCGCAGGGTGACGGTACGCAGGGTGTCAAACGTTCTTCGGGTATTACGATAGCTGAGGGTCATACATAGCAGACAAAGGATTAGGTCTAATCTCATTGGACAATTGACTAAATTTATGTGCTTACGTTGCGGATTGCAGCCTGCAAATGGATCACCAGAATAGCCACTCTCGCAGGTACAAACGGGAGAATGATTCACGACGTTACAGTACGCATTAAAGCCACAGGAGCCGGGGCAAGGATCTTTGCAATGCTCATTGATACAGGCCAAATTGGCCGGGCATTCTGAGTTTTGTGTGCATTCTGGGCGACAATTTGGCGCACGTCCAATGTAATTAGGCAGGCAGGAGCAGATTCCCGTCTCACCGACAACGCGACACTGCGAGTTGGGACCACACGGACTTGGCACGCAAGGATTCTCATTGGATTTGGGTGTTTCTGGCTCTTGCTGCCACGGTGCGCAACGCACAAACGGATCACCACTATAGCCAGCTGGGCAAGAACAAATCGGGTTGTGATTTGTCACCTTGCAGACAGCTTGGTTGCCACAGGTACCTGGACATGGGTCGACACAGCGTAGATTCATGCACGCCTTATCTTGCGAGCATTCAGAGCTAACTGAGCACTCGGGACGACAGGCGGGTGGTGCACCAACATAATTGGCAACACATGAACACACCGCATGGCCGTTTACCTCGCGACACTGGCTATAAGGACCGCACGGTGAGGGTTGACATGGTTGAACGGGAGGGGCCACTATGAAATTGGGATAAAATATTACTAAAAGGGTCTCATTTTCGGTTTTTGGGAATACACTACATTTGGGTATTTCGCGGCAGTACTGTGATGGATTGCCCGTAAAACCGGATGGACAACTGCAGCTAGGCGAGTGATTGATGACGTGACATTCGGCGGCAACACCGCAGACACCTGGACAGGGATCACGGCACTTGTTGTTAAGGCAGGCCCGATTTTTCGAGCAGTCGCTGTTAAGAACACATTCCGGGCGGCACTCTGTATACGGATCGCCGCTGTATTCGGGCAGGCAGGTGCAGGAGCCAACGCCATTGCGTTCCTTGCAAAGGGTATTGGCGCCACAGGGACTAGGATTGCAGGGCTCGGCAATTTCAGGCGGTACAATAACTACGAAAAATGTACAGGTTTAATATGAGGGTATTCAGACATTTTTGTTTTGCTGAGCGTTAAGCGCTTACTTTGTGGACTACACTCAGAGAATGGATCACCGGCATAACCATCAAGGCAACGGCAAATTGGTCTATTATTATTTACAAGGCAGGTGGTCTGACTGCCGCAGGTGCCCACACAGGGATCCTGGCAGCGCAGATTGATGCAAGCCATATTGCCAGCGCACTCGGAGTTCGACGTGCACTCGGGTCGGCAATTAGGCGCCCTACCCACATAATGTTGCAAGCATGAGCACACGGGTTGCTCATTAGCCGCCGACACCCTACATTGCGAGCTGGGTCCACATGGCGAAGGCACACATGGATTGATGCGATCGTTTATGATGGGGCGTTCTACATTTACCAAAACACCAAATATGATAACAGCATGCACCACAAAATATTGTACATATAAAAAAGAAATATATATAGACATAAATATAAATAGTTTAGGTGAGGTGGGCATGGATGATATGAGAAAAGCAAGCCGAGGCCAACTTTTATGTGATGATTAGATGCAACGATGGTTTCTTACGTTCTTGTGGTAAACAGCGTACGAATGGGTCACCACTATAACCTGGGCTGCAGGAGCAAATAGGATTATGATTGACGACGCGGCAGAGCGCATTGTTGCCGCATGTACCGGGACAGGGGTCTTTGCAGCGCTCGTTGATGCACGACTTATCCTGAGTGCATTCTGAACTGCTCATGCATTCGGGTCTACAGTTGGGTGGTGCTCCCACATAATTGGGAACGCAAGAGCAGACTGCATGACCATTAAGTGCACGACAGTTGCTATATAGACCACATGGTGAGGGTTGACATGGATTTTCCGGCACAATCGGATCGGGATCTAGACACATTGGAAGGTGTGCTATTAATTGGGGTTGTTCTTAGAATATTTCTATCAGATATGGTGAGATTCTTACAGCGCGGCGTTTCGGGCACTAAGTGACAGCCTACAGTAGGGTTTCCTGTATAGCCCGGTAGGCATTCGCAATTGGGAGCATGATTGAATACGGCGCACAAAGCGCTATGTCCGCACATGCCTGGGCAAGGGTCGACACATTTCTGGTTGACGCACGCGCGTGATTTGGGGCAATCAGAGTTGATAACACATTCGGGTCGGCATTCGATGTATGGATCGCCAAAGTATTCGGGCACGCATTTGCAAGACGCGGCGCGATTGCGTTCCTCACATAATGCGTTGAGGCCACAAGGGCTGGGACGACAAGGCTGTGTTGTTTCTATTGGTGCTGGTGGTGGTTAACAAATTACAGTTTTGAGTATGTGGTCACAAAAAGAGAGGGCTAAGAGTGTATTGGGAGCAGGACGTACTTTCCAAAATCTTGTAACATCCGGAGAATGGGTCTCCCGTGAAGCCTGGCTGACACATGCACACGGGTGCATGGAAGCTAACATGACAAAGCGCGTTATTGCCACAGGAGCCAATACAAGGATCGGCACAGCGCGCATTCATACAGGCCATGCGGGCCGGGCACTCAGAGTTTATACTGCATTCGGGACGGCATGCAGGCGGACGTCCTATGTAGTTGTTGATACAGGCGCAGACGGCTCCACTACTTGCGGCCTGACATTGCGAGTTGGGGCCACAAGGCGATGGCACGCATGGATTTGGCGGTATTATCGGATCGGCTATGGGCGGTGGCTCTACAAGCATGGCAAGGTTACAAAATTTAATTTAGGCTGCCTAGCAAAAGGGAATGTGGGGCACATACTTCGCTCTGGCGCACATTGGTGGAATGGGTCACCAGTGTAGCCGTCATAGCAGCTGCAGATTGGCGAATGGTTGGCGGTGCGACAGCGTGCATTATAGCCACACGTGCCAGGACAGGGATCACGGCATCTCTGATTAATGCAGGCCCTATCTGAGGAGCACTCTGCACTTGTCAGACATTCGGGCTTGCAATTGGGTGGACTGCCCATGTAGTCTGGTAAGCAAGAACAGACTGGACGACTATCAACCACGTGACAAGTGCTAAAGAGGCCGCAGGGAGAGGGTCTGCATTGATCTTTGGGCAGTGGCAGGTACATATCTAAGAACAGGTGTATTAAGTCGTGGTCATTAAAAAATTCTAAATCGGGAAGTTGAGTCTGCATACTTGGGGGTCGTTCCACGCAGACGCGCAGTGGATTGCCTGTGAAACCGGGATCACAACTGCACACTGGCTGGTGGTTAGCAACGCGACATATTGCATTGAAACCACAAGCATTGGCACATGGGTCGCGACACTTCATATTAATGCAGGCCTTGCTGCCGGGGCAATCGCTATTCTGCACACATTCGGGTCGGCAATTAATGTATGGATCACCAAAATAATTCTGAATACAGCTGCATGAGCCGGCACCGTTTCGTTCGCGACAAATGGCATTTGGTCCACATGGTGATGGATAGCATGGATCAGAGGGTATATCAGCCACCACAACTGTTCATAGGACCAGATATTGAAATGGGCATGGAAATAGCAAGCAGGCATGATGCAGACAGTAAAATATAGTAAAGGATATAGTTTACAGAGTAAGCTTACGGGCTAGGTATATACAAAACAAACTAGTCGATAAAGCCCGACAATTAAACACCATACACCCAGTACTTTTGAGCATCATGCATGCTTTGTGATTATGAGTATTCTGATTAAAATGGTTTAAAAATTTATTTCAGCAAGTAATATTTAGAAATTTTGCTTTTCAAGTTTTAATCTACCTGGATATAAAGAATTGACTGCTTAATAGTTAATAAACCATTTATAAGTACTGGGTACAGGTAGATGAAGTATGATTGTATTTGTACACAATATAAATAACATGCATAAGACCAATACCACAAGCTCCTTAAGTCTAAAACACCACTGAAAAGAACATACAACATTAAAAAAACATTTGGGCGCTTCTGTCTGATCACGGTAAGACAATCGGGCGCTTGGAAAGGATAGCAAATAATTGAAAAATATGGACTCACTTTGATGCATATTGCAGCCAGTGTATGGATCGCCCTCGTAGTTCTCAATGCAACTGCACTTGGGCTGATGATTCTGTGTGGTGCACAGCGCATTAAATCCACAAGTACCAATGCAAGGATCTTCGCAGCGCTGGCGTATACATGCGCGATTTGAGGGGCAGTCTTGATTAATGACGCACTCGGGTCGGCAGCTAGGCGGTGCACCGAACATGTTAGGTAAACAAGAGCACTCGGCACGATTATTTACATCACGGCACTTGGCATTTGGTCCACAGGGATTTGGCAAGCAGGGATTAATGGCGGGTCGTGGTTCAGGAGCTGAAAAATCAATTTAAACTTGTTAAGCGCAAGATCACAAATTATTTCATTTAATTACTAACGTTTAGGCACACATTGTTCAAACGGATCGCCTACGTATTCCTTTGGGCAGGAGCAGACGGGATTGTGATTATTTACTAGACACTTGGCGTTGAAGCCGCACGTGCCACTGCAAGGATCTGCGCACTTCTGGTTGATACATGCCAAATGTTGAGCACACTCTGAGCTGACTACGCACTCCGGTCGACATGTGGGTGGTGCCCCGAAATAGCCGACTTGACAGCTGCATGTAGGATGACCTTCTACAGTACGACATATGCTATTCGGTCCACAAGGATTTGGCTCGCAGACGCTGATGGGTCCAATTGGCGTACGTTTGCAGCCCACGAAGGGATCACCCTCAAAACCACGAGTGCAACTGCACGTTGGCAAATGATTTACGACTGCACATTCAGAACTGGGACCGCAGGCACCAGTGCAGGGATTGCGGCAGTGCTGCTTAATGCAGGCCAGTGATGATGGACACTCCGAGTTGTAAATACATTCTGGACGACAGCCGGTGCTATAGGGATCTCCATTGTAGGGCTCAATACAGCTGCAGCGAGCAGCGTCATTGTGCGGTGTGCACACTGCATTCTCAGCACAAGGATTTGGATAGCAGGGATTAATATGATCTTGTGGCTCTGCGGCAAATAAAAAAGTCAAGATGGAGGACAAATTACAAATAGAAAATTTAGCTTACTTTGCACAATGACCTTTGAGCAGCCCACGAATGCGTCGCCCTCATAGCCAGAATCGCAGCTACAATGAGCTGAGTGTGCAACAACTGTGCAGCGCGCATTATGCCCACAGGTATTGGCGCAAGGATTCTGGCACTTCTCCTGTATGCAGGCCTTGTCGGCAGGGCATTCACTGCTTAGCGTGCACTCAGGACGACAGTATGGAGGACTCCCTATGTAATTAGCCACACAGGAACAGACAGGTCGGTTCTGTTTGATTTGACATATTGAATTGGGACCGCAAGGTGATGGAGCGCAAGGGTTTGATGGTGATTTTCCATCTGGTTGAGGTTCAGGAATGCGTGAGCATGCTACGAAAGGATCACCCTCGAAATGTGCTTCACATGAGCAAATCGGATTGTGATTCAGTACTTCACAGCGCGCACTGATGCCGCAAGTGCCTGGACAGGGATCTGCACATCGTTGATTGATACACGCTTGACTAGGAGCACATTCCGAGCTGACCACACACTCTGGCTGGCAAACAGGTGGAGCACCCTTAAAGTTGGGAAGACAAGAGCATGCTGCATATCCATCAGCACGCAAGCAACGAGAGTTAGGACCACACGGCGAAGGTTCGCACGGATTGCGACGTTCAGGTGGTGTCACTGGGGGTAGGTAAAATGGATTGCAAGCCACGAAGGCATCGCCACTATAACCCTCGGCGCACACACAAACTGGTGCATGGTTCACGACACGACACACGGCATTAATGCCACAGACGCCATTACAACTATCCACGCACTTAGAATTAACGCATGATTTGTCAGCCGAACAGTCGCTGTTGAGCACGCACTCCGGACGACAGCCTAAGTAGGGATTACCAAAGTAACCTTTGCGACAGACGCACGCTAAGCCACCGCTTTGTCGTTTACAGTCCGCATTGGGTCCACACTGCAGCTTGGCACAATTGGCCGATGGCGTTGGCACAATTGGTGAGGGTGCTGCGCATTGTTCGTATGGATTTCCATAGAGTCCAGTGGGGCAAGCACAAACTGGGTTATGCTCGTACACATTGCAAACGGCATTGCGTCCACAGGAGCCTGGGCAGGGATCCAAACAACGTTGACCTAAACAGGCTCTATCGAAGGGACAGTCTGAGTTGGTAATACATTCTGGTCGGCAGCGCGGATTTTGCTGGGAATTGGGGCCAAAGCAAGGATCACAGAGTGCCACACCATCGCCAAAAACAGAGCACACATCATTTGGTCCACAAGGAGAAGGTGCACAGGGATCACGTGAAACGTTCTTCAAAACTCCAATAGGCACGCACTGCAGGAAAGCATCTCCGGCAAATCCATCCAGACAGTGGCAGACTGGTGTGTGTTGGCGCATATTACAAATTGCGTTTATGCCGCAGATAGTGCCAGCACACGGATCTATGCACTTATGGTTGATACACGACAGCGATTCTCCGCAGTCCGAATTAATGTCGCACTCTGGCTGACAGCCGGACTGAGGATCGCCCAGATATCCAGGTAGACAAGAGCAGACAGCTCGGTTATTGAGCAACTTGCACTCGCTATTTAAGCCACACGGACTTGGCACACATGGGCTGGCCTTGGGCTGGTCGAGCGCAAAACAACGCAAGCCAGGGTTTCCTGTAAGGCCCGCATTGCAAGAGCACACCGGATGATGTTGCTCCACACGACAGTTGGCTCCATAGCCGCAGGCGCCCGGGCATGGATCGTAGCAACGGAAGCCCATGCAAGCCCTGCTTTGTGGACAGTCGGCATCCACTTGACATTCGTAGCCATGGCAACCGACCAGCGATGTGGGATCACCGGACAGACCTTCGGGACAGACACAAGCGGTCTGACCGTCGCCGGCAACAACGCAATTGGCATTGGGTCCACAAGGGTTTGGATCACAAACAGTGCGACTGGGTTCACGGCAGCCCTGGTAAGCGTCTCCTACATAACCCGAACGGCAGTAGCATTCCTCCCGATTGCCAGCCACATAGCAGTCGGCATTGCGACCACATGGACCGGGTTGGCACAGTTCGATAGATACGGCAGGCTTTTCACAAATTCTGAAAGGATTTCCAATCTTATTGTCCGGACAGTAGCAGACTGGCTGGCGGGATGAGTCACAGATGGCACCTGTGCCACAGGGATTCGGTTCACATGGATTGATGGGTTCGACGCAGCCGCGTATGGTGTTGGGACTCTCCACATAGCCAGGTAAACAGGTACATTGAGAGAATCCGTTGCTTAACACCGCACACTGCGTGTTGGGACCACATGGGGAAAGCTCGCAAGGATTAGACGGAAGCTCACAAGCTATCAGTGGAGGTTGACCTTCGTATTCAGGCAGACAGAAGCAAACTGGAGCACCGTTAACACGTCGACAGCCAGAATTGGGACCACATGGATTTGGTGTGCACTCATCGCCCTCGGGTACTGCAAGTTGATAACATTTTAGACATTCTTACGACCGATTTAAGGCAAAAAAATACTCACTGCAATTTTTGAAGGGGTTACCAGTAAGTCCTTTGGGACAGAAGCATATGGGATTGCCATTGTCAAGCTCACACTGCGCATTAAGGCCGCAAGGATTTGGATCGCACGGATTCTGTGGTGGACTACAACCTACCTCTGGGTTGCCATTGTATCCCGGTGGGCACTTACATACGCCACGATGGTTGATCACATCACATAGAGCGTAGGCACCACACTGACAAGGTGATGTACATTTGCCATTTATGCATGCCTGGCTTGAATCGCATTCGGAATCGGCGCGACAGCCCTGTGATTGCTGACACAATACGTAGGCATTACCCAGATATCCGGGCAGACAGCGACAGTCAATGCCATGATTGACCGGCACACACTCGGCATTCTCACCGCAGGAATCCTCTTGACAGGGATTGATGCATCGACGATTAAGGCGGTCGCATAGCTTATTAGGTGGACAATCCTCGTTGTATTGGCAAACGTTGGTGCGTGCTATTTTGTTGGATTAATGTTACGGTGCGTTTTGTTTTGTGTATTTATAATTCAATTCGTGTTGTTGTTGTACGTGAGTCGGGGCGGTACATTTTTTTTTTACATGTGTTGACAAGTGTACGGGGAATTTGTACAGTGTATAAAAAGGAGAGAGAGAGATATATTTTAGGAAATGTTCATTGGTGTCACATTAGCATGGGATCACTTGAGGATAGCAAAAGTGCAACAAGTGCTGGTTCTAACTAGCTACTAACCTGGCTGGCAGCCGACAAGACCGTTGCCCTGATAGCCATCCAAACAACTGCAATCGGCCGCATGATTTGCATTTATACAAACTGCATTCTGAGCACAAGGATCATGAACATCACAGGGATGCTGGCAACGGTCATTGATACAGGCCTTTGTTATTCCGCAATCCGAGTTTTCTGAGCACTCAACTATGAAAAAAAGAGACAGCATTATTGCAAGCTTTAACCAGTCATTAAGTTGCCACCGATCATTACTTAGTTTTATTAATTGGATGTATCAAATGAAATTGTTGATTAATTGATTAGTTTCTTACTTGACGTTTCGGTGGGCACACACTTGACCATTGGATTGCCCTCATGGCCCTGTGGGCAGCTGCAAATGGGTCGATGACTCTTCGCCGTACATTTTGCACTTGAGGCACAAATCTTGGCAAACTCGCAGGGATCATGGCACAGACCCATGTAGCAGGCCTCGCTTTCAATACAATCATTGTTCGATTGACATGGCTCGGGTGTTTTGGGAGTGCCCGGTGGTTCTACTTGTTAGAAATCATTAAGTTGGTTAGCAGTTGTATTATATAAGTTGATTAATTAACGCATGAGTGCAAAGTAAATATGTTAGACTTAAAGTTCAATGGGTTCTCATATTTACAAGAAACTTAGTTGTCATGTTTGCATTATATTATGTACAGATTATATCGTATATGTATACCCTTGCTGGAGATTTGGAAAAAACATTGTGTTTTAATTCAAAGAAGCTTAACGATTGTCATATCGTCTGAATTACGTGAAAAAATGAATTATTCTGCAAGTGTACTCAATCTTCGGAACCCCGAAGAAAACTTTTTTTTCTTGTGACATATATTATAGGTTGGGAATGTGAATTGCACACTTGTCACTTCGGTACTTATACATGTGTAGCAATATTTAGAGATCATCATAAAATATTTACAAAATAATGATAAAGGCATAAATTATATTCACATTTTGGGTACCGAAAGTGACAGCATAGCCAATTGTATAGACGAATGTTTATACCTTTCTTTTGGCAACGCCCCTGCTTACAGTGCTCGTTAGGAGCACAGTTAGTATCTACTGTACATGGGTTAATTATGGTAATATCTGTGGTGTTGGCCAATGGTGTAGATGTGGTTGTGTGCACAGTGATAAAATCATCGATTTCCGTGGTTGTGCCTGCTCTAGTTGGTAGCTCCGTAGGCCAGGCCGTTGTGCTGGTCATCGTTGTCGTTTCAGGAATCTCATTAGAGGTATCAAGTCGTGTTGTCTTCATTTTTGGCGTGGTGGTACGTCTGCCACTATCTGTGCTGACGAGTGTTGTTGTTGTGATCACGGGCCTTGGAGTAGGCGTATCGGTAATATTGTTTTCACCATCCCGATAGCCTTTTGTGTGCCCGGACTTTAGAGTTGTGGTCTGAATATGTGGTTTTCTCGTGCTGGTTTTGTTAGAAGCGCTTATGATTGTGCTTGTTTCAGTAGTGCTAGTAGAAGTGGTGCTTGTGGTGGTAGCGTTGATAAATATTGGCAACATATCGTCGCGGGTATTTGGGTTAGCTGTTGTTGTTGGTTTTGTGGTTGTTGTTTGTGCTGTTGATGTGGTTGGTTTCACAGTGGTTTTCTTGGTAGTACTAGTTGTTATTGTTACATTAGCTAGGGAGAGAGACATATTTACATGGGTAAAGGGTAGTTATTTTATAATGCACATATATACACAGAATTATATTTACACTTGTTAGTGCTTAGGCATTGCCTAGTATTTGTTATTTTTGTATACACCTGTTAATACTGAATAAAACGAGAACTTGTACATACCATTAATACAGGCGCCTGTTGTAGGATCACAGTTCGCGCCTGGCGGACAGTGTTCACAACCAGGAGTGCGTCCCGTTGCTATAATATGATCGTTATATAAAATAACCAATTTCAAAACTCTCGACCACAATGAATAATACTTACTATCGCGGCAGTGGCAATCATCACACTCAAAACCATTGCGACAATCCGATTTTCGCTGACATTCGCAGACTGAAAATCAAAATATGTTTGTTTAAGTAAAGATATTGTTATTATCGAGCTGGAACACAGGTTGAGAAATAAAACCCACCGCTGGCACAAACTGGTTGATGAGCAATAACGCGGCAATCGTCACTGCGACCGCAGGGATTTTCATATGCGCAAGGATCCACGCAAAGAGAATTTACACAAGACTGTTGGGTGGGGCACTCATCGCTTGATGCACAACCAATCTCTGTTGAAAAATTTTGTGATTGCGTTGTAAAGTAAGCAAATTGTTTGCATTAGATAAGGCTTTGAGTAATATTTCGTTTTAGACATTCGTTTAAATATGTTAAATTCGTATTATTGTTGTGTTTTCTTTAAGAAACCTGTTTGATAGGTAGTTTTTCTTCATTTTTTCAATGCTGTTAGTTTAAATAATAATTTGAATTATTTGCTCTTATGGTGCCATACAAGCGCACATCTAACACTATAAAGCTTATAAATATTAAAAATTATATGTTGTTACGTTTTTGTTTAGCGGTTTGTGTTGTCGCACTACAACATATACACATGCAAGCAAGCAATAAGGATTTTATGGGTTAGTGCACTTGTTAGAAGCCTTAGATCATACAATACCAGTAAGTAAAATACTATCACCTGCAAAACCATGCAATTGTTTAGATAGAGTACGGTTAACTTACAAAAAAACCTTACTACACGCAAAGATTGTGTGCATAAATATATAATGAATAGATTTGTACAAACAAACATATGTACTAAATACAACAAATATCAACTCAAATTGTCTTTTAGAACACATAAAGATGAGATCGTAACATTGACATATAACATGCACATCGAGCAAATTCCGAAAGTTATCGAGAGACTTTCAACATGATGTGATATGATGTAGGACTTGATGATACACGTACTTGCAGCAGGCAGACAGGCGAACACAAAGCAGGCAACTAATATGAACGAAATATCGAGAACTAGAAAAAGTAAACACTCAAACTTGGGTGAGAACATTAATTGCTCTATTTGTGAAAACATACATAGACTTCATGATCTGGTCCAAGTGGTGTTTTTGTAATGGGTTGTTGTGATGGGTGCAGGCATATACATATATATACGAATGACAGCAGTAGAGCCAGTGATAAGAACCGGAGAGAAGAATTATAAATGGAATATAATTTGAAGCGCTTAATGCCGTTCATATAGGAACACACTGGGATTGGATTGCAAGGAACCGAACGAAAAAAATTAAAACATGCATGTGCCAGCCACGTAGCCGGTCTGGCCATTTATGGCTCAAGTGGGAGAAGGAGTGATGAGATTTCCAGAAAGAACGGAAGAAAAGTAAGACAATGACATCATATTGAAGTAGGCTTCTTGGTATTGGCAGATGCACTGGCGATTTAAGTAGTTTATGCCACGGATGCCAATAAAACTTTCACCGCAACCTTGTGGTTCTTTGCAATTCATTCAATTGAAAGATATCGAGTGGATTCCTAATATAAGACTTAACATTTACATACACAGCTTTAGTTACCTGCATTAATAGAGCAACCGGGTTTATTTACATCTGCGGCGGTATCACAATAGCACATAGCGGTGTGGTTCAATGTACGACACACAGTAATGTTCTGAATATTACAAAGCGAATCATAATATTCGCAAGGTCTAATGCAGTTTGCTTTCACGCATATTTCGTCATCAGAACAATCGTTTGTTATTGTACATGTAGGTAAAAACTCGGTCGTATCGTTATCTGTACGTGTCTTATTCTCTGTAACAGTAGAACTGGGCGTAACTTCCGTATTTGACCGTACCGTAGTAGTACTCAGATCGACCGGATAGCCCATCGAAGTATAAAAGAATGCAACCGAATCATTTAAAGGTCGTGTCGTTGTGATTGGAACACGAGACAAATTGGACTGAGTAGTAATATGATCCGTTATTGCCGAGATAGTTGTGATATCAGATACAAAAGGCAGTTGTGTTACAGTACTTGTAAAAGCAGTCATACCAGCCGGCGGCTCAGAACTACTCTCATTAACCATTGTGGTTCCCACTTGAGGAATACCACGAGGGGTAGTAAAGTGCTCATTGGGTGGAAAAGTCGTGACTGTAGGCCCAGACGTAACTTTAGTTTTAGAGAAAGGCACACTGGAAGTGGTCGTTTGGTCTGCCATTTTGGATAAAGAAGTTGATTCTGTTGAAAATGGAACCACTGTAGTCATCTGTGAATATGTAATTTCTGTTGGTATGGTAATATTGGATTCATGAGTTTTTGGAAGCGACATTTCTGTTGTGGATTCGCTATATGATATTTGGCTAATTGGAGATGTCGGGCCAGAAGAAAATTGAGTGGCAGATGAGGGCATTCCTTCTAATGTAATGTGAGTCACAATAGGAGTGGTTGTTTGCTCTGTCATTAACGATAAAGTACTTGGTTCTGTAGAAATTGGTACCTCTTTGGACCTCTCCGTAAATGTGTTATCTGTTGGATGGGTGTAAGTGGTTTCATGGGTTGGTTGCATTATTACAGTTGAAACAGTAGTTGCATCGTTTGAAACAGTTGCAGTAGATTCGGTATATATTCTTTGGGTTGTTATGAAATACGGGGTTGTCATACCGCCAGCTAATGGCTTTGGAGTAGAACGTTGGGTAGTCGAGTGGTCTTTAAAAATCGAAGAAGTAGTCGTGAGTATAGGCCCAGAAGTGACTTGATTAACAGATGGTGGAGTTTTGTCATCAGGAGTATATGTTACACCCGCAATGGTTGTTTGCTCAGTTATTGTCGATATGATAGTTGACTCTGTAGAATGTGGCACCGTTGTGGAACCCTGCGAAAATATTTTTTCTGTTGGATGGGTTTTAGTGGTTGTGGGTTGTGAAATCTCGATTGCGTCTGTGGTTTTATCACTGACAGAAGGTGGTGTAGATTCGGTATATGTTCTTTGAGTTGTTATAGGGGATTGGATAGGTATACCGGTAGCAATATGCTCCGAAGTCGTGGTTTCAGGGCCAGAAGTAACTTGAGTAGCAGGGGAAGGAATTCTGTCTGATGTAATGAAAGTCACACCAGTAGTAGTTGTTTGCTCTGTCACTGTCGATAGGGTTATTGATTCCGTAGAGAATGGGACCTCTGTGGGTCTCTCCGAAACTGTTTTTTCTGTTTGGTGGGGCTTAGTCGTTTCATAGGTTGTTGGTAGCAATATTTCAGTTGGAACAGTAGTTTCATCGATTGAAACAGGAGCAGTAGATTCGGTATATATTCTTTGGGTTGTTGTGAAGTATGGGGTTGTCATGTCATAGGTAGCTAATGGCGTCGGAGTAGAGCCTTGGGTAGGTTTGTGGTCTTTAGATGTAGAAGACGTAGTCGTGATTATAGGCCCAGAACTGACTTGGGTAACAGGTGGTGGAGTTCTATGTTCTGGAATATATGTTACACCCGCAATGGTTGTTTGCTCAGTCATTGTCGAAATGATAGTTGGCTCTGTAGAATGTGGCACCGTTGTGGAACCCTGCGAAAAACTTTTTTCTGTTGGATGGGTTTTAGTGGTTGTGGGTTGTGAAATCTCGATAGCTTCTGTGGTTTTATCACTGACAGCAGGTGGTGTAGATTCGGTATATGTTCTTTGGGTTGTTATAGGGGATGGGCTAGGTATACCGGTAGCAATATGCTCCGAAGTCGTGGTTTCAGGGCCAGAAGTAGCTTGAGTAGCAGGGGAAGGAATTCTGTCTGATGTAATGAAAGTCACACCAGTAGTAGTTGTTTGCTCTGTCACTGTCGATAGGGTTATTGATTCCGTAGAGAATGGGACCTCTGTGGGTTCCTCCGAAACTGTTTTTTCTGTTTGGTGGGGCTTAGTCGTTTCATAGGTTGTTGGTAGCAATATTTCAGTTGGAACAGTAGTTTCATCGATTGAAACAGGCGCAGTAGATTCGGTATATATTCTTTGGGTTGTTGTGAAGTATGGGGTTGTCATGTCATCGGTAGCTAATGGCGTCGGAGTAGAGCCTTGGGTAGGTTTGTGGTCTTTAGATGTAGAAGACGTAGTCGTGATTATAGGCCCAGAAGTGACTTGGGTAACAGGTGGTGGAGTTCTATGTTCTGGAATATATGTTACACCCGCAATGGTTGTTTGCTCAGTCATTGTCGAAATGATAGTTGGCTCTGTAGAATGTGGCACCGTTGTGGAACCCTGCGAAAAAGTTTTTTCTGTTGGATGGGTTTTAGTGGTTGTGGGTTGTGAAATCTCGATAGCTTCTGTGGTTTTATCACTGACAGCAGGTGGTGTAGATTCGGTATATGTTCTTTGAGTTGTTATAGAGGATGGGCTAGGTATTCCGGTAGCAATATGCTCCGAAGTCGTGGTTTCATGGCCTAAAGTAACTTGAGTAGCACGGGAAGGAATTTTGTCTGATGTAATGAAAGTCACACCAGTAGTAGTTGTTTGCTCTATCACTGTCGATAGGGTTATTGATTCCGTAGAGAATGGGACCTCTGTGGGTCTCTCCGAAACTGTTTTTTCTGTTTGGTGGGGCTTAGTCGTTTCATAGGTTGTTGGTAGCAATATTTCAGTTGGAACAGTAGTTTCATCGATTGAAACAGGAGCAGTAGATTCGGTATATATTCTTTGGGTTGTTGTGAAGTATGGGGTTGTCATGTCATAGGTAGCTAATGGCGTCGGAGTAGAGCCTTGGGTAGGTTTGTGGTCTTTAGATGTAGAAGACGTAGTCGTGATTATAGGCCCAGAAGTGACTTGGGTAACAGGTGGTGGAGTTCTATGTTCTGGAATATATGTTACACCCGCAATGGTTGTTTGCTCAGTCATTGTCGAAATGATAGTTGGCTCTGTAGAATGTGGCACCGTTGTGGAACCCTGCGAAAAAGTTTTTTCTGTTGGATGGGTTTTAGTGGTTGTGGGTTGTGAAATCTCGATAGCTTCTGTGGTTTTATCACTGACAGCAGGTGGTGTAGATTCGGTATATGTTCTTTGGGTTGTTATAGGGGATGGGCTAGGTATACCGGTAGCAATATGCTCCGAAGTCGTGGTTTCAGGGCCAGAAGTAACTTGAGTAGCAGGGGAAGGAATTCTGTCTGATGTAATGAAAGTCACACCAGTAGTAGTTGTTTGCTCTGTCACTGTCGATAGGGTTATTGATTCCGTAGAGAATGGGACCTCTGTGGGTTCCTCCGAAACTGTTTTTTCTGTTTGGTGGGGCTTAGTCGTTTCATAGGTTGTTGGTAGCAATATTTCAGTTGGAACAGTAGTTTCATCGATTGAAACAGGCGCAGTAGATTCGGTATATATTCTTTGGGTTGTTGTGAAGTATGGGGTTGTCATGTCATCGGTAGCTAATGGCGTCGGAGTAGAGCCTTGGGTAGGTTTGTGGTCTTTAGATGTAGAAGACGTAGTCGTGATTATAGGCCCAGAAGTGACTTGGGTAACAGGTGGTGGAGTTCTATGTTCTGGAATATATGTTACACCCGCAATGGTTGTTTGCTCAGTCATTGTCGAAATGATAGTTGGCTCTGTAGAATGTGGCACCGTTGTGGAACCCTGCGAAAAAGTTTTTTCTGTTGGATGGGTTTTAGTGGTTGTGGGTTGTGAAATCTCGATAGCTTCTGTGGTTTTATCACTGACAGCAGGTGGTGTAGATTCGGTATATGTTCTTTGAGTTGTTATAGAGGATGGGCTAGGTATTCCGGTAGCAATATGCTCCGAAGTCGTGGTTTCATGGCCTAAAGTAACTTGAGTAGCACGGGAAGGAATTTTGTCTGATGTAATGAAAGTCACACCAGTAGTAGTTGTTTGCTCTATCACTGTCGATAGGGTTATTGATTCCGTAGAGAATGGGACCTCTGTGGGTCTCTCCGAAACTGTTTTTTCTGTTTGGTGGGGCTTAGTCGTTTCATAGGTTGTTGGTAGCAATATTTCAGTTGGAACAGTAGTTTCATCGATTGAAACAGGCGCAGTAGATTCGGTATATATTCTTTGGGTTGTTGTGAAGTATGGGGTTGTCATGTCATCGGTAGCTAATGGCGTCGGAGTAGAGCCTTGGGTAGGTTTGTGGTCTTTAGATGTAGAAGACGTAGTCGTGATTATAGGCCCAGAAGTGACTTGGGTAACAGGTGGTGGAGTTCTATGTTCTGGAATATATGTTACACCCGCAATGGTTGTTTGCTCAGTCATTGTCGAAATGATAGTTGGCTCTGTAGAATGTGGCACCGTTGTGGAACCCTGCGAAAAAGTTTTTTCTGTTGGATGGGTTTTAGTGGTTGTGGGTTGTGAAATCTCGATAGCTTCTGTGGTTTTATCACTGACAGCAGGTGGTGTAGATTCGGTATATGTTCTTTGAGTTGTTATAGAGGATGGGCTAGGTATTCCGGTAGCAATATGCTCCGAAGTCGTGGTTTCATGGCCTAAAGTAACTTGAGTAGCACGGGAAGGAATTTTGTCTGATGTAATGAAAGTCACACCAGTAGTAGTTGTTTGCTCTATCACTGTCGATAGGGTTATTGATTCCGTAGAGAATGGGACCTCTGTGGGTCTCTCCGAAACTGTTTTTTCTGTTTGGTGGGGCTTAGTCGTTTCATAGGTTGTTGGTAGCAATATTTCAGTTGGAACAGTAGTTTCATCGATTGAAACAGGAGCAGTAGATTCGGTATATATTCTTTGGGTTGTTGTGAAGTATGGGGTTGTCATGTCATAGGTAGCTAATGGCGTCGGAGTAGAGCCTTGGGTAGGTTTGTGGTCTTTAGATGTAGAAGACGTAGTCGTGATTATAGGCCCAGAAGTGACTTGGGTAACAGGTGGTGGAGTTCTTTGTTCTGGAATATATGTTACACCCGCAATGGTTGTTTGCTCAGTCATTGTCGATATGAAAGTTGGCTCTGTAGAATGTGGCACCGTTGTGGAACCCTGCGAAAAAGTTTTTTCTGTTGGATGGGTTTTAGTGGTTGTGGGTTGTGAAATCTCGATAGCTTCTGTGGTTTTATCACTGACAGCAGGTGGTGTAGATTCGGTATATGTTCTTTGAGTTGTTATAGAGGATGGGCTAGGTATTCCGGTAGCAATATGCTCCGAAGTCGTGGTTTCATGGCCTAAAGTAACTTGAGTAGCAGGGGAAGGAATTCTGTCTGATGTAATGAAAGTCACACCAGTAGTAGTTGTCTGCTCTGTCGATAGGGTTATTGATTCCGTAGAGAATGGGACCTCTGTGGGTCTCTCCGAAAGTGTTTTTTCTGTTTGGTGGGGCTTAGTCGTTTCATAGGTTGTTGGTAGCAATATTTCAGTTGGAACAGTAGTTTCATCGATTGAAACAGGAGCAGTAGATTCGGTATATATTCTTTGGGTTGTTGTGAAGTATGGGGTTGTCATGTCATCGGTAGCTAACGGCGTCGGAGTAGAGCCTTGGGTAGGTTTGTGGTCTTTAGATGTAGAAGACGTAGTCGTGATTATAGGACCAGAAGTGACTTGGGTAACAGGTGGTGGAGTTCTATGTTCTGGAATATATGTTACACCAGCAATGGTTGTTTGCTCAGTCATTGTCGATATGATAGTTGGCTCTGTAGAATGTGGCACCGTTGTGGAACCCTGCGAAAAAGTTTTTTCTGTTGGATGGGTTTTAGTGGTTGTGGGTTGTGAAATCTCGATAGCTTCTGTGGTTTTATCACTGACAGCAGGTGGTGTAGATTCGGTATATGTTCTTTGAGTTGTTATAGAGGATGGGCTAGGTATTCCGGTAGGAATATGCTCCGAAGTCGTGGTTTCATGGCCTAAAGTAACTTGAGTAGCAGGGGAAGGAATTCTGTCTGATGTAATGAAAGTCACACCAGTAGTAGTTGTTTGCTCTGTCACTGTCGATAGGGTTATTGATTCCGTAGAGAATGGGACCTCTGTGGGTTCCTCCGAAACTGTTTTTTCTGTTTGGTGGGGCTTAGTCGTTTCATAGGTTGTTGGTAGCAATATTTCAGTTGGAACAGTAGTTTCATCGATTGAAACAGGAGCAGTAGATTCGGTATATATTCTTTGGGTTGTTGTGAAGTATGGGGTTGTCATGTCATCGGTAGCTAATGGCGTCGGAGTAGAGCCTTGGGTAGGTTTGTGGGGTTTAGATGTAGAAGACGTAGTCGTGATTATAGGCCCAGAAGTGACTTGGGTAACAGGTGGTGGAGTTCTATGTTCTGGAATATATGTTACACCCGCAATGGTTGTTTGCTCCGTCATTGTCGATATGATAGTTGGCTCTGTAGAATGTGGCACCGTTGTGGAACCCTGCGAAAAAGTTTTTTCTGTTGGATGGGTTTTAGTGGTTGTGGGTTGTGAAATCTCGATAGCTTCTGTGGTTTTATCACTGACAGCAGGTGGTGTAGATTCGGTATATGTTCTTTGAGTTGTTATAGAGGATGGGCTAGGTATTCCGGTAGCAATATGCTCCGAAGTCGTGGTTTCATGGCCTAAAGTAACTTGAGTAGCAGGGGAAGCAATTCTGTCTGATGTAATGAAAGTCACACCAGTAGTAGTTGTTTGCTCTATCACTGTCGATAGGGTTATTGATTCCGTAGAGAATGGGACCTCTGTGGGTTCCTCCGAAACTGTTTTTTCTGTTTGGTGGGGCTTAGTCGTTTCATAGGTTGTTGGTAGCAATATTTCAGTTGGAACAGTAGTTTCATCGATTGAAACAGGCGCAGTAGATTCGGTATATATTCTTTGGGTTGTTGTGAAGTATGGGGTTGTCATGTCATCGGTAGCTAATGGCGTCGGAGTAGAGCCTTGGGTAGGTTTGTGGTCTTTAGATGTAGAAGACGTAGTCGTGATTATAGGCCCAGAAGTGACTTGGGTAACAGGTGGTGGAGTTCTATGTTCTGGAATATATGTTACACCCGCAATGGTTGTTTGCTCAGTCATTGTCGAAATGATAGTTGGCTCTGTAGAATGTGGCACCGTTGTGGAACCCTGCGAAAAAGTTTTTTCTGTTGGATGGGTTTTAGTGGTTGTGGGTTGTGAAATCTCGATAGCTTCTGTGGTTTTATCACTGACAGCAGGTGGTGTAGATTCGGTATATGTTCTTTGGGTTGTTATAGGGGATTGGCTAGGTATACCGGTAGCAATATGCTCCGAAGTCGTGGTTTCAGGGCCAGAAGTAACTTGAGTAGCAGGGGAAGGAATTCTGTCTGATGTAATGAAAGTCACACCAGTAGTAGTTGTTTGCTCTGTCACTGTCGATAGGGTTATTGATTCCGTAGAGAATGGGACCTCTGTGGGTCTCTCCGAAACTGTTTTTTCTGTTTGGTGGGGCTTAGTCGTTTCATAGGTTGTTGGTAGCAATATTTCAGTTGGAACAGTAGTTTCATCGATTGAAACAGGAGCAGTAGATTCGGTATATATTCTTTGGGTTGTTGTGAAGTATGGGGTTGTCATGTCATCGGTAGCTAATGGCGTCGGAGTAGAGCCTTGGGTAGGTTTGTGGTCTTTAGATGTAGAAGACGTAGTCGTGATTATAGGCCCAGAAGTGACTTGGGTAACAGGTGGTGGAGTTCTATGTTCTGGAATATATGTTACACCCGCAATGGTTGTTTGCTCAGTCATTGTCGATATGATAGTTGGCTCTGTAGAATGTGGCACCGTTGTGGAACCCTGCGAAAAAGTTTTTTCTGTTGGATGGGTTTTAGTGGTTGTGGGTTGTGAAATCTCGATAGCTTCTGTGGTTTTATCACTGACAGCAGGTGGTGTAGATTCGGTATATGTTCTTTCAGTTGCTATAGAGAATGGGCTAGGTATACCGGTAGCAATATGCTCCGAAGTCGTGGTTTCAGGGCCAGAAGTAACTTGAGTAGCAGGGGAAGGAATTCTGTCTGATGTAATGAAAGTCACACCAGTAGAAGTTGTTTGCTCTGTCACTGTCGACAGGGTTATTGATTCCGTAGAGAATGGGACCTCTGTGGGTCCCTCCGAAACTGTTTTTTCTGTTTGGTGGGCTTTAGTGGTTTCATGGGTTGTTGGTAGCAATATTTCAGTTGGAACAGTAGTTTCGTCGGTTAAAGCAGTTACATTAGATTTAGTATATATTCTTTGGGTTGTTGTGAAGTATGGGGTTGTTATACCACCAGTGGTTTCATAAGTTGTTGGGTGAAATATTTCAGTTGGATCTGTTTCATCGGTTGCAGTAGGTATAGTGGATTCTGTGTATGGTTTTTGAGATTTTAAAGAAGATGGAGTTGTTGGCGCGTCAGAGATGAGAGTTAAAGTAGAATCTTGTGTTGTTATGAGCTCATTAGATGTAAAAAACTTAGTCGTAGGTTCAGGGCTAGTAATGTTTAGGGTAATGGAGGATGGCATTTTTTCTGTAGTATGGGTAGTTGTTTCTGTATAAAGTGAGTCCAGTGTTGGCCCCTGTGAAACAGTTGTTTTATCCAACTCAATGGGATGTGAAGTAGAAGTTTTTTGAGTTATTATTTGAGTTGTTGATTTGACAGGTATATTTGTTAAAGTTTTGTCAATGATTAGCTGCTTTGTAGTTTTATATGACTCTGTTGTACTGTCATAAGAACTGGTTGTATCACTTTCGGCTTCAATCTCGGTGTATCGAGTACGCATTTCTGTTTGGTTTGCCAAAATCATGGCTGTATACTTTGTGTTTGGAGCACCTGTTGTCTCGTTTTGTTGCAATTCGGTGGTCTGAGGTATGTCAGTCGGTGTACAGTTTGAATTGGTATGGTTTTTCGAAACCGTTGAGCAAATGCATTCAGTAATCACGTGTGCTTGTGTGACGCACTTAACTGAGGCCTTACAAGATGTTTGGCAGAGATCGATACATTGACCAGACGATCCGCATTGATGCGCATCACTGCAATCTTCGTGTGAGGTACAGTTGCCACCTGGCTGAGCTGCTTGTTTTTTAATTATTTGGTTTTTTTTTTCGAGTGGAGTATTTTTGTACATATTTAAAATAAAGCATAAAATTTAAAAAATACAAATCGTTAAAATATTTACAAATTAATATAAAATAGATAAGTGTATAGCTACATCAGAGGTCGAATGTGCACTATATATACAGGGTAACCTTGGGCGTTGCTATTTATTTTCGAAGTTGTGAGCTAAATTTTCTTTAACTGTGGCTAAAAAATTCGGTACAAAAATTTAGTAAACATTATTTTACGGTTAGATAAATTCAAATTAGAAACGATTGTTTTTACTATTAGTTAGCTACAAATTGGATTTTTATAGTTTTTTATACCATTAGTATTACAACTAGTTACCGTTTATTTAGAGTCATGGGTTAAGATATTTATAGTTTTCAAGAGGCATTAATATCATTGTGAGCATGAGCGTGTGTGAATGTTCAGAAGAGTTGCTTTGTATTTGTATACGATTTTTTGTTTCTGTTATTGTTGATGCGCCAGCCCCCACATATAAGGGGTCACGATAACGGACGATCATCAATGATTTTGATAGCAGTTTTTCTAATTTTGTTATTGCGCTTTTGTTAAAGCTTTGGTTTGAAGCTAGACGGGCATTACGAGAAATCCTGATTTTATGACTGGGTTCGTGGATTAGCTTTCATAATTGATTATCGTTAAACCATATGCGGTCAAGAGAAAGCTTAATTCGAGAATAGTTGGTTAATTCCTCATTTCTATATACATTTACACAATATGTGAAGAAATAAATTGACAAGGCACGAAATATTGGGCAGTGTCTTTAGTCAACATATTTCGCAAGGTAATCTATTGTTTGTGTGTGTTTGTTTGTGAGGGGACAGACAATAAAACAGATCTAGCAAAAGGTGAGAGCGTGTGAGAGGAGGCAGGAAACAGAGATAAACGATAAACGAGACAGAGACATAAGGTACTTTCACTTGACAGAGTTGTGAGAGAGAGTACTTTTGTGCTTTACCTTTTTGACATCCATATTTGGCATCGGCTATAAATCCAGTTGGGCAGAATTTACATATCGGCTTGTGATCCTCAACAATGCATGGCGAGTTGGATGCACACGTGGCAAACTTGCACGGATCGACGCATTGATAATTTCGACATGCCAAGCCCGCCGGGCAGCCAGCATCGCGCAAACATATCGATATCGATGGCTGGCAATCACGCATGCAAATACATACAGGCTTATGATCCTGCACTTCACAGGACTTATTCTTAGCACAAATCGGTGCACGGCCTAGAGGAACTATACATGGGTTGCGGCACTTGCCATCTGTGCAGGCCATGTTCGAGGCACAGTCATCATCGCGATAGCATTCACGCTTATCTGGTGCACAGGTCAATTCACCGTATTCATTGACAATAAAGCCTGATTTGCATATGCAAACAGGCTGATGACGACGCGTTTCACATTTTTTGTTACTCTCACAGATGAACAGGGGGTTGTTGCAAGGATCTGTACATTGGCCGTATTGGCCGCACTGCAATGTCTCTGGGCATTCAGCATCGTTAGTGCATGGTATTTGACCCATAGTCGTACGGTCAGTGTCTTCTGGCACACATTTCGTATCCAGTTTGCACTCGACCTCGGGTCGACCTATGTGACAGCTGGGACAGGAGCAGCGTGGACGATGCAGCACTGTTTGACATAGAGCATTTGTGCCACACGCGCCACGCATTGTACAAGGATCGGTGCAGTGTCCTTGTAGGCAGGATTTTTCACTTGGACAATCCGTATCTGAGTAGCATTGTTCGGTGTCTATAACGTTTGTAACAGCAGCAGCGGAGAGCGAGCGAGAGAGAGAGAGAGATAGACAGGTTTTTGGTTGTATATACTAAGTTAATCGTTGGGTGCACTCAACTATTCAGTGGCATATACGATAGATAGATATCCTAAACAAAATTGACTCTTTTCTTGTTGTTGAACATATTGAAGATAAGAGTATAAGTGCGAAGTTGAAATCATTTAGAATTTTTTTTTTACTTGGTAGATAAAAGAAAAAGTTTTTTGGTTGAAGCGGAGGGGGAGTATTTTTGTTGGTAGTACTTAGAGTACACAGAATTGAAGGGATTTCAAATGTTGGGAACTCAGATAAGAAACTTAAAGCTAAAATTTTCTAAAAAACAAAAATAGAAAAACTTAAACAAGACAATATATAACAGTTTAATCCAGTATTGGTTGATTGTTTCAATTGGTATTCTTTGGTTTGGTTTGATTTTGTTTTGTTTGAGTACTTGTGTATGTGGTTGGGGTTTAGGGTGTGTATTTTTTATTTATTTATTTTTTTTTTGTTTTGAAATAGATGTCAGTGGGATTGCTTTGGTATTGATTTTGGGTTTTGGGTTTTGTGCACGGGATTTGTTAAAGTAATAGAACATTAATTTGGGATTTTGTCAAATTATGATCAGATAGGGTCATTTGAAGTAATGTAGAAAAAGGAAATCAAAGTAAGTATATATAACGAATTAAGTTCAGTTTTATGCAGTTAGTGATCTTTAAGGTCAGACAGCAACAGTTATTAGTAGACATTATTTAAATTTTTGGTCAACGTCAACATCAAATTGCAGAACTGTGAAGGGAACATCTCACATTTATTCAGGTTGTTTCTATATAAGCTTGCAAATTGTCATTTATGTGTATCTATATAATTAAAAAGTAGGTATCTGCTGTGGTTGGGTATGTAGATTAATTGATTTTGTTGGTTGATTTAAATGAATTTGATAAGTCTTCGAGTAGCGAGCGGGCGAGCAGTCTTATAGATACAATAAGATCGAGTGAGCAATAGTTACAATCCTTGATGAATAACCAATTATTATATAACGAGTGTGTGTAAACGGGTGTAGAGATAGATAGACTTGCGCTTAATTTGCCCAATTAATTTCACTTTGATCAATGGACATGTTTTTTTTTATTATCTTTTTTTTTTAGCAATGATCTCGTTGGTCTAATGCGTTTTTTTTTGTATATACTTGTTGAGTTATGGTAAAAATTACACGACATCCAACACATGCGCTCTGCCCTCACGAGAGACACGTTATTGGTGATGATTGGGTAAGTGAAAAAGGCATAATATAAGTAAAAAGGAAAGACAGACAGATATAGACGAAATTAGCGAGATAGTGGGAAAAACTGAGCGTAGGCTTATGTAAGATTAATATCAAATTGAGAGGTACAGTAAGTACAATTTTTGACTAAAGCGATATTAGCGAGAGTTAAAGAAAATTGATAAGTAAAATTTGGAAAAGTTCGTTAGGATAGTACGTTAAGTAGCTTTACTTTTCTTGTTTGTATGGTGTGTTGTTAATAAATCACAATAAATAAGTATATAAATATTTACAGTTTTGGTTTTATATTTGCATTTTGGGTTAGTTGGGCGTCCGCAAAGACACGGCACATTTGTATACGCATATATGTACATATGTGATTAATCACATATACAAATTTTTGTATATACAACTTAAAGACTAATCAAATTTACCAAAAAATATTTGCAGTGTTAGTCAAATTTAGTTACAACTGTTTTTATATAAATTTCGGATTGTTGTTTTTTTGATTAAAGATTTTCATCTGTACGGAAACGATTTTCAACCAATAGACGAGCTAAAGTGTTCTAGGTAGGCAGTAGGAGCTTTCAGAGCATACGATCTTAATATGTACGAGTATTTTTTATGAGCTTTGTACAAAATTTAACGTCCTTGTTTTGGGTTATTGCAAGTTTACGACTTGCTGTAGAGAATGCACGGAAAAGTAGTAGTTGTTGTTTTTGTAATTTATCTATACATAATGAGACTTATATTGAGTACACTTGAACTGACAATATATATAAAAAAAAAAAAGTATGATAAGCATATGTGAACCATGTGTGAGAATTGTCCCGTCCACAGTTCCCAATCTGAGACTTCGTTCATTCATTCAAGAAATGTAACAAAACATTTTTAAAAAAAATTATTTTTTTTTGTTTAGCGAAGGGAAACGACAGAGTGGCACAGGGGAGCAGAATAGTGGATAACAACGTTGGATTATTAGGGGAACGTTTCGAGGACGAGCGGGTATAGCATAGGAGTCACAGGATGGGGAAATCGGGATCATGGATGTTGGATAATATTTTATATTTTTGTAGGTAGCAAGGATGTGTTTTGGGATTTGTTGTCTTTTTTAATAACCTGTTTTTTAATAATAGGTGTTGAATTTAGTGTTGTTGTTTGTTGTACACTTTTGCACTTTCCGTGCTCGCTTTCAGCAGTGATAAATGGCTACGTATCGCTATCGCGGCGTTTGTTAAAAAAATAATGTAAAAATAATTAAAGATAAACCAATTTTTCTACTGATCTGTGCGTTTAACGGTGTCATATATATAAAGTAATGTATGCCGCAGAGCTGAATGTGTTGCCACATGCAACACTCAAAAAAATTATGGGTTATTCAAAGCCAATTGTACGATAGCATGTGTCTAATAATTTGAATGAATGCTGAATGAATTAATGATAAACGCAAGCTTCAAAGCTTAATGGAACTGTATTGTCAACTTTCTCAACGATAACGAGTGTTGGCAAATGCACTGAATGTCGTTTGGTTTTTGGTTTAGTATTGTACGTGTAGTTAAACAAAATATGCTTTGCTTAAATAACTAATCTTAAATTTGTTGCAGTTACTTTGTGAGAAATGGATTTTTCATAAATGAGTTCTAGGCACAGATTGGGTAACCGCGATAGCGACAGCAACATTCCACGATATTCCATATGCGTTGATTTTAGCAGTTGTGGGTAAAATGTCTTAATAAATAGATGTATGTTTCTTTTGAAAATTTTCTTATTAACTAATACAAACACTAGATTTTAAGCAAGTGCATATTTAATTAACATTCTAAACGTTTTTTTTTTTTGGAGGAACTTTTTTGGATATTGCATTTAACTGGTGTGGCTGTGGTTGTTGTGTTTTTGCTGTATATGGTGTGTTTTTGTTGTGCGCGGGGTTTGATATTTTAAAAAGTTTACACTTGAAAACTTGGAACATGTGTATAGGTTGTTAAATAAATATGTATATAATTAATTCATTAATTTTTTTATCATCAGTAAAACACACACTACACTGAAATTTTGAATTAAATTTGTTGTGTCAGCTGTAAAAGCTGTTGAATTAGTGAAATTAGCTGGTTTAAAGGTTTTTTTTTATAAACAACTCATAGCTAAATAATCAAACCAAATACATATTATAAAAACAATATCAGTGTTTTGTTACTGACTGAACTCCAGTTATATGTATAAAAAAGAACAGCAACGATAACGATAATAACGCTAACTGATTACTCCAGATAATATTATATTGTATGTATGTAGTATAAAAACCAACGATAACTTTGTAAGAAATGCTGGTAAACATTATTAGCATTAGCTATACTCTAGTTACTAAAAGTACTTTAGGTACTTTAAATAATATAGTATGTGGTCACTTACCCCGTTCACAAACATAATCATAGCCATGACGTACACAGTCACCAACTTCACAACCAAGGCTACGGCAGTCTTCTTGCGGTGGTGTCACATAGCCTAAAATCAATGGTAATTGGTTTAGCTGTAGTTGATTCGATAAAGAGAGAGATAACTTACAATGTACATAGGCATCGCCATTGGGGAAGTCCTCGGGGCAGTAGCATTCGGCTTGATTATTGTTGAGCACACGGCAAGCGGCATTTAGGCCGCAAGGTTGCTCATGGCAGGCATTCACTTGTTCCCCTTCGCATAGGCACCCTTTGTGGGCATCCCCCATGCAGCCATCCATACAGGCACATTCGTATCCACCAGGCACTTCAATGCACTTTGAATTGACGCCGCACGGATTGTTTGAGCAGCCACCATCTAGTGGCTGGCATTCACTCGTTGGATTGCCAACGAAGTCTGGCGGGCAGGAGCATTGCGCCTTACGATTAACAACACGACATTGAGCATTGGTTCCGCAAGCACCATATTCCAGGCAGGGATTGCGGCACTTGCCCTGGTCACAGCGTTTGCTTGACTCACAATCGCTATCCTGGCGACACTCGAATTGTACACACTCCTTGCTGGGTTCACCCTCATAGCCGTCGGGACAGTAGCACAACATGCGATGCTCCGACACGGTGCAAAGAGCATTGCGTCCACAGGCCCTGTCATCGGCACAAGGATCAACACATTTGCCATTTACGCAGCTCTGATCTGCGGCACAGTCTCCATTTGATTTGCATCCAGCGATGCAAGCTCCTCTTTCGCATAATTGCCCAACGGTGCATTGACGCTTAGCGCCGCACTTGTTGCGGCACTTGCCACGTGCACACTGTTGTCCGCAGGCGCAGTCCTCTGTACGACTGCATTTAGCAGCGCAGTAAGCAGCGTTCTCGTCACATTCGCAGCCAGGATGGCAACGCTCGGGAGGCAACTGACAGCCAGTAAGACCGTCGCCAATAAATGCAGCTGGACACTGGCATTGAACTCCATGGTTAATGACCAGACACTCGGCGCACTGTCCGCACTGTCCAGGTGCTTGGCAGGGATTCTGACACTTCTTGTTAACGCAGGCCTCTTCGCTGGCACAGGTGTGATCGTTGCGGCAGCCCGTCTGGCAGACGCGGTTCTCGCAAATCTGACCCTGGGCACATGCGCTATCCGTGTTGCAGACGGTGCGGCAAGTACCACGCATACAGCGCTCATCCGATAGGCAGTTCTGATCGTTACGGCATTTACCTTGACAGCTACCCGCATAGCACAGTTGATTTGAGTCACAGTCTTCGTTGCGACCACAGGCAGTACGTGGCACCTTGCAGGCCACATTTGCATTACCACTCAGTCCCTCGGGGCACGTGCATTGCTTGCGATGATCGATAGCCAGGCAAAGGGCATTGGTGCCACAGGCAGTGGGCTCAGAGCAAGGATCGACGCATTGCTGGCCAACGCATGCCAAATGATTTGGGCAACCTTGCTCCGAGCGACATCCAGTGACGCAATTAAGACCCAAACATAGTTCTCCGTTGGCACACTCGTTGTCATGGCGACAGAGCGGCTTACATATGCCCTGCTGGCAACGTTCGTTTGTCAAACAGCCAGCATCGTCAGCGCAAAGTGTGCGACACACGGACTCAAAGCAGGCCAGTCCATTGCTGCAGTCGCGATTCTCGCGACACTCCAGTGGTGGAGCACGCACGCAACCAACTTGGGGTGTGGGATTGGGCACCATGTTGTCTAGACAGCTGCAGCTGGCACGATGATTAGACACCGAGCAGACGGCATTGGGTCCGCATGGATTCTCAAGACATGGATTGATGCACTTGTCGTTGCGGCAAGATTCGGAAGCACTGCAGTCATCGTCGACGTGACAGCCATAAACACATTTGTTGTGCAGACAAACATGGCCCAAGAAGCAATCGTTGTCCACGCGACATGTCACTAAATGAAGATGTTGATGATAATAATTGGAATGTAATAGTAGTTTGTAGCTACTTACGCATGCAATTTCCCCGCAGACACTTCTCATTTGATGCACACTCCAGATCGTTGTGACAGACTGGCAGACACATGAAGTCTCGGCAGGAGTATCCTGGCGAACAGTCGCCATCGCAGGCAACCGGAACACGCACACATTCCTTGGCGGCATCGCCGGTAAAGCCCTCCGGGCAATGGCACTGTTTCACATGGCTGTGCATCTGGCATTCAGCATTCTGGCCGCATGCCTGAGGGTGTTGGCAGGGATCGAAGCATTGACCGCCTTGGCACACCTCCGATGCCCCACATTCAGTGTCCAGCAAGCAAGCAGCTGTTTTTAGGGATTGCAGAAACGAATTAGAAAAGTGGAAATACGTTCTCCTGACTTTCAGTTGGCTTCACTGTCTTTGCGTGTGGTGTTGTTGGTTTGTTTGTCTCGTGTGTATATTGTTTAGTTAACAGTTAGTGAATGCTACAGGTAGCACTGGGTTCATAGCCAGTCCAAAGTTAGTCGCAGAAATACGCGAGCAGCTCTTGCAGTTTCTGTGTCTCTTTATTTCCAGTAAAAGAAATGAATTGGTCAATCAATAACGACTTTTGTATTAATAGAAAAGTTTAGTTTTTGAGCGACCAGTGTACTTTGCTTTTGGCTGGAAACGTATTTAACCATATCAAGTATTCGTGCTAGTTTGGTAAGTGAGTAAGTGAATTAAGATTGTTGCTAGTAATTGTCTGCTAGTCGGTTTAAGGCCCTTGGTTTGGTGCTTAGGGCTTGGTGTTTGTTGTGTTAGTACTTACGTTTACAGACGCTATCTGAGCAGTAGGTGTTGGTGGGGCAATCGCTAGTGATTTGGCAGGGCACTGGCAATGGCTTGCAACCGGCCAGCCGGTCAGCGGGTTGGCCGTCGTAGCCATTGCGGCATGCACAGTGCGCCACATGACCTTTCGGAACACATTCCGCATTGGGGCCACATTGTAACTGAGCGCACACGTCCTGGCATTTTGGCACACCGTTAGTTTTTGTGCATGCAGCATGCGGGGGACAATCGTCGTGCGTTTCGCACTCGACAGAGCTACGGCAGCCCTCGTTGTAAGGGTCTCCAACGAGACCGGTCGGACATGTGCATTTGTAGGAACCACGGGAGTTACGACAACGTGCGCCGGGTCCGCACGGCGCATCCTTACAAAAGTCGATAACATCACAGCGTACGCGCGGATCTCCACTGAAGCCGGGCTGGCAGTGGCATACTTGACGATGATTCTCGGTTGTGCAAAGCGCATTCTCTCCACATGGTTGGCCAATAAGACAAGCGATCTTGCACATATGATTATCGCAACTTTTATCGTTCGAACAATCCTCATCGTTGCTGCACTCAATCTTGCGACAGCCGGACCGGGCATCTCCAAAGAAGCCTTCCTTGCAGATGCAATCGGGTGCATGGGATCGAGCTACGCATTCTGCGTTCCGACCACAAGCAGCGCGTCCTAGACAAACAGATTCACAACGGGCACGTCCATACGCATCCAGGAGACAGGTCTCATCCTCACCACAATCGCTGTTGATGCTGCACTCAAGTTCCTTGGCACAAATATTATTCTGGCAAAACTGGAACTGTGGACAGGTCGTATTTGACTTGCAGGTGGCTTGGCAGACGCCCTGCAGGCAGAGTTGCTCCGCAATACAATCGCGATTGCTACTACAAAGTGGACTACAGATGCCATGGGCGCAGATGCTGCCCTGTGGACACTGTGCATCCTGTTGACAGTACTGCAGCGGCACACAGCCCTGCTTGGCATCTCCGGTGCTGCCCGACTCGCAGGCGCAAACACCAATATGATTTTGAACGGAGCAGCGTGCTAGCGCACCACAAGCATTGGGTAGCGAGCAGGGATCAATACACTTGGCATCCAGACAGGCCTTGTCAGCGCCACAGTCACCATTGTCAGCACACTCGACGTGCAAGCACTCCTGCTGGGGATCACCGCGTGAATTTCCAGGACAGCTACAGATGGCTCTGTGGGACTGTGCCTCACAGTTTGCGTTGCGCCCGCACGAATTCTCCCGTTCGCAGGGACTGCGACAGCGTGAATTCTGACAGCTGGCCGATGTGGGGCAGTCGGCATCACTGAGACATTCATTAGGATCGCGACAACCAACTTGCAGCGGATCTCCGATAAGTCCCTCGGGACACTTGCAGTTATAGCTACCGGGTAGATTGTCGCAGAAGGCAGTGCTATGACAGGGTTGTGTTAGACATTCATTGATATCCTCGCAAACTTCATTGACTAACTGGTATCCCTCGTTGCATTCGCAAATGGCTTTATGGTCCAAAACATGACAGCTGCCCTTACCGCAACTGGTTAGTTCACAGGGTTTGATACAGCGATTAGTTTCCACGTCGCAGGCACGATCGCTGGCGCAATCCACATGATCAATGCACTCCACCTTAAAGCAGCCAACACCTGTGTCATTGGGATCCCCAAGATAGCCAGCGGGACAGGTACACATCGATTGATGTGCCTCCGCCTGGCAATGAGCATTTGCACCACATACTGTGTGCAGGCAGGGATCTGTACACTTGCCATGTATGCATGACAAACTATTAGCGCAATCATCATGTTTGTGACATTGTCGAGGCTGCGAGCAACCCTTTTGAGTATATCCATCGCCAACAGTGCCCTCGGGGCAGACGCAACGATAAGATCCCGGTATATTTTCACATTTAGCACTTTCATGACAGGGCTGTTCTGTGCACTCATTTATGTCCGAGCAGCCGAACGGGGTGCCAATAAATCCACTCGCGCACTTGCATTTGCCAGTCAAACACAGTTCGGTGGGTGGACAATCCGCGTCCGATTCACATCCTGGTTGGCATGTGCGATCACTGTTGCAAATTTCCCCAGCCAAACAGTTGTTGCTGGTGTAGCAGACCTTGCGACACACCTGTTGATAGCACCGTTCACCAACGGCGCAAGCTGAAGTTTTACTACAAGGCAGATTGCATTGATTGCCAATGCACATATGTCCGTTGGGGCATTGATTGGTGGCTTGACAGGGTGTGGGTACGCGCACACAGCCTTGCTCGGGAGTTGGGTTACCCTCGAAGCCATCCGGGCAGGTGCACTGGCTGCGATGCTGGTGCATACTGCAAAGCGCATTCGGACCGCAACTCGTACTTGATAGACAAGGATCGATGCACTTGTTGCCGATGCATGACTGTTCCTGTTTGCATTCCTTGTTGCTGCGACATCCGATGGCGCAGTGACCATCCATGCAGGCCAATCCCTTGGCGCATTGACTATGATCCAGACAGGAGACGACGCAAACATTTCCTTCGCAGCGCTCACCATCGGAACAGTCTTGTGTGTTGCGGCAAGCAACACGGCATTGTCCATTGTAGCACAATTGGCCGCCACAGTCCACATCCGTAAGACACTTGGAGGCGCTACGAGCACATCCGTTCTTGGCCGACTCGGAAATTGGTTGGAAGCGCAACGGGCAGCTGCAAACAGGTTTACGGTTGACCACTTTGCAGTCGGCATTCGAGCCACATGCATTCTCACAGGGATTAAGGCAACGTCCACCGGTGCAGATAGTATTCGCAGGACAGTCAGCATCGCCATTGGGGCACTGGCCATCTGGACGGCAGCCTAGTTTATTTGTCTCCGGCTCGCCCACATATAGAGGCGGACACTTGCAAGTGGCACCCTCGTTTGTTAACTCACATATAGCTGTAGGATGGCAACTACCTGCCGCACAGCCACTCTGCTTTATGCAGGCGACTTCAGGCAGTGGATTGCCACGATATCCGGGCGGGCATTGACAGACGGCACGATGATCCTCGGCCAGGCAAATCGCATTCTCTCCACAGGATTCCTCATCGCACACATCGTAACAGGTGTGCGTCATTCTGTTGCACATTTGATTTGTAGGGCAGTCATGGTTGTAGACACAGGGCACGCTTTGGCAACCATTGAAGGGATCATTGGGATCGCCAGCGTAAGGTCCAGGTGGGCACTGACATTGCGCCTGATGGTTGTTCGTAATACACACAGCACGTGGTCCACACTTGACGGTGTCGCAGGCGGAACGGCAACTCACCAACTGAGTCGTCTCATCTTTGATGCATGCCTCTGATTCTGGGCATTCGGCATTGTTTCGGCACTGATGTTTCCGTTCTGGCTGACAGCCATTACGATCATTGGGATTACCAACAAATCCACTGAGGCAATCACAGCGTCCTTGATGATGGCGGGCAACACAAACTGAATTCGCTGGGCAGGTGAAGGCATCGCAAATGGCAACGCACTTGAGTACGCTCAGTACATCGGGTCGACAAGCGGAGGCGTCGGGGCAATTCTCGTCGCTTGTGCAGTCGGGTAACGAAGGTTTCTCGCATGACGAAACAACTGGGTTCCAAACAAAGCTATCTGCACAGTTGCATATTGCATGTCCAGCGGGATTAATCGTGCACAGCTCGTTTGGACCGCAAACGACGTAGGAGCACAAATTTATGCATTCTCTGGTGCCCAGTGCATCCGACTGACAACCAAAACCGCGTTCGCAATCCTTGTCTGTCTTGCACTTATCTTCCAGATCAGGCACTTTACGTTCGGGCTGGCAGCCAACTTGTAAATTGCTGGGATTACCAAAATAGCCGTCGGCGCAGATGCACGATGATCGGTGATCGTCGGCCACGCAGAGCGCATTGGGACCACATTGTATCTTGGAGCAAGCATCTACACACTTGCGCAAACCCTTGCCCAGCTGGAAGCAGATCTCTGTGTGACGGCAGTCGGCATCGTTGCCACACTGTCCTCTGATGCTACAGCCTTGGTCTAGATCATGCGGATCGCCGACATAGCCCAGTGGGCATAGACATTTACCAGCATCGCAAATTGCGCGAGGTCCACAAGCTGTATGCGAGCAAAGATTCTTACACTGACCGTTCTGACAGCTGTACCCATTGGGACATTCCACGCGTTCACTGCACTGACATTGGGCGGCATCGTCGCAGAACTTGCTTTCGATGGGCTGACAACTGCTGTAGGGATTACCGGCATGGCCGGACAAACACAGACATTCAAAACTGCCGGCTGTGTTAAGGCAAGCGGCGTTAAGACCGCATGGCTTATTGGCGCACTCGTCTACATCCTGGCAGCCCACATAGGGATTGCCGCTAAAGCCTTGTGGACAGATGCATGTGATTTGATTTCCAGCTGCGCGGCACTCGGCATTTGGCCCGCAACTGTTAGGTTGACAAACGTTCTTCTTTTGGGCTCCACAGCCCTCGTAGGGATTTCCATAAGTACCAGGATTGCAGGCGCATCTGCTCTGTCCTAGTCCATACTCACAGTGAGCATTTTCCCCACAGTTGGGTGAGCATTTAGCTTGCTCGATGGGTGGCATGCAGAGCAGATCTGGATTACCCATAAAGTTTGGTTCACACACGCATTTACCGTTAGTCTTGTCGCAAGTGGCGCCAATGCCACAAACGACACCTTCGCAGCGTTCTTTGCAGCGTCCGTTGATGCATATTTGACGTTCGTCACAAGGTCTAGAGGCTGTGCACTGATCTGTGCTGCAGCTGCCTCCGGGGAAGGGATTACCCAAGTAGCCTTGGGGACACTTACAAGTGGGTCCTTCGCTGGTGGGAATGCAGAGTGCACCATCACCACAAATAACATCTTGACACTGCGATACACAGTCTCCATGGGTATTTTTTATAAAGCCAACGCGACACCGACACCAGCCAGCATGCTGTTCCGTTTCACAATAGGCATTCGAGCCACATAGTAGACTGGCACAGGGGCTAAGACAGCTGCCATCTAGGCAGGCTAGATTGCTAGCGCAATCCTCGTTGCTCAAGCACGTGCTCTTTGGCATGCCGTTCTCTAATATGCAGCCACTCTTGTAGGGATCTCCGGTGAAGCCCTTAGGACAAACGCACTGATATCCTCCCTTCTTGTTCACACAGTAGGCACCATAGGCACAGGGCAGGTGAGCGCACTCATCCTCATCAGTGCAGCCGAGCAGAGGATCTCCCTTAAAGCCTGCTTCGCACATACATTGCGGAGGATCGGACGGCGTACATTTGGCATTGATGCCACAGGGGAAACGCTCGCAGGGACTCTTACATTTGTTGTTATCCTGTGCGTCCAGGAAGTATGGTGGCGGACACACACACTCTCCCGGCTGTATGCATTTTTCATTACTGGCGCATTCCTTATCGGCAGCGCATTTACGCTGAGCAGGTGCACAGAGTCCGTTGTAGGCATCACCCTGGTATCCTTCGGGACAGTGGCAACTGTACCCACCCTGCTGATTGATGCACTGAGCTCCATAAGCGCATAATTGGGCGCCACGTTCCTCGCATTCGTTGACATCCACACAGCTGCCGTCCGGCTGGGTCTGGTAGCCCTTGGGACATGCACAGTAGCTAACACCGCCCGCAATCGAGATGCATTCAGCGCCACTGGGACACGGCTGGCCACTTGAGCAGCCGGCTAGCACGCAGCTGTTTCCTAGAAGTTTGTATGGGGCCTGACATTGGCATTCGGGCCTGCTGCAGATTTCGCACATGAGGAACGGATTGCCTGTGTGTCCTTGCGGGCAGCGACACTCGTAGCTGCCCGGCAGATTCTTACAAAGGGCATTCAAGCCACATGCAGGCTTTCCACGTTGTGCCGAGCACTCATCTACATCCTGGCATTGGCCATTCTCCGGATTGCGCTCATAGCCCTGGCGGCATATGCAGACGCTAGTGCCAGCAAACGCGTCCGGAACACAGCTCTCGCCTAAAGTACACGGACTGGAATCAGAGCAGCCCACAGTCTTAGCTGTGGCACACCCCTCCTGATAAGCATCGCCCGTTGAGCCACCTGGGCATTGACACAGGTATCCACCTGCTGTGTTGCTGCAAATTGCATTGGATGCACATGGGTTGGCGCGGCATTCGTCGATATCACTGCAGCCACCTGGCAGAGCAGCATTGCCCGTATATCCAGGTGCGCAAAGACACTGAGCCTGCCCATTAGCCAGCATGCACTGGGCATGGGTACCGCAGTCACGTGTCTCACAAGGATGACGGCAATCGTTGCCAATATTGGGTTCTGGGCACAGGCAACGTTTTGTCTCATCACAGATGGCATTGCCGGGACACTCTTCATTAGTGGCACAACTAACGATAGGCACGCAGCGCACTGATGGATCAGGATCGGGTAGTAAGCCTTCGGGGCAGCGACATGTGTAACCGCCTCCAGGCATATTAACACACTCGGCTCCGGGACCACATTTAACACCGGCACGACACTCGTCCACATCCAAGCACTTACTTTGCGGATCACCCGAGAAGCCAGGTGGGCAGGCGCAACTGTATCCACCTGGTGAGTTTGTGCAGCTGGCGTTCTGTCCACAGCTGCCGAAGGGACCGTGTAGCTCATCACATTCATCGATATCTATGCAGCCGGCAGCCACATCGCTTGGATTATATGTCCAACCCTCTTCGCAAACGCAGTACGCTTCGTTTTGATCTGGTTTGCAGTAGGCATGTGAACCACAACGCACATCCTCGCACGGCTGCTTGCATGCCATTCGCGGTGGACTGCCCACGTAGCCAGCCTCGCAGTCACAGCGATAGGAGCCCGGTGTATTCAGACACTGGGCATGTGGGCCGCAGGCCTCTGCATGAGTTCTACATTCATCAATGTCCACGCAGCTGGACCCGATGGGCTCAAACCCATCCAAGCAGAAACACTGATTCTCTATGCACTCCGCATTGTTAGTGCAGTCAAAGTTGCTGCGGCATAGAATATTAACATCGACCTGTTCACAGGCGACCTTTGGATCGGGTTTGCCATCATAGCCCTGTGGGCATTTACAATTGTAACCGGGCACTGCATTCTCGCAGATCGCATGTTGTCCACATGGCTTGTCCAGTGCAGCGCATTCATCGATATCCACACAGCCGCGGAATGGATCACCGGTGTAGTCGGTTTTGCACGTACAAACAAAGCTTCCGATGGTGTCGGTGCAGATTGCATTTTCTCCACACGGATTATCCTGGCATTCGTTGATATCTGATGTCACGATCGCGATCACGTTGTGCAGGAAGTGAAGTGAGGGGCAGGCAAGTGTTTATTTTTATAAGGGAAACGCGGTGTCATTGGCGTGTTTTGTAGCGTTTTTCCAGGGGAGGGGAGGTGGTTAAATATATTGTAATTAATTAAATTAGTAATCAATTCAAACAGTACAAAAGTATGATAAATGTGGAAGCATAGCGTGAAAGTGGGGGAGAAGGGTGGAGGATTGGGAAATAGATAGGTACTAAATAAAGCTGTCTGAGTAGCAAAAGAAGCGGGAATAGAAGCGGGAAATGAAGCGGGAATAGAAGTCTTATAAGCTCTCAAAGCTGACCAAAAAAGCAGCTGAAAGCATACAGCAACTAAGGTGATAGAAGTAGAGAGATAGACAAGAGAAAGCGCAGCTGCCAAAGCTTACAAAAGCAATGAATTGTTTTTGTTGCCATTTGGAAGATTTAGCAAAGCCTTTACGTTTTCTTAAAGGCTCAAAACTAGACGGGCGTGTTACAGCTAACATGGTAAAATGAAATTTTGTTTTTCTATCAGTGTGGGTTTTTTGTTTTGTTTTGTAACACGCCCATCTACAAGTTGAAAACCAAATTTTAAGTCGAATAAAAAGTGGATATTCAAGCTTTGAGCAAAAACATGCAAATAGACAAATACTAACTCTCGCAGTGCAAATAGCCTTGTCCTTGAAATCCACTTGGACAGAGACAGCGGTATGAGCCCGGAAAATTTATGCACTTGGCATTGGTGCCGCACTTGGCCACACCATCCGGCTGATTGCACTCATCAATGTCCAGGCAAGCCAAACCAGCACCTGATGATTGTGCCGCTTGTGTATTGCCATCGCCATAGCCCAGTTGTAATGTGGGAGTGGCGAACACAGGCGCCTCGGCGTTTGGATCATGCTCAAGCACAAAACCAAGTGGACAACCACATTGAAAACTACCGCCCAAGTTCACGCATTGAGCACCCAAACCGCATGGATTGTTAATGGCGCATTCATCGACATCTGCTGGCGTTTGTTGTTGTTGTTAGGCATTAATCGTATTAATGATTCAAATTGCGGTGCATATATGTAGCATGTGGCATGTATGTGTGTGTGTGTATGTTTGTGCGCCAAAATAAAAACAAATGCAAAAATACCAAAAAAATATATGATGGCAAAACATCAAATATGAGTAATGAGAATTTAGCAACAATTTTATTGGACTCACCCTCGCAACCGTGCATGGGATCACCGCTGAAGCCATCGGGACACAGACAGCGAAAGCTGCCATCTGTATTGAGGCAATCAGCGTTGCGTCCGCACGGCGAACGCCCACATTCATCCAGATCGACGCAACCCTGTTCGGTGCGTCCATCGCCGTCGTATCCCGGCGAGCAGTCGCAGCGATGACTGCCCTCGAGATTCGTACATATGGCACCTGGTCCGCACGCATTGGGGTACGCGCATTCATCAACATCCTGGCAGCCGTCATAGGGATTGCCCACAAAGCCATCGGGGCAGACGCACGTGTGATTGCCGTTAGTATTAAGGCATTGGGCATTGACGCCACAGGCATGCGGATTGCTGCACTCGTCAATGTCCGTGCACAGCACCTCGCCATCGCCCGTGTAGCCGTCCTTGCACTTGCACAGGAAGTGCGCCGGCAGATTACAGCACTCGGCATTCTCTACGCAACGCGATGCTATCGCTGGATCTTGGCATTCATCAATGTCTGCAATAAGATAAGACGCATGATTAATCGTAATGAGCTTGAACAAAAATGATACGCAATTCAAAATCGGAGACTCCCCTCAACTTAGCAAAAGATTTATGCTACGAACTTGACTTTTGTTGTGCGGCGTCAGCTCTTTACGCAGTTTGTGCGCTTGACTGCGTATTGCATGTGTGGGGCACTGTGGTTGCTCATGTGGCTCATCACGTGGAGCCATTTGAAATTTGAATGTTACGCATGGCATTTCAGTGTCATCCACATATTTATGTACATTTGTATGTATATTTGTTTTTACACGCATAAAGAGCCAAGCCATGCAGCAATGTCAATGTGCACAGGATGCACCAGTTGCATAAACAATTTTTATTTGCTTAAGTTTTGATTGTTATTGGATAATTGCTTGTCAAATGTGACGTTTGCATTTTTAATTTGGGCATTGCACAGCACATTCAAAAAGTCGATAGAATGTTTGAATTTGCAAACAAAATACTTATTCTATAAATACGAAATTCACTTTAAATCAAACTTCCATTCTTAATACGGTAAGTGTTCGATCACTTGAGACCTAAATCAACTTAAAATTATCGTTCTTTGTTTTATCGCAAGATAGATTTTGTTAGTTGATGTTGTTTTCTAATCGATGATTCTTTATACTCGTGCGGAAGCACGACGTGAAGCTTTCCGCTCCAATAGGCCGTCAGCGTATTGAGAATTCAATCGAATTCCCCCCGGAGCCAGTGAAGCGGCAACTGGTAAACGATGCAAGTCTAAGGGCAACATAGAGAAACACAAACAGAAACAGATACAGCAGCAGATACGGTATGTAACTAGCAATGTATGTATGTATGTTGTACGTTCTCTTCGGCAAACTGTTGGCCATTAATCATTGGGCTTTGCGGATAAGAGATGTTGTACATTTATAGCTAATATGACATAAGTACAAAAGTTGGCTAAAGCCAAGCGACAAGGACGCGAACAGAAGAGTCCGAAATGTGTAAGTGTTAGTGCAGAGTGCCTTATAATTATGAGCAGTCGAGCAAGTTGCGCAGTTATAATTACTAGTTTTTAGCTTATAAATTAAGAGGATCATCACTCTCAAACTGGTATCCCCTACATGCCTGTAGCCTATAGTCTCTCTTTACCAACTGATACGGCTGCATTCCGTGTGTTGCAATACATCGCCAGCAATTGCTAACTCTGATTACTCAATGTCATCGTCTTCGTTCGCCTGTCTACTACTTGGCAGTTGCCTGTTTGCCAGTTTGCCCGTTGGTAGCAGTTGGACAGAAGTTTAGCCAGAAGCAGGAAGCATTCTATGTTCTTCTATGTTTCAATGTCAGTTTAATTACTTTATGCAATGTGGTTACAGCAGACGGAGACAGAAGGTTGTCCAGCCTGCCCCATCTCAGTCCTAGTCCCAGTCTGAGTAACAGGCTTAGGCCATTGACCAAAGGCCATTGGCCATTTGGTTGTGTCTCCTCCAGATTGTACTACGCCTGCTGCTGCTGTCAGCTATCATATTCTGCAGCCTGTTTTAATGTGCAAAAATGTAATGTATTTGCGCCTGAGCTACCAATTTTAATTGAGATTTTTGGGGTAAAGTTCTATTGGAAATGATGTGGGGCGTGTTTTAGCCTTAGGCCAAATGTTTTAGCTTCTCTGACTCTGCTCGAAAAACAATCAAATATGCGTGTCTAAATATAATTTAGTTGAATGCATGTTGAAAATGATGCTGACATAATTCATACTCTATTCAGATTTCCGGCTGCTTTGGGGCTCGAGGCATAATTACAGCCACATGGCATTTGAATTTGAAGAATTTAGAGATTATATGTTTGAATATTAAAATTTGGGAAATCATTCTTGTTTATTTCTTTTGTTTAACTGCACTAATCAAAACTAATTAGCAGTCGCGACTGTTCGAGTATTGTATGCACATAAAAAAACAAGTAAGAAGGCTCTAGACGAGAAATCCCGACTAAACGATACCCTGAACCCTGAATACTTTACCCGTATAGCCAGTGCTTGTAAGTATGTGTGTGTGTGTGTGTGTGTGTACGCATACTTTCCTAAATTTCAATGTTACATATATTCGGTGTTTCTCAAACGATTTTAATAAATTTCACAGATTGTCATTATTTCGTCTAATGTTTCAAACGCCATCTCAAAGTTTTCCAAATTCAAGATTTTGTTATTATCGATCACATGTGTATATCGCAAACGGGGAAAGCTATCGAAAATTTGAAAAAAACTTTTACTGCCTAGGGATTAGGCGAGCATATGTTCCAAATCTGGAGTCTCTTGCTCTTATAGTTTCTGAGATCGACGCGTTCATACATACGGACAGACGGAAGGACGGATAGACGGACATAGCTATATCGACTCCACTGTTTATGCTGATCAAGAATATATATTCTTTATGGGTTCGGAAATGCTTCCTTCTGCCTGTTACATACTTTTGCACAAAACCATTATACACTTTTTACCCATTGTCAATGGGTTCAGGGTATAACAAGTAAGAAGGCTCTAGTCGAGAAATCCCGACTAGACTATACCCTTAACCCTATAATTTACGCATACAGTCAGTGCTTTCAAGTATGTGTGAGTGTCTGTATGTATACGCGTATAGTGCATACCTTCTTAATTTCAATACTTCATATCTCCAGTGTTTCACAACCGATTTTAATAAAATTTTCACAGATTGTCTTTATTTAGTCTAATCTTTCAAACTGCATCAAAAA